>NW_015148984.1:216834-256610 GCF_001465965.1 Polistes dominula
TATATATATATATATATATATATTTTTATACATATATATATATATTATACCATATACATATACATATACATATAGATACATATGTATATTATATGATACATATACATGTATATCTATATATATATATATCTAAATATAGTCAATTCACAGTGCTTGTAACGTATTAACCCCGTACGAAATAGTCGAGGTACATTTCTTTAGGAGACACTGTTTACCTCATTATCTTTTTTTTTTTTCAATGTAAATATGTTTACATATACAAGATTTTATATAATCTTATTTTGCGTTTCAAAAAGTCAGTCATATAATGACGATCACAATACATATATGCTACACAACATAATCGAAAACATAGGATGATTTTACTGCTGCTACTAGTGCTTGTAAAAAGAAAATCATTTTCAAATATAAAAATTATTTTATTAGAAATTAATTACCCCAATTATTTCCTACAATGTCACCGTCGCAAGCTGTAAATGACTTATACTTACCTGAGGAGTTGTTTGTTGTCACTCCTTTGTTAAAATGTTTTTAATTGCACATCATCTTTAAGTGCATGTTCGAGTTTCTTTTTTCTTATTGTTTTATCAGGAATTTTGTTTTTCATATTTCAGCAAGATAATTTGCTTTGTCATTTTAATAGTTTTAGTATCGTCTTTTCTGGGCAAGATTCTAGTAATGCAATGTGACATTACACAATGTGTGTCTAATTAATAAAAACTGGCTTCATGCCACAACTTCAAATTGTTTTCTTCATTATAAGTATATAATTCAAATAATTTAAAATTTACAGTTCTTGCTGTAGAACACAAGTGGATGTACTCAAGCATATCTCATCAGCTGGCTACTATATTACATAAATACTTGGTATACCACCACATTGACATGATCAATTTACCTGAAAAAGTTTCTTCATACTATATTGAAACTTGTAAACATACATTCAGAAGAAACACACAGAAGATGCAGCAGCTGATGTTAAGCCGCATCCAACAGCAGACGTTTATTAGCGCTGCGAATCATTTGCTGTATATCGCATTCTTCTCACAGCTTTCTTAATTTTTCTTGAAGAAGGGGGAGCACTAGAATATATAAACATTTTTAAACATATATACTACAATAAAATAAGTTTTATAGATTTCTATTCTTAAATTGTTACAACATGTACCTGAATGTAGTGATAGGTCCACTACTACCAGTGAAGTTAAAAGAAGGTGGTGTATTAGGATCAAAAGCAAGAGTTGGCGTAGTAGTAGGTGCAGAATTGAAATTAAATCCTCCTCCTGATGGAGCAGCAGCAGTTTGTTCCTACATATTAATATTTAAGTATTATTATTATTATTATCCTAAATAATATTTTATCTGTTTCAACTTATAGTATACAAAACTAATTTTTTAACTGAATACAATTGTTTCAATAATATAATTGTGCGATGGATTCGTATCTTACAAATGTATACTATATTTTGAGACAATAGAAATAATAATTGTGTTTATTTTTTTTTTACCATTCTACCAAAAGTGAAATTTCCAGAGGTTGTCGCAGGTGTTGTACTTCCAAAGTTAAATCCAGTATTAGTAGATGAAGTAGATGAAAAAGTTGATGTTGATTGATTTGGATTATTTTGTACTCCACCAAAGAGTGGTGCTGCAACTGTTGGTTGACCAAATCCTGAAGGAACTTCTGGTTTTGGAGCATTGAAAGTAAAGGTGCTTCCTGTATTAGTTGGTGCTGCATTATTAAAACCGCTTCCTCCAAACAGATTATTTGACTGTTGTTGTGTAGTTGAATTACTGCCAAATGTAAATAATGGTTTTGAAGCTGTTTCAGCAGGATTTTTATTTGCTGAAAAATTAAATCCAGTTCCCTGTGGTGTTGTTTGATTAGATGATGCACCAAAAGTAAATAATCCGATATTCGATGCATTGTTATCATTTGGCTTCGTTGTTGCAAAAATATTGGGTGCTGAAGTTCCACCAAAGTTAGTATTATTGTTATTTCCAAAAACAGGAGCCGATGATCCAAATAAAACAGTATTATTTGTTTGTGAACCAAATGCTGGTGTTGCTGCTGGTGTTGCTGCTGGTGCTGCTGCTGGTGGTGGTGCATTAAATACAGGAGTTGTTTTTTCTGTATTTCCAAATACAGGCATTTTGGTTTCAGATGATCCAAAAAGTGGTTTGTTTTCAGATGATCCAAATACTGGCACTTTATTTTCTGGTGCTCCGAATAAAGATGGTTTATTTTCTCCTGTAGCAAAGGTTGGTGCACTAGTTTGTCCTGTACCAAATGCTACTGTTGTTTTTACATCAGTATTATTAAATAATGACATCGGCTTGGACACACTTGTAAACATCTGTGATGTTATTGGTGTTCCTCCTACTGTGCTACTAGTCGTAATTGGTGTACCAGAGGCTCCTACAGATTCAGTTGAACCAAAGGAAAATGTAGGTAAAGTAGAAGCGGTATTGGATAATGATGATGATGATGATGATGTTGTTGATGTTGTTATTATTTGTCCAAAAGTGGGAGCAGTTGTGGTTTGTGTAACTGTTTTTGCATCAGGAAATGTAAAGGAATGTTGAGTATAAGGTGGAAGACTTGTAGTTGCTGGTACTGATACAACAGTACTGCTACTAACTGGTATAGTACTTGGAACAGTAAATGAAAATGTAGAAGTAGGTGCATTTTCCAAAGTATTATTTTGAGTAGTCGTTGCTACTAAGGAAATATTATTATCAATTTTTGATGAAAATAATGATGACTCTGTAGTACTTGTTGTTGGTACAAGAGTTACTTTTGTGATATTTTCTGCAGCAGGTTTTGAATCTTCTTTCTTTTCCGAGATAATAGTTTCTGTATTACTCATTTTGAAAACAAAAGGAGATGAATTTGTAGTTGAGGAGAATATTGAATTCTCATTTTTAGATACACTAGAAGAAAATGATGTGTTTGTTTCTTTAAGTGATTCAGTTGATTTATTATTTGTAGTAGTCTTGTCACTATTCACATTAAACTGAAATCCTGATACTGATGTTTTTGGATCAATATTTGAGGTACTAGTATCTATCTTAGTTGTAGTATTGTTGTCTCCTTTAGGAATACCAAATGTAAACTTTCCAGGATCACTTTGTTGAGTACTACCAAATTTAAAACTACTTATAGATGAATCTGCAGATTTATTTGGATTATCAGCTTTATCAATACCAAATTTGAAATTGTTTGGACTGGCAGGGATACCAAAGTTAAATTTCAGATTTGAACTTGTACTCGTTGTGGATTCTTTTGATTTTTCACATCCAGGTTTTAAACTACTACAAGAAACACATTCCACATTTTCTGCTTTATTTTGTACCATACAAGTATCACAAGACCAAGAACCTTCAGGCTTTTTAAATTTATCTCCAAAACCATTTGCTGGTAGCTCCTGCACTTTATCGGTTTGGTTATTTTTAGCATTTGGTTTAGTGGTATTACAGCAAGGACAAATTGTAACAGAATCAGAATTTCTAATCATACAAGTTGGACATTCCCACGAATTTTTGCTAGGCTTAAATTTGTCCATTATTTCGAGATTAGATGATTGTAAAGTATTTGAGCTTGTTGTATTAATTTCTTCAGTAGAAGCACTTGCTTGAATATTTTTATTATTTTCTTTTTCTCTTTCTTCTTTTTCTCTTTCCTCTTTTTCTCTCTTTTCCTTGTCTCTCTTTTCTTTTGCATCTTTTAAATAATTTGGTTTAGATGCTTTACAACAAGGACACGTAATAATGTAATTAGCATTTTTTAACAGACAACCTGGACATTCCCATGGTTTCTCAGCATCCATATTTATGGACTCAGATTTAGTTGTGTCTGTTGAAGATGTTTTCGTTTGATTTAAATTCCTTCTTTGTGGTGCATTGCAAGAAACGCATCTAAAATCAGTTAATTTATTTGTTTTAGAACAAGTCATACAATCCCATTTAATATTGCTAATCCTGAAATGAGTTCCAAAGCAATCCGTCTCAGGTTTCTTTGCTTCTGTAGCATTGCTCGAAGTTGGTTGAGATACTGTAGTTTGCACGTCTGATTTTGGTCTCAAAGCTTTACAAGAACAACATCGTGTTTCATTGTTAACGTTTCGTATTAAACATTCATTACATTCCCATTTATCTTCTTGTTTTGTAGTATCTTCACTTAGATTTTCAGATTTCTTATTTGTTGAATCGTCCATTTCTTCATTGGCAGACAGATTAAAACTTTTATCGGAAGTATCTTCTTCAGTACTTACATTCAAAGAGGACTTTGATTTATTCAAAGACGACGTTTTCTTTATACCTTTTGTCAAATCACGAGCAAGTTTTAATCCTAGTAGAGCATTCTTATCAGAACTCGAATATCTAGATTTTCCTTTCTTTATCCCTTTCTTCCCATCTTTGGGTCTAGGAGCAGTAGATGAAGTACAGATAAAATGAGGTATTTCCGTAGGCCCATTATTATCATTTGATGAGCTGGCTGACGAATTTTTCAAATGATCTTCAGCATTAATTGGACTACTAAATGTGAAATTATTAATAGATTGTAAATTCTCTGTTGGCTGTGTGACTTTAATTGGACTAGCAAATTTGAAATCGTCTTCTTTCCTTGAATGATCTTCTGTTGTTGTTGTTGTTGTTGGTTGAGGTAATTTAAAATTAAAATTAGGTAAAGAAGATATTGGTAGAGGTACATTTGGTAAATTAACTACTTCAGTATAATCTTCAATCAAGGCTTTTGCCTTCATTTTTCCAGTATGCTTTGTCTTTCTATTATCATCGGGTCTAAAAAAAAAAAAAAAGAGAGAAAATTGTTTTAAATATAGTATATGTTTTACATGTTCCTTCTTGAAATTTTAACAGTTACTAGAATTAAATCGTTTAATGCAGATTTAAATATCAAACTTACCCTAAACGATATTCCCCAGTAGGAGGTGGATTATTATGAGCAGAAACAATTTTTCGTGCAGCCAATGTTGTGTCTTGCAACTTTTCACGTCTTCTTAGTTTAATTATAGTGGGAACAGTTGGCACAACTAATTCTCGCGTTGGAGGTCTAAATCCTACGCGAGTAGTAGATGGAGATTCATTTTCTTCTTCTCGCTGACGTTTTTTATTATCCAAAGATGATGTAATATTTGTATTTTTAATTGGAATTTTTTTAGCATCTGATATAGGTGAAGAAAAATGTTCCAAAGCTTCCAGTATTTTTCTAGCAGTTTGACTCATGCCCGATGGATCAACCGTTGTAGCAGATGGTTTTACTTGAACATTTGGTCTTTTTGGAACTTTAAGTTGAATCTAAAATTACAATATAACTCATATAATTAAAAATATAACAAGTCAAATGAATAACTTATATGCAAATATATACATACATCAGAAGTATTGAGTAAAAGTGACTTTGATTGATTTTTTTTGTACAATTCAACAGCATTTGCTCCTCCAAATGTGGTATTTCCACTATAAAAGGGAGACGATAATCCAGATGTACGGTCCAATGTGTTAGTCAAGACTGATGCATTAAAACTTGGTCTATGACTGCTAACAGTATCACGAGGACTGTTATCCATAAACAATGCTCTTGGTGATTGTAAGTGATTAGCTGAAATAAAAACATAACTTAAATTTCTATGTACTATCAAAATATTAATGAACAAAATGAAATAAGAAATATAAATTACTCTTACTAAATGTTAATTTATCATCTATAAAACGCTTTCTGTTAGCAAATTGTGAATTGTAAACTTCATGAGAAGGAGCTTCTTGTCGATTAGTTTGTGGTATAAGAGAACTACAACCACTGGTGCTCTCGCTTGATTCTGAGTTATCATCTGTTCCATTAGCAGTTACATTATTTGATGTTGAAATTAGGAGATTTAAATCAGACCTTTGGGTAGCTACAGGCTTATCTAATTGTGTGGTAGGCGTAGAACATATTAAATGACCTATCCCACTGGGTCCAGCTATTGCAGGCTTAAGAAAATCATCTCTCTGCAATATTATATTTACAAATATAATTTGTAATCAGTTAAATATCATATCAATTATTAATCTCTCATTTATATTGTACCGTATCATTTTGTGTAGAATATTTTCCTTTATGATCTTTTGTCTTATTATGTGATGTTACAACATTTGATCTAACAGAAAATGTTCCAGGTGGATGGGTAATATCTGTACGAATACGTGGTCTTTTTGATGGTGGAGGCTTTTCAATATCCTCCTCTGGTTCTGTTTCTTCGAGATTTTCAGTATCGTTGGAAACATCTCCATTATCTTGAGATGTATTGAACCATTTACTGATCCATAATGGGGGTATAAATTCTGTTACTCTATTAGCAACCTTCTTAACAAATGACTAAAAAAAAGAAATAAGAGTAATATTAAAGATGTAATATAACAAATGTAGAAATAATCTAAAGTAGCAAAGAAGAAAAAAATAAGTAGATGTTTATATTTAATTGATCAACAATTGTGGTAACTTTTTTATATTACAATATGAATTGTTATATAAAAATCAAAATAAGTAATAAGATATATTGTAAAAATTATAACTTTTTCGTAACAAATACAAAAAATATGATAATTCAAAATTTAAGATTTTCTTTCCATGCTTTATCATATTATAGTATAATTAATTAATTTATATATTCATACCAAATGAAGAGAATTTTAATTTTGTGCTGTTAAAACAGGTCAATATATCATTAGTATAATATACACGTGTGTATTATTTCTACAATTGGCTATTTTACAATTTACTAAACTCATAAACATTTATTAGTTATTAAAATGATTAATTTAACTTTAATTTACTTTATTGTATATAATAAAGTATATATATATATATATATATATATATATTCCTATGTCCATTATTATTTCCATTTTTAATGGAAACATATATACAATTATGTGATAATTATACAATTTGTATTATACCAAAATGTAAGGTAAATTTAATAAAAATAAGTAAGTAAAAGTTATTTGTAAAATATTGAAAGTTTGCATAGACTTGTCTTACACGAGGAAACGAACAATTTAAAAGAACATTAATAATTGGATAGAAGAATTTTGTTGAATTTGGAAAGGAAAAGTAAAAACTTATGTAATGTAAGATGTTCTAGTGGTTTCTTCAAGTTATATGTATTTTTCCTAATATGAGAATTCATCAAGGTTACTTATCGCTCCAAAGCGATGACTCTTACGTTAGAGCACGCAATCGCATATATGAGGAGAAAGAAAGATTGAGGTTACTGGTAAGACTCACATAACCGTGGAGGCATTGGGATTTCTTGGGAACGCATCCTAGGAAAAGGGTGCTTATACAGGACATATTAAATGAAATAAAGGTTATATGGATGTAATGATTATAACTTTTTAGCTTTTTTTTATTCGGATATAAAGGCGCGAAGGACCGTTAGAACTAACTTAGGGTTCGTTTCTCTCGCGGGTAAATCATGCCAATATGACTCCACTCACGTTGTTCGTATCGTAAGGTTTCGTATTGTGCGATGACGATCGTTTTGAAGATAAATTTCCGCTACTCTTGGCCATCCTTGCTGTATTGTCTCCTTATTTTATGGATTTAACAGCACGAATATTAACGATTTCGATTGTCGCATTCCAAAAATGTTCACTAAATCACTACCTCCGAGACTATGAGCCACGAGCGAAAATATGGCCGCTCCAAAGACCGCCACCAGGGCGCCAGTTTTCTCACAAATACCCGCTCTCTGCGCTTGCCCACGTGACGCAATACTTCTGCGTCGTCCGTCGATCATCCCGAGTATGTTCAAAAATATACCTATTACCTCCGAATTTATTTATCCATATTTATCCCCTATCTAAATAACAGGGGAAATTTGTTATTGAAGAAAATTAACCAATATTATAATACTTCATTGTCTTTTTTTTCCTTTATATTTATATATGTTGTATTATTTTCATTGACACAATGAATTTGAAATTATTGTAATAATTGATTAAAACCTATCTTTAGACTTCAATGATATATTTTTCTTTTTATATTACTCGTCTTTTATACGATATTCCGAGGAATCGATTTTCCGTATTAATTGGCAAATAATTATTTACTATAATTCATCTTTGAAATTATTTCATGTACTAATTTTAGTCGTTCGATAATCGAAAATAATCGAAAGTGCTGAACAACCAATCACTATCGATTATTATTCCTTTCATCGATATCTCGAAACAGTCGAATACTTCGTAAGTGTGTTTTATGCTTTTTATTCAATATTTATATTCCGTAATTATTTTATTTATTAAAATAGTAAACTTTTTTTGAAAATAAATTGTTTTTTTTTTTTTTTAATTTTATTGTATACATTTGTATACACATAATTAAATAATTATACAATAATCCTGATATAACGATATACTTTGTCTTTAACTATCGTTTGTATCATTTCGATTTATTTCCTATTATTTTAATCCAATTTTATTAAATATTAAAAAAAAGAAATTCTTTTTCTTTTTTGTAGCAATAATTACATTAATTACAACGCAAAAAATAAATTATTATCTAAACATTTCAGATATTTTTAAAGCATACTTCAACATTTGATAATTCTGTAAACGTACGATGAGATCGAACTATTTTAAATTTGAAAGTACACAATACTTTAAACCATAATGTTAAAGTATCCCATAAAATTGATCAAAAGAGAGTTTTTTTCTTGGCAAAAGGTTAAAACATGTACATAGAAAATAAGTAGAAATCTGAAGAATAAAAAAAAAAAAGAAGAAAACTATTTATTAAATAAACCAAAATGAAACTCTCGTTTAATTTGTAGTATGTATATTATTATTAAACAATCAAAGTTATTAATTTCGCGATATAAAGTTGGATCTATTGAAACGACGTTATTTTAAGCCTTAAAGAGAATAATTCAAGATGATTCTTCTGTTTTCTTCGTAAACACGAATACGGTTTCACTTTCTCTATGCGAAAATGGTTGGGAGGCTGTAAATTTCGCGTTCCATTGGTTTCACTTTATAAAACAGTGACAGTAAACGCGTTTTAAGCGTTGAATGGATTTGAGGTCGCGCGAGAATGATCGTCTGATTAGGATTGAAACAAATCGGGAAGAAAGGATTTGACACACGGATGGCACGCCGTCGAGCCACTTTGATGAACTTTCTTCGTTCGTTTCTTCGACTCGTGACCAACCAAGTATAGCGAAACGCAATTACGCATAGAAAAAGTGGTACAGCGATAAATCAAACGGTTTAATTCGAGCAGTTAGAAAAGTATAATGATCGAATACAATTTTACCTGTCTATCAATTGCTGTCTTATCTTTTAATGAACATTGATTCGATTGTATCATTTAAAAAAACAAAAACAAAAACCTTCAAAAAATGAATACTGATCAATGAAATTGGCTTGCATCTTATTTTAAAGGCCAATACATTTAGCATTCACTTACTTAAAGCAAACCACTCGTCATTCCTGTTCGCTTTCTTAGCCACATCAAAGTGGCCTGAATAACGATAGTATACCATTGATATCTTTGAACTTGTTGATCGTAAGAAGTGAAACTGATAATTTCCTTTTCTCAGCGAAAGTTCATTAACAAAACGATTATCTCTCTGACAATTAAACTACTTCCTTCAATTGTTTCCTCATTATTATTTGTTTTTTTTAATTGAAAGCATCATTTTATGCAAAAGTACATATATATGTATATACTTTTACTTATTGTTTGTATTTCTATTTCAGTTCCTGTTGTGTATAGAGATTGTCTTGAAGATAAAAATATGTGTGTACTATTGCATATATAAAATCGGTTAAATTTCAAGTGGTTTCGAGGGGACATTTCGATAGACGTCGTACGTACGACGAAAGAGTAATTTGTTCCGATCGCTTTGATAGGAAAAGAGTAGTGAAAAAACGGGGATACTATGTAGGAACTTTCGTGGCAAGAACGATATTCATTCCTTGCAATCTCGCAGTCTGCATCCGTTCGGCACGATCGCGGTGCTCCTTTGGACGCGCTCACTTTCTTCAAGTTCTTCCCGCGGAGATATCTCTCCTCGAAACGAATGCGAATAAGACAGTTGCAAGGATTATATTATCACTGTCTCTTTTCGATCATAAAATTCTTATCGTTTCTTCGATGCGTCAAACATCAAATCGCGAAGGTTTAATTTAATTGTCAAGGATGTATTTCGTGTGCGAATTACAATGAAATTCAAACTAACGATATTAACTATCAAACTAACGTAATAACAACGATATGTAACGACACATTTGTATATATTTTCAAATCGATTTGTAAGAATCGTCGAACAATTTTACGTGCAACGGACATGTATTATTTGCGCGTTGAATTCGTAGCGATTATTCTCTTCCTCTTCGCGGTGGTCGATTGCGCCATGGTGAAAATCATTCGAGACGATCATTTAAGTAAGTTCAGATAAAGTTACGTGTGCTTGACTTTGTCTAAAAAAAGAAAATTGTTATTAGAAAGAATTTTATAATATCAAATCTTTTTTTACTAAACTAAAACATTTTATCAATGTTTATTGTTGTTGCCAATGTTATACTTGGTCCCTTTAATTAAACTCTTTAAAAAAAAAGAAAAATAAATAAAAGAGAAAATTTCAAATTTGATCCTGATATGTGAATTAAATTTCGATCGGTCTCGCGTGAGAATTCGCAGAAGGCAATTAAGGAAGAACCGAAGTTTTTGAAATAACAGAGTGCGGATGTCCAGCAGCGTCTCACAGGCAACCACGATCAACAACTTCTGGGAGGAACAAAGTTACATCCACGACTTCCAATCGGGAAACGGCTGTTTCTACGACGGGACGAATTTTCAATGGAAAACCCAGCAGAAGAGGATCTTGGCCGTGGCAAGTCTCTCTTCAGCTGCTACACCCAAAATTAGGTTTTATCGGTCATTGGTGCGGTGGAGTTCTCATCGATCCTAAATGGGTCATTACAGCGGCACATTGTATTCACAAGTTAGCATCTTATAAAAATAATTTCAAATATAACAAAAGTGCTTTCGTCAACCTTCTTTTTCCTCTTAGCGATCTCTTTAATCTTCCAATTGGTGCCTTATGGACTGTTGTGGTAGGAGAATGGGAATTGGATTCCGGTGGTCGTGGATCAGCCAGATTACCTGTCGAACGAGTGATACTTCATGAAAGATTTAATAATTATGTTCACGATATCGGTGAGTATGTGTTTCATTAGAAAAAAAAGAAAAAAATAATAACAACAGAATGAAATATCAATTAATTAATTGTACGAACTTACCTCAGATTTGAAAGGTAAAATAACAAACACGCGATCCGATAAATAGGTACAAATATACGAGCAAATAAGCATTTAAGGCGATTGAATAAACAGAAATATGTAGAACACACCGATTATATATTTTGTTGGTCTTTTCTTAGCTCTGATGAAACTTGCTAGACCAGCACCTCTTTCCAAGGTAGTGAAGACGATATGTCTTCCGGAGGCGGAGGAAGAACTCACCGATACCAATTGCGTAGCATCTGGTTGGGGTCGTTATGGACCTTCGCCATCTCTTTCAACTGCACTCCTTGAGGCTTCGGTGCCATTGTTAAATCTTGAGGAATGCTTACACGCTTATGGAAAATCTGTTCCTATTCTTAATGGTCATTTGTGTGCTGGTCACGTTGATGGCTCTTCTGGAAGCTGTGTTGTGAGTATAGGCGTATGATTTCCGGAGAACATAAACAGACAAAAAATTCTTTTAAATCAGTTCATTTTTCTTCTTTAAGATTAATTTCTCCTGTCACTCTGTCCTATTTTCCAATCGAATTGAACCAAATGCGATTACCGTCCATAATGTCTTTCTTCGATTCACTTAAGCAAATTGTACCATGGCGCCTTTCGTAAAATTAACATTGCTCATTTGAAATTACATTTCGATTATATTGACGTGCGAGTAAAATAAGAGATAAGGAAAAATACATAAAAGCAAAGTAAAAGGATACCTACACCATCGAGAAAATGATGTTGCTTTTCCTTACCGTACTTTCTCTATATCTCTACAGCAAATGTAATGTTTTTTTTTTTTTTTTTTGTAAAAATATTAGCGCAACGATCAGTCTAATCGATCTATCTTCATAAAATAAATGATTTTAATGATCATACGACGCATCAGTAGACTCGTTTACACTGAATCGGATCTTGTAACGAGTAATAGAGCATGTTTTATGTTTCGAAAGTGCTAATTCAATTCTGATTAGCCTTCTCTTACGCTTTCACATAATAAAATATCGTGGTAACAGTGTGCTTATGGTATTAGTGCCATTAACATAATCGGTAAACGTTGAATCATTTTTAAACAGTTTTACTTTACCTTTTCTTTTTTTTGCATCAGGGAGATTCTGGAGGACCCCTACAATGCCGTCGTTCGGATGGCGTCTGGCAATTAGTCGGTGTTACTTCGTTTGGTTCTGGTTGTGCTCGTCCAGGATATCCTGACGTCTACACTAGGATACAACACTATTTGAATTGGATAAGAAATATTATCGACAATGATAATAACGTTACTAGTAACGTTGATAGTAACGTTAATAAATTATAATTCATTGTGAATGAATCATACACAAAGCAAACTCTCTATTTACAATTCATAAATAATATTTAATTTTAGCGTATATGTATGTATATATGTATTTATGTTTGTGTGAATATATTGTACGTATGCATGCGTCATCTCGTAATTTAAAAATGATATTACAAATTTTTGTAGAGAATCTTTTCAATCTCTTCATTACTATTATTTAATAAGATAATAATTTGTTTTATTTTTAACTTTCACGATGTATGATAAAAGAGATGTTTGTTGACTAATTTAAAGAAGGATCAAATTCAATGGAAAATTGAAAAAACAGCAAGGATAAAATTTCTTTTTTAACTTTCGAAGAAAAGCTATTTGCCGACAAATGGAAAAATTCGTCTCTCTATACTATTGTGATTGATATTCATTTTCATACTCGATACAAGAAGATCTGCATTTATATAGGAAGTATTACGAACTCAAAGAACCGTTTTCATAGAAATGTTGCGTAACATCAATATTATGTATGCAACAACCAAAGTGATTGTGCTTCTTCGATGAAATTAGAAATATCGATTTATAGATAGCGTAGGTAGTACAGCCTAAGTATCCACGTAGATACATATTATTACATCGAAGTGAATACATTAATTAACCTAATACGAAACACTCTACCCAGGAAAGCCTATGAGCTTCTATCAATTAAGCTTACTCGATGCATTGGCTGAAACAAAAAATCGTATTCAGTATTATTGTTTCAACTAGACAATAAGTATAGTTCAAGTAACTCTATTACCTTCTGTATATTCATTTTTATTACTGCTGTAATGTATGTAAGAAAACTATAAAAATTTATAACTGAAGGGTCAAGTTTGAACCCTTTGATACTAAGTTTATGGGTTTAATAACGTAATTAAATTCTAAGAGTTATAGAACAGTAAGTGCATCAGGTCCATGTCATCCAGATATCCAATTATTTAATATTATACAATATTAATTCTATAGTATTAGTTATCTCACTAGAATAATCATAAAAATATCATGCAATAAGTAATCATAAAAGTTAATTACTAATCAAACTAATCTGATATTAATCAATATAGTAAATTAATAATATGTATACATATATTCTCCCCTGTGTTTCAATGATATTTATGTGTCACTTATCATACTAATTAGAAATTACTAATTACATTAGATTTCCTATTACGTTATCGTACACCTGGTATTGTCAGTATTACGGTTTCATTTGCATAGGAAAGATGATAGAAATATCTTCAGACTAATTAAACGTAACAGTACAATTTTTTTGCCTTGTTTATAGAGTCATCATACGTATCATATTTTTAATATCATACAATAATAATATAAAACAAATTTTACTATTAAGTAGAATCTTTTTCGAAGTAAAATACTAATTTATACCATTAGTTGATTAAGCATAGAATTCTTTTCCCCGGGGAGAATAAAAAAGTGGGTGTGCCATTTAATGTTAACCATAACGCGTGTAACTCATACAATACGAATTTAATCATAAATATATATAGTTTACTTTTATAAAAAGAAAAAAAAACACAAACAAATCTAACATTACGATTTTGGTTCTTATTTTATAAAAAAAAAAATTTATATATATATATATATATATATATATAAATAATATATTGAAATTTATATTTAAACAGGATTTAAAATCACTTATAGATATTTTCAAATTCACAGATTTATCCCGCGCAAGTCAAAAAGGGGGGAGGGACTGGTCACGTGATCAGCATTTAACTCTACGTCATCGTGGTCGGTCAGAAAGGGACGCTAAGGGTAGAATGGGAGCGGCGGTAGAGGGGAGGGTAGGAAGCAACGACGAACCACGAATACACTCCACTTCTCGCGTCCGTAGCGAGCGGTACAGTCGGGAGTGAGAGTGTATGTTGTTCTCAATCAGTAGGACACTTTCATCGAGCTCTGAGGAAAGTGAGGGAGAGAGAGAGAGAGAGAGAGAGAGAGAGAGAGACCGTCATTTCTTCGAGAAAAACCTAGGTGGGGAAAGAAAAAAAGCAAAAAAAAAAAGTGTTTAGAAACGATTTGTCGCGGGGTAGTGGGGGATAGGAGGGGGGGAGGAGCAAAGAGAAGTGAAAGACGAGAATTATCGCGAGAAGAAAAAGAGTGTACATATTATTTGTTAAAAAGAGAAAGAGAAGGAGGAAAAAAGAAAGAAATATAGAGAAAGAAAAAGAAAGAGAGAGAGAGAGAGAGAAAGAGTATGGAGAAAGGGAGAGACAGTGTTGCAGTAACGTCAACTCATCGTAAAAGCATGTTTCAATTCCAAAAGAGATCGTAGCTAAAATCTATTACTTACTCTCTCTCTCTCTCTCTCTCTATCTATCTATCTATCTATCTATCTATCTTTTTCTTTCTTTATTTATTTCTTTCTTATTTTTTTTTTTTGTCTTTTTTCCTCCCTCATTCCTTATTTCCGTTGTTTTTCGAATACCTATAGGATTCTAATCTAGAAACATAATATATCCGCGAGAAAGTAAAGGAGAAACGAAAGAAAAAACAAAAAAAAGAAAAAAATGCAAAGGTTCGAAACGCGACATTGACCGCAAAAGAGAGAGAGAGAGAGAGAGTGACAGGAACAGGGGGAAAGGACGCGAAGGAA
Organism: Polistes dominula; assembly: GCF_001465965.1. The sequence goes on from NW_015148984.1 coordinate 232,086, forward strand.
TATAGGAATCGGTTTCTCATGGTGGAAGGGAACACACAACTATGACGATTGCTGCACGTGCAGACGCGCTCAATGCGAAAATGGAAAAGAGAAGGGACGAGAGAGATACTAGATGAAAAGTTTCCTCGAACGGTAGAAAGAGAGAGAGAGAGAGAGAGAGAGAGAGAAAAAAAGGGAAAAGAAGCTCGTCAGGGGAAGCCTTTTATTCCGAAGGGAATCCCTCGGAAGGGAGAAAACGGACGCGCTGACTTGTGTTTCTCTTCGTAACACGAAGTAAGAATACGGCGTTGTAAAAATACTTCGATAAATATTAGAGACATTTTTTTTTTTGTGTGTTCTTTTTTTCTTTTCTTTTCTTTTCTTTTCTTTTCCTTTTCTCGTGATTCTTTTTAGTAGTAAAACGTTATATTTACAGTTTAATTAGATTTTCTTCCAATGGAATTCAAAATACAAGGTACTTTTTAATGAATATTATTATTATTATTATTATTTAACGAGGATTAATAGGTACTTACGTCGAAGAAAGAAAGAAAGAAAGAAAGAAAGGAAAAAGGAAAAAAAAAAAAAAGAAGAAGAAGAAGAAGGGTTTTTACGAATATCGTGAATTGATTCAAAATGGCTGGCGTCTTTTACATTCTGCATCGTAACGTAACAGAACGTTAGAACGTTTATATTTATTCTCACGCGAAGTTGAATACCTTGGTAACGGTGCTCTTTTCGATGCCGACTATAAATGAATTCAAATCAGTAGAGAAACGGTGATTCGAACCTTGTATATAACCTTCACGTGTTGGATTATGCGAGCCTCTCTTTTAAACTTTGCAATTAGTAATACGAAATGCGTTCGATTATAGAATACATCGATTAAGACAATTCATTCGTGTAATTATTTAAATGTATTACCTCAATCGCATATTTTTCTTTCTATGTTATTATTATTATTATCATCATCATCATCCATCAGTTAAAATAATCGTCAATCGTTTTTTCCACTGTGTTTCTTATATAGTTTTATTTTATGTTACCCACCGTGTATACAGGGTGAGTCATTCAACTTGTTAAAAGTCAATATCTCGGTAACTTAGAAGGGATATCGAATGAACAAAATTGTCAAGTCAATTTTAAAAAAACGTTTTTTTTTGTTTTTTTTAAACAGGTAACAATAATATTTCTATTTTTTAATAATATTTATCAAATTGTTACAAATTAGACGACTCACCTTATATATACTGCATACATACGTTTGAAAATAGACAATTCTTCTTCTCTTTCCATTAATTAGTTAGTTTGTTTGTTTATTTGTATGCTGAAAATATTTATATTTCAGGTACGAAAATAGATGTTTCTAAGCTACTGTCTGGATGATATAAAAGGATTTTTTTTGGTGCCTGATTAAAATATGAATAGAAGGAATAACAATAATAATAATAATAATAATAATAACAACAACAACAACAACGGTATGTCGTTAACTACACCGCCAACAATACACGTCGGTCCGATAATGACGCCGGGCTCGAACGAAACCATTTCCATAGTGATACCATTGTCCGCTCAATTGGCCACTGTTTCCGGACAAAAGGTCGAAAAAGCATCCTGTAAAGATTGCGGTAAGGATTCTAAACAAGTTTTAACGATTAAACCTGTACCGCGAATTCGCAATGATAAGACGAAAGGCTGTCCTTATCCCAATTGTGCAAGATACGGTCGTGCATTTTCAAGAGCACACGATTTAAAGCGTCACATCGCGCGACATGAAATGCGAAAGGAAAAGTTAACGGAAGATGAGAAAGTAAACAACATGGTCATTGGTGGTTGTCTCGAATATCCAAAAAATCTCGTTAACGAGTCTGCTTTGAGGACGAACGAGTCATTCAAGACGGAAGTTCCTCGAAATGCGGAGACGACCAACGTTAAGACGTACACATGTCCTCGTTGTAAGAAGAAATATTCGGATGAGAGCAAGTTAAAAGCTCATATCGCTATGCATGACAAGGTAATCTTAAATGATTCAATTATTTTGAACATTGTGTAAATGTCGTATCAATCGATCGATCTTCTAAATATATATATATATATATGATTTGAACATTTCAGGCAATGACGAAAAGTGTATGCGCCATATGCCAGTTACACCTTCAAAATGATGCCGACTTGCAAGAACATTTGAAGCAACACGCGAGCGTTATTTTGCAAGCTCAATCGGCGGCAGCGGCAGCGGCTCAGGCAACGATTGCTCAACAAAATGAAAAGGAGGATGATTTCCTTCTCGAAGAGATGCTCTTATTACATAAAAATCCACGAAGAACAACATCGTCTGATAAAATGGCCGATGTTTCTAGTAGCAAAGCCGCGTCTAAAATTAGGTGCGATTACTGTCAAAAAACATTCAAAACTAAATGGACATTGAGCTCTCATGTAGCCGCTCACGAAGGTCGTTATCAGTTTGATTGTGCCCAATGTGGCAAAAAATTTGTGAGAAAAAGTCATTACGAGGGACACGTACGTTCCCACGAAGCAGCGAGGCCTTACGTATGCGAACAATGCGGAAAAACGTTTAAGGAATTGAAACACCGACGCGAACATACCAAAAGAAAGCATCCCGGGAATCAGAGTGCTATACAAAATCTCTTGGATAGCATTAGTCCGTGTGCATCCGAGGAAGTGCCAGCTGATCAGGCTAAATTTACTCTTTTGATGCCGGTGAACTTTACAGCTTAAATAAAAACGTATCAAATGTATTAATTAAAAGCTTTTTCTCTTGTATGTGTATCTAGAGATATAATAGACTTTATGTTGAAACTTTAATTAGTTTTCTGAAGATGCACCGATGACAAATTATACCAATATAACGAATTTCAATTTCTCATGTGTGTTGTCGTATTGAATATTTTTTTTGTTCATTTTTTTTTTATATATATATATATATATTTTTTAATAATAGAATCAATGTATTATGTATTGCATTAATAATGTTTCTGTTTCGTCGGAAAAGTCCTTATAAGAAATTTTGTTATCGAGAAAAGATAAAATAAATATTTAAATTCACACCTACGGTCAAAAAAAAAAAAACAAAAATAACAAAGATTACAAAAAAAAAAAAGAAAAAAACCAAATACATGTAACATTATTTGCTGTGCACTATTTCTAGAATATTTTAATAAAATTTTAATATCGATGTGTCGACGAAATACCAGCAGAGTCATTAACTTTATTATTCGTAATTTTTAATGTATCATCTCTAGTATTACCCTAATAGAAATGCAAATACTATCTCATCATATTTACAATTTATTTGATATTGAAGAATCATTTTTGTATTTCTATAGATAATAATGCATATTTGCAAATAAATTTGTAATTTGTATTTTTTAAACACACATTATATATATATATATAATATATCTATATATTTGTAGAAATTTTCATTGTGTTTAAGCATAATTATAAAAATGAACGCAATTATTTCATAGAACAGCAGTTCTTTTGTTTTTATTACACGAAAGACATTATATATGACATTTTAGTTTTTACTAATTTTTTTTACTTTCATAGATTTTAAATGATAATAAAATACGAATATATCTTTCGACATTAATAAAACAACATATTACATTGATATAATTATCTTAATAAAATAATATGTTAATTTGAAACATACAATATTCGAAAGAAAGAAAGAAAAAAAAAAAGAAAACAAACACCACAAAAATTTGGACATTAAGAAGATAACTGTTATTAAGATTTCTTTTTAAATGAGCACGAATAAGCGTCGAAAAACGTCATCGAAATGTTGTTTAGAGCAGAAAAATGTACACAAGCATACGGCTAATGAATGTTTTTATTATCACACCTTGGACACACTTCCACCAGAAGTTTTAGAAATAGTATTGCGTTTATTACCTCTACATGATGTAGCTACTTCAGTTCGTTTAGTGTCCAGGTGAAAAATAACAAATATTCATTAAAATATAATCATTTCTCATTTTGATAAAAAAAAAAAAACATCATTGATATAATCGTTGTTATTATCATCATTCATTTACTTATTATCAGGAATAACTGTTAATCGATCATTTACATTTGTAATAAATTATTATTTCAAATGTAATTACCGATTAATATTTATACTTAATAATAATAATAAATAAATCAATCAAAAGATTAAATGATATTTTCAGACGTTGTTCAAACGTTGCTACCATAGTTTTGAATGCTGCATTCCTTTCGGCTGGTACAAAACTTGAAAATGCAATGAAACATACAGAAACAATGATAAGGAAAGTTAAGACAGGTGCTGACCTACTAACCTTCAGCAGAGTATTCAATATTCTAGAAATAGTCATGGCACAATACAAGATGCTCAGAGCTGTAACTTGGAGATATACGCATCCTTCAAAACCAGAGAAATTTTCACGACTTTGCTTCTATGCTGGTGGTCTACTTGATAATTTAAATAATCTGCTTCATCGTGCTGTAAATTGTCCAGTTTCTTTATCTGGTTCTCATGGACCAGATTCTAGAATTGCTTGTTTTATATCCGATTGCAAGCGTTTTATGAACTATTTTGAAAAAGTTTCTGAAAGCAGAGTGAATAGGTAAACACAAAAATATACTTATATATGATCAAATAAAGAAATATATAATATAAATATACAATATTTTCATTTCTAAATGTAATTCTGTTCTTTTTTTTCTTCTTTTTTTTCTATAAAAAAGATTAAAAAAAACTTACAAGGTAATTTTATAATTAGATCTGCTTTAGTGTCTGGATGTAAAGCCGTAGATGTTCTAGATTGTCTTGCAGAAGGACGTAAGGTTTTATCATTCAATATATTGTCTAACGAAGGGATCAAAAATGACATCATTAGTATGAAATTAAAATATGAAATGAAACGAGCTTGGTTCACTTGTTTAAAAATTCCAAATACACTTGACGAAAATTCATGGAAAGATCAGCAACGTTTTATGTATCTTAGACTACGTCGTTTAGTTGTCAGTGTCAATGAACATTATTATGAAAATTTGCAATATGAACGAGAAGTACTTATTCAGGTAACATTTTATAATGTTACTGTATCCTGAACTACTTTCTTTTAATTTACATAAGAATATAAATACTTTGCTAGTTTCATATATACAATAGTGATTAAATTTTATGTATAGGAACCATCGATACCACCTCCAAGAATGCCTCCAGTATCCACATATTCTGGTTATGGAGAGTACGGTGGAGAATTTTTTTATTATGGAAATATGAATAAGTATGCTTACGAAAACAAATTCAAATCCTTGCCAGTAATTGATCACGAGAATGCGCAAGATAATATTGAAGAAATACAGAAAAAATCTTGCTTCAATCTCGTCATAGCTGTTGAATTGAAATGTTCATCAGAATTGGCACCTTTTGCAGTAAGAACATTATTACGGTCTAATGAATTAGATATATATACAAAAACTCCTAATCATTTGGAGCTTTATTTAAAACTCGATATCATGTGTCCTGCTTCAATCGCTAATAGATTACCAGGACATTTTACTTGGGAGCTTAATAGTTCTCGTCATGTGCATCATTCTTCTTAGTACATTTATACAAGTATAATTTTTTTTTCTTTTATCATAATATAAAAATAAAGAAAAATAATATACACTTGTTATATAACTGAGATGAACTTTCTATAAGTAAAAAGTATTGAAACAATTATTATTTTATTATTTTGATATCATTTACAATGATGATCTATTATATAATATTTTAAATATTAATAAGAATCCAAATTTTCGTCATATTTTATTTATTCGTGTATAATCTAAATTATGATTACACTGTTTATTTATACTACTTTGTTAGAAATGTATTTTGTAAAAATTCTAATGATATCGAAAAGACATCAATTTATATATACAACAATATTTTAGTTTTTATCTATCAATAAATAACATTATTATAAAATGTCACACTTTTACATATACTTATGTATATTTTAATTTATGATTTTTCCGAAAATTTTAGTATTAAAGTTATACAAAATGTTATTAAAATTGTATTTAAGTTATTGAGTAAATATATATATATATATATATATATTTCTTTTTAATATTAATAAATGATATAATTTTACCAATAACATTAAAATACTTAAGTAAAATTTCTAAATAAAAGTTTTAATTAATAAAAAATAAAAAGTATAGGATTAAAACAAATTAACAAAAAATTAGTTTATAAAGTTTACATATATTTATACAATACTTACAAACTTATTAATTGTTAACGCCTACTTGTATATTTTCTGCAAAATCTTCTTCTAAATCTTTTTGTGGTTGCCACATTGCATCGTTTAATTTCCTAGCACGATCCTCTAATATACTATATGCAAAATGATTGAGATAAATTCCTTTAGGAATAGCGACTCCTTGAAAACGATAAAGTACTTCACCGTCATCTGATGTTAATTTATGAATTGCAGAAACAGTGCAACGTCCTATTATCTTCGTATTACCTATCATTGGACCTTTACTAATGTCTATATGATCTCCTATTCTATAAAGCGTAACTTTATTATCAACACTATTAGCAGCAATATTAGGTATTTGTTTATATTTATATGGATTATCACAAAACATTTCTTGTGCGATTAATTCTGTTGTTTCGAGTCTTTCTACAGGCATCTCGTTATTTATAAATTTAACAAATAAAGCAGACATAGCTTTTAATTCTGCCTCTGTTGGTTTCCAATCAGGTAAATCAATAAATACATCATATACAAAACTTCCAGACTTTATTACCGGTACTGGAAAACTGTGTAAATGAACTGTCAAGTCATCTTTAAAAGCATTATCAGCTACAGCACCCAAGACAAAAGAACAAGTTCGCCAAAAAGCATAGTTAATTACACTTATTTTTGGATTCATCATGTTTACAAGTTCTAAGGTGCAATCAGATTTAAAAGGTTTATGCATATCCCATGGATTTCCATCGACTAATGCCAAAGCAGAAACATTAGTAACACCTTCAGAAATATGTTTGGCACAATCGTGAGGAGTGGAAATATCTTTATTCATAATTAAAACAACATCTTCTGTAGGTGATTTATATTTAACTTCTATTTTTTCTATTCTACCTATGGCACTTCGCTGCATTTTTTTTTCTTCATCGAAAAGAGCATTTCTTCTTTTCTTTGCTTCTACTTTTGATAATGTACTCGCATATTTAGAAGGTATATGTGATTGTAACTTTAAATTATTTAAACATAAACTTACACACCTACAAAATAATCATATTTATTAATTAGTAGAGTAAAACTTGTAAATTTACAATGTTTTAAATATATCATATATTATATTTCTAAAAATATCTAATAAAAGAAGAAGAGAAATTAGAAAATCTTCTCTTACATAAAAAAATCTTTCATTACTGTAGTATATTTAACAAATTTTATACAAACCTTTGAAACATTTTTAAAAATTTTGTTAGGTTAAATTGATGCTATCATTTGAATTCAACTTCTTCTTAATTTATGTATTTCTTCTTACATCGAAATGTAATCATTTATTTTTTCTGTGCCATAAAAAGAATATTAATAATATTATAAATTATGATTATTCTAATTATTTATAGATCTTGTCGCATAAGCCGCTATGCATTTGATTCAGTTTGCTTACATACCTATAAGAAGGTTAGTTCTGCAATGTGAAACACGGACTACCATTTTAATTCTCTACCGCAATGCCAGATAGCGCTACGAGTACGCGTGATTGAATATTATACTATAATTATATATATATATATATATATATATATTGTATAAATAAATGGTGATAACAATAAAAGACACGTATGTATTTGATAATAATTTTACATAATTTAAATAAATCAAAAAATTCGAATTTAAATAAAACAAAAAATTGGATATATCACTGCACCACCTAACGTGAAATATTGAATTAAAATTATAGGCACATTTTCTTAACCTCGAAGGTTTAAGAAAGAGTCAATATATATATATGTCAGGTTATGTTTCTTCCATTCACGTGTTCGGCTTTGATAAATAGTAAATACTCTATGATATTAATTAAATTATCTATAAATAATCTTTAATAAGAAATAATCTAATGCTAAATATATAAAAGAATAAAAAAATATATATATATATATATATCTTTTAATACAATTTTTGTTAAAATATAATTATAATTTCAGTTAATATCAAAGCAAGATAGTGTTAAATTATTTTATAACATACAATATTGAATTTATTGTATTTACCGTTTAAAAATTCATCGTTTTTAATGAAATGGGACGAAAGGCGAAATTCGATAAAACTGATGTACCTAATAGCAAAGTTAAAGGTAAAGGTAAAAAAGCAAAAAAGCAAGGAGATCCAATATTTGAAAAATTAGCAGGTATGTTCTATTAATGTATTATTGTTAATGATTTAAGTATATAATTTATTTATATAATTAAAACAAAAAATTTATTATATGTGTAATACGTTATAGTAAAAAATGAAAGTGCATTGAGTCATCGTCAAAAACAAAGAGCTAAGAAAAGATTATTGAAGAAACAGAAATTAAAAGAAAATGTAAAAAATATACAAAAACTCAAAGACACAGGGAACATTGTAAAAATTAAAAAGGATTTGAATAAAAATAAAGTTAATTCAATCAAAAATGATATCGCTGAGAGTATAAAAAATGATGATGTGAAAATGAATGAAGAAAATGCAACGTTAAATAAAAGTAATAAAGTACAAAACAAGTTGAAAAGAAAACAAGAAATTCAACTTTCACCTAAAACTGTGAAAGAAAAAAAAGTACAATCTGACAAATTAAAAAATAATAATAATAATAAAGAAAGTCATATTTCGTCTGATGATAAACAATGTAATGGAGTTAAGAAAATTAAAAAAATAAAAAACAAATCATTAAAAAGTACTTCAAAAGCAACAAGTAATAATACAAAGTCTAATTTAAATGAAAGTAATGATATGGAAATTGAGAATAAAAATGAATTATTAACTATGTCCAATAAAAACATTAAGAGAACTAAAGGTAAGGCATCAACTCTTGCTAAAAAAGTAAAAATTGATCATACAGATTCAGAGAAAGATAAAAATGATAGAAAAATTAATAGTAAAAACAAAAAATTAAATAAAAATAAAAAATTAAAAAATGCAAAGAAATTGTTGAATAATGATACAGAAGAAGAAGAAGAAACCAATGATATGGAAGTTAGCGAGGAAAATGAAGACGATATCAAAAATAATGATCAAAAGAAAAAATTGAATAATAATAATAAGGCAATACAAAAGAAGAAATTAAAGAACGCGAAGAATTTGTTGGACAATGATACAGATGAAGAAACTGATGATACAGAATCTAGCGAGGAAGATGAAGAAAATGAAAGTATGAATGATGATGATGAAGAAGATGATTTATTGCCAATAGAAAAGGCAAATAAAAAGTTAAAGAAGAAAAAAGAAATGGAAGAGTAAGTAAACAAATGATTATAACTGATTCATTTGTTTATATAATTATAATTTCTATATAATTAACATATAATCAAAAATATTTGAATGTAATAGGCAACTTGCGGAAGCAGAAATGAAAGAAATGAGTAATCAACATAGTGTTTTTTCATTTCCTACGGAAGAAGAAATTGCTGATGTTACAGATTTGAAAGAAATACAACAACGTATACGAGATGTTATGATGGTATTATCAGATTTTAAAAATTTACGAGAAGAAAATAGGTATATATTTTGTTTTTTTATATATGTGTTTCTTTTTTCACATTTTTGTATTATAATGATTGTAATAAAACATAACTACTGTGTGTTATTTTGCATTTTAGATCACGTTCAGAGTATTTAAAATTGTTTCAACATGATTTATGTACATATTATAGTTATAATAATTTTCTTATGGAAAAATTAATGCAAATGTTCCCATTGGATGAGTTACTTGAATTCTTAGAAGCGAGTGAAGTACAAAGGCCTATGACTATTCGTACAAACACATTAAAAACTCGACGTCGTGATTTGGCAGAAGTAGGTTTATCAAAATTGATATGATTGATCTATCATTTGTATATTTATATTTTCATGATTTTATCATTATTTGTTTTCTTAGGCGTTGATCAACCGAGGTGTTAATTTAGATCCTCTAGGAAAATGGACAAAAGTTGGATTAGTAGTATTTTCATCGCAAGTACCAATGGGTGCAACTCCAGAATATCTAGCAGGACATTATATTATTCAAGGAGCATCAAGTTTTCTCCCAGTTATGGCATTAGATCCTAAAGAAAATGAAAGAATTCTGGATATGTGTGCAGCACCAGGAGGAAAATCTTCTCATATTGCTGCAATCATGAAAAATACAGGGGTTCTATTTTCTAACGATGTCAATCAACAAAGGATAAAAGCTGTTGTTGGTAATTTTCATCGGCTTGGAATTGTCAATTCAGTTATTTGCAGTTACGATGGAAGAAAATTACCTTCTGTAAGTATAATCATTATTAATAACATATATGTATTTTCGCATAATTAAAATAATGTTATTTAAATATAATTAATAAAATGATGTATTATTTGTTTTTTTCTAGATTATGAAAGGATTTGATAGAGTGTTATTGGATGCACCTTGTACTGGTACTGGTGTTGTTGCTAAGGATCCTAGTGTAAAAACCAATAAAGATGAAGTGGATGTACAACGTTGTTGTACTTTACAACGAGACTTATTACTAGCAGCTATAGATTGTGTTAATGCTAGGTCTGAGACAGGTGGTGTTATAGTTTATTCAACATGTTCAGTTCTTCCGGAAGAAAATGAATGGATTATTGATTATGCATTGAAAAAACGCGACGTCAAATTAGTGCCTACTGGTCTAGATTTTGGTGCTGATGGTTTTACAAATTATAGACAACATAGGTTTCATCCTTCTCTTAAATTGACCAAACGTTTTTATCCACATGCTCACAATATGGATGGATTTTTTGTAGCAAAACTTAAAAAATTCTCTAATATTATTCCAAAACAAGAAGAAAAAACTGTTGAAACGTCGGAATAAAAAAATTAGATAAACACAATTTAACATTATTACCAATGAAAAGGTGTTATTACATAATTACTCTACAATATGATATAAATTTAAATTAATTTACATTACAAAATGTAGATAATTTTATAATCTTTTATGTTGTGCCTTAAAAAAATATAAACATTCAAATATATAAATATGAATTATATTATATTACATATAGATCTTACATAACACTACGAAGAGAAATAAATTATAATACAACTTGTTCATAAAATTTCAATTAAAAAATAATTTTTAAAAACGAAAAAAAAAGAAAACAAAATACACTATTTATGTATATAATTAAAAGCATCTTTGTTTATTATAACAGATTATAAAATAGCTACAAACAAAAGGTAATATAATTCGTTGAAATATGCATTTTCTGCCTTTTTATTTTGTCAACACTGAAGTTTAACTTTTAGTGGAAAAATATACTTTTTAATTGTTTATCACAAAGTCTTTTTACTTCATCTGTAATATATATATCAAGAAATTAAACAATTTGTCGAATATATATATATATATAAAAAAAAATAAATATTTTCTTGGAATATATCAAATGAATGTATGAAAATAAAAAAAAATATTGAAAGTGTATGTACACTTTACAAAATGATACACATACCATCGATCTCAAGAATGCTAGCACTTTTTTGTTGTATAACAACAAAAAATTCTCTTAAATTTGATAACTTTGCAATAACCCAATAATCACTTATAGTTTTAATAATAATCTCACCGGCTTCTTTTAAACTAAATAACACAGAAATGTATGATAGTTTTATAATGTCAATTTATAATTAGACAAAATTAATAATAATATAAAATTCTTACCCATTAGTATCATTATATATATCAGTAATAATCCTTAACACTTCAGGAGTAGTTAGTACATTAGAACATCTTCTATTATCTAAATGTATTGTACTCTTGTAGGCTAGATTAAGTTTATTAAAATATAAATATTTTGTAGATAATTCCGGTGTCACCATTACATGCTTTGCACATTGTTCAGCAACACAACTAACTAATGTAGTTAATTGTGGACCAAGAAAACTATCTAGACTTTTAAAGAAGTCTATTAATAAATTAGTTTTACCTAAAATAAAGTTAATATATCATTAAAATTTTTTGTGTATAATGTATTATGATATTGAATTATTTTCATATATATATATATATATTTTAACATAAGAAATTTGATTTCTTAATAAACTTACTATCAACAAAAAGACATATTGTTGCACTCAATGCACGATAGACAACTAAATACAAAGATACAGGTTTGCTTGAGTAATTAATAAAAACTGTTGGAGATTTTCCTACTAAACTTGGTTCATTAATACTCGAAGGTCCAATAATAAATCTATTGATATGAATGCAGGATAATTATTATTTTGTAATAAATCAAATAAAAATGATTGATACATACTTTCCATAATGAGAACTTGTGAACGGTGATGGGGAATTTCGAGACATTGATCCTCCATGTAATTCTTTTTCTAAATGAGCTGGTAATAATGTACTTACTAAATAATTATATACTACTTGCATATCCTCTGGTTCTAATCCACTCCTAAATATATAACAGAAACCATCTGGTTTTTATTATTTATATTTGTAAGATAATATCATTGAAGTATTTATAACTATTTACCATACAACTTGATCATTGTAAAGAAATGCTGTATATTTAACTTGAGAAAACATTGCTTCTATAAGATTCATAAAACATTGCACTTGTAAAAATGTGATTTTGTCAAGTGGTAAAAATTGTAAACCTTGAAAAACATCCAAAATATCACTGTTATTTAATTTTAATGATAAAAGGTACTGAAACAAATTTGTAGAATAAATTCATTGTAATAACGTAAAGTTATAAACATTTCTTGTTAATTGACAAGATTTTTACTTACTCTTGAGAAGAAATGCTCAAGTTTATGTTTTAATAGAGTTATGGAGCCACAATCAGGATCATTGATTATAGTTTCAAAAGAACCCATAAATAATCGAAACATGATATAAGTTTGTTTTAATATAGCTTGACAAACACTACTTGAAATTTCATCATTTTGATATTCCATATATTTGTTACCATCCTTTTCTCTACAGATGTATGGTACACCAACAATCTGATGAGAAAAATATCAAATATAGACTTTTTATTTGACATCATTAATTATAATATTATTACATGATATCTTACCATTACCATCCAAAAATCTGGCTCTGGTTGATAATAAATTTGTCGAGTTTTATGTGTATGACAATAATCACATGGTTGGCCAGGATTAAAAGATCTAATTTATCATGTAAAATAAATGAAATAATTGACTAGACAATTACAAAATAATGATGTATCTTTTGCATTATACGTACTCTGTAAATTTAATAATTGCTTCGCTGAGACCTATATTTTTGATTTGCACATCTAATTCTTTTTCTGGATAATAATAAAGTATTTTTTTCTCCTCCTATATAAATATAAAAATATTCATGAAAATTATAAGTTATTATTATTATTTATGTAAATAAAAAGTTTAAAAACTATATAATTTATTTTTGAACAAAATTGACATTATTATTGAAATGAAATAATCTATTATTATATGAAATATTTGGAATATTTCTAATCATATTAGCATACTCACTTCGCCTTCTTTTTTTGCATATGTGCCATTGAAAATATAAAAGTGTTCTAAAGTAATTTCAGGTTTTGATGTCATTTCAATAAATTTTTAATAATTATAATAATATATATTGAGAGGAAAATCTGAAGAATACATGTACACAACTTTTTTATGATTATTTATTGCAACTCTTATTTATTAGGCATTTTAATCAATAGCTGAAGAAAACATTGCTAAATTAATAATTAGATATCAGTAGGTGTCAGTTTGGTGTAAACACTAGTAAGTATTCCTATTCAATTGAATGAACTTCGATATGCAATCGATATTTAATCGAACTATTTAAATCAATGAAAAGAAAATATCAATAAATCAATGTTTCTAAATTAAAAAATTATCAAAACATGAGAATATGATTTTTGCTAGTGTTTTTATTTTAATTTCTGCAAATAATAAATAGTACATATAAAATAATTAGTGACATATGCTTTTTACAAGTCTATTAAGACCGCCTAAAGAGAGCGCCTATCACGAAGAAGCAGAGGGCGCTATTGTCGCAGTTACCTCAGTCTGCTACTAGCCATGCGCGGAGACACTAGAAGAATGTCATGGTGCTATATCTATAAATCACTGTTTATCCATACATATTAAAGTATTTATTTTTATGTTTATACTAGTTTATACAATAAAATTGATAATAGTCGATATTGATTAGATATCAAAATGAAAAAAATAATAAAGATTAAATATAAAACAACAAATCTATTTCAGTATTTAATGAGGTTATGTGGATGCATTTACATGCAAATATGAAAAAAAGCATGTAACTTGCTGATACATTATATTGATAAATTACATTCATATATTATAATTTTTGTTTATATATATATATATATATATATATATATATACTTCATAATAATAAAAATGATGCACCCCTTGTGTCATTCTCTTCTAGAGAATAAATAAATTTATTACCTATATTACATAATTGTGAAAATTAAGTTAATCATAAGTAATTTGGTTGGTTTGGAACTATGAAAATTATATTCAGTTTCGCATAAGCAATTTTAGAAGGCATAAAGCTTAAGGACGACAACGTTCCAGGAAACGTGGATATAAGCACACTTCTCGAATATGGTACCTATTTAGCAGCCAACAAAGAAATCGTTCCAAGCCCAACCCATATCCTCCATGTGGACAGGAACCATATTTTCTCTGTAATCAGTAACAAGTTTTAATAATGAATAATTATAAGTAAAGTAAGCACATTTTTATTTTATTTGATTATTTACCTGATCCGTATACCAATAGTATGGTGTAGGATCTATTTTAGCCCGAGAATAGCCTTCTAGCAATTCTTGATAGTTCCAAATACGCATTGAACCACCTACTATTTCACCAACATTAGGTAAAAGAACATCTACAGATTCTGTAAGTCGCTTGTCTTCTGAACAACGCTGCATATAGAATGACTTAATTTCTACGGGAAAGCGACAAAGCATAATAGGCTCATTAATCATGTCCGTCATTCTTCTTTCTGGCATTTCTGGGATATCCTGAAAGAGATATCATTTAAAATATTACAATCATTTTTCACTAATCAAATTATCAAAATAATAAGATTTGTTATACCTCTCCAAATTTGTAAAAAGTTCCATCTTCTTTAGTAATACCATTAGCTTTCAAAAATTCAATAGCATCGCTATAGTTCATTCGCTTGAATGGTTTTTTGGGTATTTTAAATTCTGGATTTAATTCTTTCACTAAATGACCAAGAGGAGATTGTAATACGCGTTCCACTACATCGCATATCAAATCTTCTAATCGATCAAGTAAATCATCGAATGTTATAAAAGGACATTCTGCTTCGACATGAGTATACCTACAAGTTTGAAGAAACATTCATTTAAACATTATACAGTAATACATCTTAATGTAACAAATATAAAAATGATTATTCTTACTCAGCAAGATGTCTTCTTGTCTTTGATTGTTCCGCTCTGTATGATTGAGCAATACAATAAACGTCACCCATTGCTGGTATACATGTTTCAAGATAAAGCTGAGAACTTTGAGTCAAATATGCTTTTTCTCTGAAAAAATATATTTACTTCAATTTATTTTCTACACGCAAATTATTGACGAATTTTTTTTTTATATTTGTTATATTAATTTACCCAAAGTAGTCTAATTCAAATAAGGTTGAACCACCTTCTACTTGAGTTTGTACCAATGTAGGAGGTGTTATTTCATAATAGCCTCTATTTTTATAATGATCTCTAAATGCTTGAGTTAATATAGATCTCATCATCAAAACGCGTGCCGTCTATATAATAAAATAGTATATTAATATAAAATAATTAATATAACAGACAATTATATCATTGTTACATACATTTTCGCCACGAATCATAATATGTCTGTTATCTAATTGTACATCAGGAAGAGCTTCTTCATTCAAAATGGAATCAGCACCTCCCGGTGGAGCATCTCCGATCAATTTCCAATAATCAACGCACAATTCATGGCCACCAGGTGCCTATAAGTTATGTGAATATTAATTAAGATGTACATTTTTAATTATGAACAATATTATTTAATAAATTAATGTTTAATATCAATTACGAGGACATATAGTAGAAATAAAAATCATACACTTTTTCCTTCAGGCACACATTTTAAAGTTCCAAATAATTCTACTGATGCTTCAGTAGAAAGTGTCAAGGCATCATAAGTTTGACATAGTTTGTCATTTAAAACACATTGTAAGAAACCTGTTCCATCTCTCAGCGTAATGAACATAAGGGCTTTACCTTTGAATGAACAATTTGATTAGTAAAGATAAGATATTTAATTAGATAAATGATATAATTGTGCATACCTTGTCGTCTCAATCTATGCACCCATCCAACTATTTTAATTCTTTTGTCTCTAAAATTGAAAGCTTCTTTTATTTTAATCTTCGTTGCCTCTGGAAGACTTTTATCTTCCTCAATGACAATTTCTTTAGCTTCCTGTAAATTTTTCAATCTTTTCTCTTCATCTTCTTGTAATTTTGCTTGCTTATCCTCGTTCTTATATTGCTCCCTTGTCCAGATTTTTTGAACTTTTTTTAATTGAGATTTACTAGCCGGTTCGTATCTCCTTTCACTATCTCGTGAATCTTGGTAAATCAATGGGAAAGGTTCTTTCCCAGCATGTCTCATTGCTTGTAAAATTGTCTTAAAAGGATTTTGTTCAGTACCATCTCCAGTTTCGTCATTACCGGTTTTTTCAGAAGTGTAAATTTCTCCTAAAAATAATACAAGATATACATTATATACAAATATACAAATTTTCATCAAGTAATTATATCTTTTAATAGTAATGTTTCACAATATATTTTAATTACAGTCTGTAAATGTATTAACAATTGCATCATATCACATGTACAAGTAAAGTCTTTTCTACCTTATGTTATAACCCTATAAATACATACCTAAAGTTAAGTTAGATAATTTCGGCAGTGTTTTATCGGGCATGGTGAACATATAATTGTTCTCCAATTATCTGCAAAAGAAACTTAGAAAAAAAAAAATAATTTATTATAATTTTATTTTAATTCAAGATGTGCATAAGAGTACGTATAGTCAAAATCAAATCAAGTATATTTAAATGTTAATCTATTGTTTTAAGAATGAAACATATGATATTGTAAATTAATTATTTAAAAAACTAACAATTTTAGTTTTGTCTATACTGCTCCAATGAAATTAATGTTATCTTCTGATCCTTTAATTCCTTTTTTATTAATCACTGCATGCGCACTATTCACTTGCAAAGTCAATTTTCTTTTTCCTTATATATTTTTTGTTCTTTTTATTAAATGTCGTCGTAATCCTTGCAGTTGATTGGCCAGTGATACTTTTGTCCAATAATGCATTGTCCAATAACGGTTGTACAACAGTAAAGTAAAAGTACTGGAAAGAAAAGGAAGCAGAAGGTATAGTAAAGTGCAATCTCTAAAGTTGTGTAAGTGGAAATGTCTCTGCATGAATATAGCAGAAAAAAATGAAAGGTTAATGTTGTCTCTCTCTAACTCATCCGGTACTGGCGCATGCGCATTAGACTTTCCGTGCTTACGTACACGTATGTATACGATATCAGCAACCTTAACCTCTACTAGAAGACTAATACGCATGCGCCGTTCAACGCAAGTTAGAAAGAGACAACATCAACCTCCTATGTTCTATCTCTTTTTATTTCGCCGACAGGTTTTAATGCTGGCTTGTCTGTTCTCTATGTGTAGTATCTCTATGACAATCTCACCAGAAAATTTCGTGTTGCAGTGTTGCATCTTTATCTCCCTAGGAGTATATTTTTGTTGTACATGTGATTAAAACTATTATTGTCCTGTCATCGTTTTTTTGAGTTATATTATGCATAAGTAATACGTAAATAACAATATGGATGTTTACGAGAAATCATTAAATATATTAAGTATCCCTTCAACAGCTACAGTAGAAGAGGTTAAGAAAGCTTATCGTAAAAAAGCTTTATTATGTCATCCAGATAAACATCCTGATAATCCTCGTGCCACAGAATTGTTTCATGAAATTTCTAAAGCATTAGAAATTTTAACAGATTTATCAGCACGAGCTGCTTATGAAAAATTACTCATCGCTCGAGAACAATCTAAACTTCGTACCAAAGAACTTAGCGTTAAACGACAAAAGTTTAAAGAAGATTTGGAAGCTAGAGAGGAAGCTTATAAAAATGCATCAAATAAGAAAACAACATTAACCGAAGAAGAAGAATTGCAAGCTGAAATAGATAGATTACAAAGAGAAGGTTCAAAATTATTAGAGGAAGAAATAACTCGTATGAGAGAAGAAATAGAAAAACAAAATCGTTTATCACAAGAACAAACAGATAACAGTTCAAATTATAGAATTAAAATTAAATGGAAAGTATCTAATAATGATGTAAACAATGGTGGATATGACTATGATTCTTTGTATCGTATTTTATATAAACACGGTGATATTGTTGCGCTTGTTTTTTCAAAGAAAAAGGGTAGAGCTATGGTTGAATATAAAAATAAGAAATCTGCTCAAAGTGCTGTAGAAATAGAATTTGGTTTTGCTAATAATCCTTTGATACTAGAAGGACTATGGTTAAAAGAAAAATCAGCAAATTTTTCAAAAGAAACTTATACACCTAAATATGTACCTAATGTAGAAAACAAAATGTCAGATGAAGATTTTGAAGCTTACGAAGCTCTCGTTTTAAATAATTTAAGGAAAGCCGAAGCTGAAAAAAAAAGAAACTTGAAAACATAAATAATAAAATATTTATTTTTCTATAATACTGTAAAAAGTTAAATATAAGATTTCTTCTATTACTTTTTTTTTTTTATTTAATAATTTAGATTAGTATACTTTAATTAAATATAAAAGTAATATGAATATTATTTAGAAAAGTATCAATTTTCTTGTGATCTTTTTATTTAATGTATAAAATTTCCCTCTAACATTTTTTCTTTTATTCTATCCTAATTAGTTTTCTTTTCTTATGTATGTATATATATATAGAATGTCAATGAATAAGACTTCTATTGAAAATGAATGAAAAATAAATATTATCATAGACATATCAATTGATTTATTAGAACATTGAATCAAAAATTGCAGTCATATTAAAATAATATTACTCATGATTATGCATTATATATATATTTCTTTAATATAACAATTTTAAGAGATAGTATAAATCACAAACTTGTTATCTTTGGTAGTGTGTTTGATAGAGACAACGATATTTCCGGGATGATTTATGTACATAATCTCATACGAATACAATTGCGGTTATGTTTATCTACAAACCGTTATATCAAACTGATTTCACAAGAAGTACGTTGTTTAAATAGTGTTTAATTAAATAGTGAATGTTGAACATAATAATTGAAAAAATGGCTTCTGTGTCTGTTACATTTTTTCAATGATATATTCTCAATTATTTTGATTAGTATAATCGATTAGTGAATAATGATACATGAATAGGAAAAATAAATAATCTTTCTAATATTTATATCGATTGAGAGAGATAAATTGTAATTAAATGATTTGATGTTTAAAAAATAGAATTATTTGTATATAATTAAAGGTTATTATCCGATTAACCACGTGACCATACGTATGTAAGTGACCGTCAAATCCTTGAATTGACTGATTAGAATTGCATACATGTATAGTAGTTTATCGAAGTACCGGTGACGCTTAAAGGGCAATGGCGGGGTTATTGATTGCAGGTGAACGTGACCGCGCAAGCTCTGTTTCCTTCAATGAAATGTCGTGCTTGCATATGGAACCGTTAACAAAGAGACAACGATAAAAACCTGTGGGTAAAACACCTACAGCTGTGATGATCAAAATGTCATTTAGTTTGATTATTAGTGCATGGCTAATTATTTTTGGTACTCTAACCAAATTCACCAATGGAGAATTTGAATTTTATCAGGGTAAGTTTTGATAATTGGTTTATTTCCTTTCTTTTTTTTTTTTTTTTGCATATAACGTGATATGGTTATTAGTATGCAACTAATTTAATTAACTGCCTATGTTTCGCATTCATATATAATATATATAAAGTGTATATTCTTTCAACTGTTGTTAGTTGTGTTTAATTTGTTAAATAGTTACGTTTATAACAATGATTAAATTAAAGAGCCCTTGTGATTTTAATTGGATTACATATTAGCATGAAGAACGTAGGTAGTCCTTTGTAACATTTAAACATTATGCGGTGTTACCTAGAAATGTTATTAGTTTTATTTCTTATCGATTATATTTGTATTTAGATGCAGTTCCCGAAGCGCCACAAGATATAACCGCTTTAAAACAGTTTGCTGAATACATTACAAATCAAAATCGTAAACAACAAATGCATCATTCATATTTATTACCACTTCTGACCTCACAGATTAACATGAAACATCATTTGGATCTTACCGATCAAGAAAAGAATGAACTTTTTAAATCATTAAAAGGAAAATATCATTTCAACGATAGATTGAGAGATGAAAGATTAACACCATGGAATTACATTTCTCAGATTCAACCTAACGATTTAAAACAGACATTGCCTAAAAACGATTATAATCTCTTATATTTTGGTACCAATCCGATGCTTAAGAATGTTAAATATTACTTCAATCCTAAAGTACCTTATCGTAATAAATTTATAAAAGAAAATCCAAAGTATAGGGATATTGATGTTGCATATGTCCAAGACAAAATGTCTCCAAAAGAAACTCTGTATAATCCTGAAATTGATGATAATGTTAACAAAGAAGCATTGGTAAAGAAGTTTTTTCATCAAAATAATCTTATGTCTACAAATAGACAAACAATAGAAGAAAATAAAAGCTTCATACAACAAATTGAACAAATACAACCAGTTGAACAGATGCAACCAATTGAACAATTACCTAAATTTACATATTATCTTGGTGAACCTGATATAAAAGATAAACATCCATTTGCTATTAAACCTAATGATCCTAGGTATTATAAAGAAATCATTTGGAATGTTGGTAAAGTATAAAATGGATTATTGATAAATATCATTTACTTTAGAATGCAAGAAGTAATACTTGTTATTTTGCACAGATACTAAAAGTAGTAAGGAATATGAAGAGATGACTGTCGAACCAATAACCAATAAAGAAAATTTATTAGTCGAAACAACTACTGTAAAACAATTAACGGATACAGATGTCAAGAAACACGATGAAGTAGAAGATATTAATGTTTCTACATTAATGGAAACAGAACAATCTGAAGAAAATCGTCCTTTTATTTTTGCAATGCCTCAAGATTTAAATGATGATATATATTTTATTGGTAATATTACAGTGTCAATATTTAAAATATTTGTATTCTAATTATATCCGCTTATTACATATAACATTAACATTTATTTTTAGCTATTATTGCTGGTTGCAGTGCTGCGGCAATGTTCATCTGTGTATTAATCAGTTTAACGTGGTGCAGGTAATATTTATAAATTTATCTTTTAATAAATTAATGTTTAAAGTATTCATGTATATTAATATATATATATATATTTATGTCAGGTTGCAACGTGGAGTAAAAGCAGCTGCTGATATAGAATATCCAGCTTATGGCGTAACAGGTCCAAATAAGGACATATCACCTTCCGAAGACCAAAGACTTGCTCAATCTGCACAAATGTATCATTTCCAACATCAGAAACAACAGATTATCGCTATGGAAAAGTTTGTATTCATATTGTAATTCCATGAAATTAAATTTAAATGAAGTTTCTATGCATTTGAAACTGTACCTGCTTATAGTCGTACCTCTGCAACTAGAGATACGGGGTCTGTATCCGATGCAGAAAGCGATGAAGAAAATGAAGAAGGTGACTACACTGTCTATGAATGTCCTGGCTTAGCTGCGGTAAATTATTATTATTATTCTTTTATTACTATCGTTATAAGTATTATTATTATTAAAGTTGTTTTGTTTCGTTTTTCTTAAAGACTAGTGAAATGGAGGTAAAAAATCCTTTATTCAACGACGTGCCAACTCCAGCTACACCAGCGCATACTAATAAAGAAGAGGACCATATGTAGTTTCAGTAAATCGCAACCACATTTACTTTGAAAATCTTCTGTGGTGCTTAGCTCATTGTTAACGTACCATATCAAAAATAGCTATCTGTATTAAAGGTAACAAATTTTATTATTATTATTATTATTAATTTTATTATTATTATTATTATTATTATTATTATTATATGGGGAATACCACCCATAAGAAAAAAATATTTTAATGAAAACAAACGTACGAAGTATGATTGCAGTTTTTAAAAACAAAGCTTTTTAAATTATATTAAGATTTTTATATGATCATTTTTTTTTTTATTTATTTATTTATTTATTTTTTTTTTTATTTATCTTTTTCTTTATATGAACATAAATAGTATATATATTTTCATAACGATAGATGATATTCAATACGACTATATACAGCAAACTTTAAACAGAATTTGATGCATTTTTATGTGTTGCATTTATATATTAGAAAATATTACATACAGAAATGAGATTTTTTATTGCATTTATTTTCATTGAATTATTATGATTATTTGTAAATGATTTTATTCATATATTATAACATATTATTATTATAATTGAATTCTGTATGGAAAGTTTTTGACTTGAAACTTATGCGCATTCATGTATTAATATATATATATATATATATATATATATATATATATATATATATAAAACGAACAAATATTGCAAGTAGTCCAATATAAGACAGAATTACGACTATGAGTAGAAATAAGTACTTGATTTATATTAATGGATTTATAAAATTTCATATTTTTCATTATTTTGAATTTTTTTATGATCTTAATAAGCACTTTTGTTATACAAATGAAATAATTAAATACTATTTGCATGTATTTCTTATGATTGTTATAATAGAGATGAAAATATTATAATATGTGCAAATTGTAAAATGAAAAAAGAAGGTATATACGATATAAATTATAACAATGATGTGCAGGGTAATTCCTAAGTCATACATTAATTTATAGTCAAAGATTTCAAACATAATTGAATCATCCAAATCTTTTGATTAAGCTTTTTTTTTTTATTATCATAATAGTGCGATTTATATGATGTATGCTTCATAAATGATAGTTTCTTTCTTTTGTAAGTTTTTATTTATTTTTTATTTTTGATACTGCAAATACAATATTGCCGAAAGTAATAGTAATCGTATAATACACGTATAAAAAAAAAGAAGTACTTTTTGCATAGAGATATTACAGATAGAGGAGACAAATCATAAGCGATTGTGTAAATGGAAATGTCTCTGTATGAATATGTCAAAAAACGAAAGGTTGATGTTGTCTCTCTCTAACTCATGCGGTACTGGCGCATGCGCGTTAGACTTGTGCTTATCGTATACGTATGTATACGATATCAGCAACCTTAACCTCTACTAGCAGACTAATGCGCATGCGCCGTTCAGCGCAAGTTAGAGAAAGACAACATCAACCTCCCACGTTCTATCTCTTTTTATTTCGCCGACAGGTTTTAATGCTGGTTTGTCTGTTCTCTATGTGTAGTATCTCTATGACTTTTTGAAAGTATTTATCAAAATATTAAAGTTAGGAGTACAATAAGAGTCCATGGAATAAAATTATATTTATAATTTTTGCATTTATATATATATATATATAAATATTATCTATGTTATTATAAATCATTCAATGTGTTGTTGGCAAACGTAAATATTTTTTTAAACAAGCTTGTCATTTTGCAGAGCTCTATTTTTCGCAAATAATATTTCCTATATCATCCTGAAATTAATGACTAATGCCATGAAATAGAAAAGAATATTTTTGAAACTTATTTTTAAAACTTATTTTTTAAGTTATTATAGTTATTACCAAAAAAAAGAGAAAAATAACTAGTCAAAGCTTAGGTATAATATTTACTTCGCATACATTTATTGTATACTTATAATTATTTAAACAATTTTCAAAGATTGTAATGTGTCTATTGTTTAAATTATTGAATATATTGAAATTAATGCTTACAAGTTAATAAATGATCTTAATTTATTATAAAGTTAATATTAATAATTGATTATTTTCATTATATCGTTAGAATTCATATGAATTATTTCAAATTATAATACTGATTTGATATAATGGAACTTTTATTTTACATTTGAAATAAAATATATGAATTATTTATTATTATTATTTAATATATATATA
>NW_015148984.1:256620-295299 GCF_001465965.1 Polistes dominula
TATATATATATATATATATATATTTATATAATATAGCACTTGTTGCTAAAAAAAAAAAAAATATATAAAATATATATTATTTTGTTTATATATTTTTATATAAACAGATTGTTAGCTGTATAGAGAGTTTATAAGATAAATACTATATTGCTATTCATATTAATTTTATAGCATGAACAAAAATTGTCATTATTATACTATATATTATATATATATATATATACACACATATATATTTTACCATATTAAGTTTTTTGCATTTTGAATATAAATTATAATGTTAACTGTAACTAAACTCAACCATGGTGGGCACTAATTAGAACACTACTAAAGTTAAACTTCTTTAAAAAAAAAAAAACAGAAAATAATAAATCACATAAAAGAGAACAAATGATTTATTTAATAAAACATTTATTCATTGTATTTAATATGTAAACATTATGTGTTGTTGCAGCATGGGTCTAAATTTGTACTCCTCGAATCCCTTTAGGATCTTTTACTATGTATTAATAAATGTAATACTATATATATATATATATACATACAAAGATACTGTACGTGATCAAATCTATATACAAATGAATTTTTTTGTTTCACTTTTATTATTATTTTATTAAACTACAATCTCATTTTTCTTCGTATGTATATATACACACGTATATATACATACATACATACATACATATATATATATATATATGTATATGGTGTGTTAATATTATTCAATGGAATATAACATTACAGTTACATTTGCTAATATAAATTTAAATATTATTCTCATTATAATATTTTATGTTGCAAAGTATATATATAAAATATATAAAGATATTGTTCGACAAGTTTATAAATAAATTACGTCATAATTAATATTATTTGCTCTTCCACTCTGTGTAATGTTAATTACAAAAAACACATATGTAAAATGTTTTTATTTTAGTAAATAAATCGTTTCATTTCTTAAAAAGGAAAATTCATAATAACATATTATAATATTAAATTGAATACCTTGTGTTTTATCATTTGTATGCGTAACATACAATTTTATTTATTTAAAAAAATGATATTTTTTTTATTATTATTATTATTATAACAACTCTTATAGAAAATATGGCGAACTTAAACTAACTGGTTCATATATATATATATAATATAAAACTATGTTAATACTTCATTAGATAATTAATGATCTCAGAACAACTGCATTTAAGTTTGCAATGGAATAGTGTTGTATGGCACTAAAATACACGCAGAACATTGTATTAATATAAAATGATTAAAAAAAAGTAATGTGTTAAATTGTGTGAAATATGCTACGCATATTAAATAACTTAGATATTTTTATTGTTCTTTAGTTGGACTCCACGTTAAATAATCGAGTTTAGTTGCTGCTTGATATTCTTTGACTAAATTTTCAACAACAGCTCTTGAACTATCCAATTCGTCAAGATTTTCTTCAAACATTTTTTCTTTTCTAAATTGTTCTAAAAATGCTTCTCTCTTACGTAATTTGTCATACTGTTGTAATGCTCGATCAAAAAGCTGAAATAGTATACAGTAATTATCAGTATATTTAAATTCATTTGATTAAGAGTATTATTCAAGTATACTTACCGATGATATGTTGGTATGATTGGCTAACATTAAACCTGATACACGATGTGTACTTTGTATATATGGTGATTTTCTAGAAAGAGCAACTTGTATACTAGCAGGTCCCCATGGTATAAATTGTGCTAACTTTCGTTCTCTTATTCTTTGTAAAGATTTATGCACTTGTGTCGGATCGACTTCACCCTATTTCATTTCCATATTAACAAAAATACAAGAATATGATTGAACTGCTGGTACTTTTAATAAATTATCATTTTATATTATTGAAAGATTATATATATATATATATATATATATATATATATATATATATATATATATATATATATAGATATGTAACAGTGAGCAGCATTTCTATCTAATGCAGCAGAAACCATCATGTTCTTTGGTTGCAGTAAACGTCTCATTACATCCAAAACAGATGTTTTCCTTACAGATGCACCCTATATAAATATAAATATATACAAAAATATAAATAACTTCAAAATATATTCGTATATTTTTGATTTATTTTGTATAAGCTATTAATTATTAATATGATTAAAAAAAAAACAAAACAAAAAAAATCAAATTGAAATATATACTTAATATAATATTTACATGTACCTCCTGGTCAGTAGTAATAGGTGTATATCCTGTCATTAAAAAGTGTAAACGTGGAGTTGGTATCAATGGAGCAATTAAGCTAACTAAATCATTATTCATATACGAAGGATACCTATAAAACATTATAATTGTATAATCAAATGAAATATGAATATAAATCAAAATACAACAGCTCAATGTACAGAAATATATATATATACATGTGAATAAATAAATGAGCAAAGATACCTAAGTGTTGTGGTGCTGACAGACATTATTGTAGATACAAGTTTGTTAATTTGTGTGAAAGTAGGATTCTGTATATGTAATCTGTCTGATGCAATTCTATTTAAAGCTGTATTGTCCAAGACAACAACACAATCCGCACAGTGAGTTAATCTTTTTAGTGTTAGTAAAGAATTATATGGCTGTACCACAACATCACTAGAAAAGATATACGATAATAGTATAAAATTAACATAATCATACTAAAAATATTATTTAAAGATACTGTAACTATATATATATATACATCCTAGTAACCTTATTTCATCCTGATTTGGAAAAACGCTATATGTTTCAATCAACTTTTTTGGAAATCTATCAGCAAGTGATTCTAACATAAAAGATCCCATACCAGAACCAGTACCACCTGCTATAGAATGACAAAAGACAAAACCCTGAAATAAACATAGATATATTTATACATCTTTTATAAATATATATTTATAAATTAATTGTTAAATTGTATACCTCTAAACTGTCACTTCCATCTGCTTCTCTATCTAAAATATCAAAAATTTCTTCTTGTAATTTTTCTCCTTGATGATAACCAGATGCCCAATTGTTACCAGCTCCACCACCATGTTTCGATAAATAGATATTTTCTGGATTATAGAGCTGAATAGATATAGAAGATTAGTAAAATATTATTGACAATGTATAAATGTATGAATTATTTATATGAACTGAGTTGTTATGTTATCAGACAATTACTTTTGAATATGGAGAATTCATAATAGTATGAATGACTCTAGGTTCTAAATCTAATAATACAGCTCGTGGTATATAATGTTCATCATCTGATTGATAAAAAAAGACATCTTTTCTGTCAGTTCCATCTATGGCATAATCTTCTAAAATTCCTTCTGGACTGATGCCATGCTCTGCACATAATCTTTTCCAAAATTCAAATCCAACTGAAATCAAATAAATATTGAAATAATATGAAATTCATTTATCAAAAATATGATACGATTAACAACATACATTAGTAATATAATGAAGTATTTTAAACAATGCAAGAAACATTTAATTTTCGTTTGAAAGTTTACATAATGTTAAAATACAATCATTGTTTTAATCAACAAAATTCTTTTGGTTTTATTATCTTATAGATTATGTTACACATAATATCATTATAATAGTATATTAAAATATGTTTTATTATGTAAAATGACATATTCCTTACTTTGATTGCCACATTGGCCAAGTTGAAGTGTTATCATTTCACATGGCATTTTAATTGTAGAAAAATTAACTTTCAATCGGAAATGTCAAAATATATATTTGAATCTTACTTATAATAATACTGATCAAAAAATAAACAGAACATACATTGAATATAGACAAGAAAGTATGTAGATTAAATATATTATCAACGGATAAATATGGATTTAAAATGTAACAGAATTGCATATACAGGAATTTACATTATCGACAGCGATATTTTATCTTTGTTAATACTTTACGAGTTTACGTATTTTAATATTCTTTCTATGGTATAAGATTATTCGAAAGAACTTAAAAATAATTAATAATAATCAAACAATATTCATGTATTCAATAAATTTGATAAAAACATAACATAAGGTAATTATAATGCATTTGAATTTAAAATTGGCGCCAAAAATATATTTTATCTTTTTAGTACAAGCGAGGTGTGTCTCTGTCGGTAATTCAAATCAGTGTATATAAAATTCTGTCAAATGTCGGATGTATATGTTTCTGTTGATAGTATTTTGTTTATTTAACAAGGTTTCATTTGAAAGATAAAAAAATAAGTGAAATTACACTTAACATAATTATTTATATCTTACATCTTATATCAAAATTATCATGTGATATAATAAATATATATGCAGTACTTAATATATAATATTTATGAAACTTAATATTCATATGAGTATTATGTTTGATACTTATTTTTTAATAAATATATCAAATCAATCGTCTTATCAATTATTATTTTCGATCACAATTTCATGAAAATAATTAACAATGTACGAAGAATATATAAAATGGATTACTTTTGGCAGTTATAAAATGGTTTCCTTTGGCACTATAATAATAAGCAAGGAACACAATACATAGATGAAATATAAAAAAAAAAGAAAGATGATGTGATTCTCATATGATAAACCTGAGTCATTCGATCATAAATAAAAAATAAAAAATAAAATAAAAAAAAAAAACATTATAATGTTAAAAGATTACTGTTTGCCAAGTTTTCACGATAATATGTGAAAATTATTTCATTCTCGCATAATAATAAAAAGGGACGATTAATTTTTTGAATTGGTATCGACATTTATAAGAGACGAAAAAACACAGCCAATATTCCAATAGTCAGCGATAAATTATGTAAAATTGCTTCACTTCGAGAATAAGCATCAACGACGTATATTTTCCATCCCATATTTGCATGTGTAAAAGAATTATAATAAACAATATCCGGCCACGTTGTATTAGGTGTAACTTCTAGAATACCTCCTTCGCCTATAAAAAAAAAAAAAAAAAAAAATACGATTATACAATAAAATGATTAATGAAATCATATAATCATAAAAATATCATATTTTTACAGAAGATACACATCAATCCAACATTTACCAGGTTCGCAAACATATATAAGACTCCTGTTAAACTTTTTGAATGATGGAAAGTCATCGTCCAATCTTCTGTCTCTACCGTCATGTTTGCTCAAACAAAGTGGACCCACTGTAAGTGAAATATACTTTGTTCAATTTATCGATTAATACAAAGTGAATGATTTTGTTTTTTTTTTTAAATAATAATTATTTTATTATTCAAGGTATACCTGCCGTTGGCCTTGGTCGGCCTCTTCTCGTAAATTCAACACCTGCCAATACTCTTACTTTGCTTTGTGCAATGTCGCTGAGCCTGTCGTAACCCCCGTGAGGTTCATCCGTAATGATTAAAGGATGATACAAATTAGGACTGTGAGGATTATTACCACCATGGATAACGAAGTTGTAAGTTAATCCTCTACGTAAGTACAATTCTGGTATTAATTGTCCTTCAATGTACCACGCGTATCCCATCGATGTTTGTCCTGTTATTCCTCGGTAACCCTTCTTTCCTCCAGACGGTCCAATAGTAGCTTTAAAAGTTCGGATACTTCTATCAAATATTTCTGCTTTGTCCCAAGGTATACTAAAAAAAGAAAGTTTCATACAAATAAAATAAATTGTAGTATATTATTATTAATAAAGAAATAGGATACGAAGACCACGAATGGAAGGATCGCGCTCAGGGACGAGAACAATGGCGAGAATAATATTATTATTATTAATAGAAGTAAGTCTAATCCTTACATGAGCTTTTCATTATTTTCCGTAAAATCCATACAGGTATTCTCCGGTTCCTGACGATTCAATTCCAATTTCAAATCACCTTTAGGATAGAAATCATGAAAATTAGGTTCTTTATTTTCATCTAATTTTCCCAATGCCCAAATTACATAAACCGGTCTATCTGTAGGATATTCTTTGTCTCCTGGATCAGCTGAAAAATAACAAATTGTTTTGTAATTACAGTTTATCGGAACTATTATTGCATTTGTACTTACATGAATTAAGCGTTCGCCTATATGTAATAATATTGATGCCATTTTCTCTTATAGCGGTATACATTTGATTGCTGTCTTGTCCACCTAAGAGTTCATCCTTACAAACACCCTTATATTGTCCAAGAACTTTTCCACACTGTTTTACAAATTGTCAATCATTGTAAGTAATTTTTATATATTTTTTTTTTTTTCAGTAGAAATTATAAATGTAAGTAGACACACGTACCGGTGCTTTTGCGGTAATATTATAATCAGTGGCATAACCACGAGTACCATCCATATAAGCAACGGTAACATCTGCACCTTCCATTTGACTGGAACTTTCAGAACCGGATAAACCAAAAGCCATGTACTCGTCTTCCTCTATTTATTTGTTAAAGTTAAAGTCTTTTATAAAAATCCGATTAATAATAATTCAATTGATTTTATTAGATAATAAAATTACTCACCAACTTGACCAGCTAATTGAATTGTAATCTGGGGACCAAAGATTTCCCAGCTAATTTGATACCGTTTATGAAGTTGAACACAATTCGGTAAAGATTGAGTATGTTTGACGACCTATCGTTAAATAATATGTTAAATAAATTTACTTGAAATAATATGAGTACATTTTAATATTGTAAAAAATAATGATATTACTTTAACTAAAGATGGTGGTACGTTAAGACCATCTGGTATAATAATCGAACCATAATTCGATTTAGTTTTCAAGTCAAATACGCTCAACCAATCTACGTTGAAGACAGTCATCTCTCCTGGCAATTGAATTATTATATCTTCTTTTTTATAGGCACGCAGTGGATCCAAACTAATGACAAATAAATGAATATTGATGATTAAAATATTCCTCAAACAAAGTTTATTATAAACATGTATTCTATACTTACTATCCATACTCATCGGGAACTTTGGTTCCTTTACTGGAAGGTTGAGGGCCTAAACCAACCCAGAAAAACGTATCATTCCCATTCCCATCATACGTGAATTGCGGTATACTAATAGTTTTCGAATCCAAGATTACTATCGATTGGGATGATACATCGTGAGATCTTTTAGATAATTGAGAGATCTTTTGTGGTGCTGGTGGATCAAATTCTTCAGGAATATAAACATCACCGAACGTGTTCTACAATATTGTGAAAATAATTCGTTAAAAATGATAAAAGTATAAATAATTATAAATCAATTATTGTAAAAAACAACAACCTGACTAGCCAAATCGTATACGGCGAACCATTTAATATCTGTTATCTTTTTATTGTCCGGTAAAGATAATGTAAAATCCTTGTTAAGATAACGACCGAGTACATTTGTCCTAAAAATGATTGTAAAACAGTTAAAAAGATCATGAAAATGAATAGAATTATCCAAGGTTGCTTACTTGCCCCACTCGTCAGGTACGATGAAACCTTGAGGACCTGGTCTATTTGATGCACCAGCCCAGAAAAATGTATCTGCTCCGTTACCATCGTAACTGAAGGAAGTTAGAAGCAACGTGTATTCATCTACAGCGTATATCTCACCAGATACCTGATGGTGATACGCGTTCAACCTTCCAAGATACTTTCCCTTATACTCTTCGTCATTTTCCTGTGCTAAACCTGCCGATCGGAAATTACATATACTTGGGTTTCTTTATTCATTCACTCGGATCTATTTCTTTTTGTTAAGCTTTCAAAATAATACCAAGTTTTTTGTAATTTTGTAAAGGAATATTTTTTGCATGAAAAAAAAAGAACAAGGAAAAACATAAAATTATTTTTCTAAAGACAATGATGATCGATATATCATTTTATTTGATTACATTAAAATGACTCATAACGGAATTTGAATGACAGTGAAATCGATCGATATTCGATCAGATGGAATCGAATCGATCAACGTTTGTTATCCCTTTGTTTCGAATAATCAAACAATGATCTAAATAAGGTAGAGTTAATAAAAAGAAAAATAATTTTTTTAATGATAGTTTCTTGATAGAATAAAATTCATCAGATTCGAAGAATGAACGTGCCTGCTGTTCAATAAAAAGAGACATCAATGACCAACACGTACCGTTATAAGAGAGAAACAGACACGCCATAAGTGCGCTCGCTCTCCACGTTCTTATGGTATTTGCCATAGCTTCATTTTATCGAGCTTTCCCACGAAGTTTAGGAAAATGTGAGTTGTTGTCAGATCAGATTGATCGTGAAAAACGAACAAGATGGATAATGTATATAAAATTATGTATATAAAAATAAAAGATAAATGTGTTCGTTTTCTCGATAATAATAAAAGAATCACACACACCAACTCACGTTTTAGATATACTAAACCATACGAAATGAAATGAACTACGCGATGGGGAAGACCAAGTTAGTTTGTTCGAACGTTGCTTGATGATTCGTTACTTGAAACCAAGTATCTCGGTAGAAAGTTGACTTTAGTTCTCCGAATGGTTAGTAGTGCGAGCCAACGCACCTTCAACTGGCTTTGCCTAAGTGGTTTCAGCCTTCTTTTCAGAAGAGAAAGTATATGCACTGTGTTAAGATTGCTTGCACGTCTACCTCTCAACACTGTTTCCAGTTGAATCCCCCGTTGAGTTTAATGTCTTGTTTCAATTTTCATCGAATCAACCAACGGTTCTTCTTTTGATACTAACAGTCATTGACTTATAATAAGTTACAATGATCCTTGATAAGCATTCATTAATATTCAATGACATTTTCGCATCGAGAGATTTAATTCTTATAATTTATTCCAAATCGGATATCCGATTGGATTTTTACGCGTATCGTTAACATCTTATTTTATTTTAATCAACGAGATGTTAGTTGCAAGTTTGTTGTAAGATTAAAATGTTTATTACGGAATTATGTTATTTATTGTCTTTTCTTTTTTTTTTTTTTTAATGCATTATAATAGTAATTGTGTTAAACTGTTCAAGGTAGAAACGTTTGATCGATTTAAATTGTCACGCGCAGAACGGTACTTGTTACAATATTAAATTTACTTAATGTTATTTCGTTAGTTGTTCAAAATCAAGTATGTCAATCATTTCAAATAATTCGATATTGTCCTTTTACGATGGTCAATCTTATTGTTTCGTTAAAGATATTTTAGTGCCCGGTTATACAATCGAAGAGGAACTCATCAGAATCATTGGATTTGCTAGTTTTAAGGAGATTAATGATTTCATTTCAAAGATGTAAGAAAAAAAAGTAGATACGTTAATTGAATTTCATAATCTTGTGTAAATAATTAAATCGTGTATATTTTTCCATAGTTCCAGTCATTCAATAAATTTGCATTATCCCACGTTCGATTTAAAAACACCCCTTCTAGAAGTTGTTCGTCGTGAGGATGTTCAAATCTTGGCATTGCTTCTTGATAAGATTCCGGTCTCTTTGGATGATACTACTACGCAACCCTGTGGAAAAACAGTTCTTATGAGTGCTGCATATACAAGTAGAAATACAGAAATATTACAATTGTTATTAAAAAAAGGCGCCAATCCTAACAAACTCGACGTGTGAGCAAACTAAAGAAAATTGATATCAAATTTTGTAATTATCTGATTAAAATCGTACAACACCGTTAGATTAGATTTTTTTTTACTTAAAAATTGTTGATATATAATGTGTTTTATATGTATAACGAAAAACGAGAAAAAAAAATTACATTAGAATGCAAAAAATATTCAAATTACAATGTTATAATGTTAAATTCCTTTTATTAGGAACGTTATTATCGTTACACGCATGCGCAACATTCGGAATGTCATATAAACATCATTGAATAAAAGAACTTTTACAGAGGACAACGTGCCAGTCTCAAGGTGGATTCCGAAGAGGACGGTACTCTTATCATATACTAGGTGTTTTTAAATAACAATTTACATTTTTCTTCGATTAATTAACAATCGTTTTTATATATAGAGATATATCGAACACTTCAATGTATTCTATTATTATTTGAAATTGTTTTATCGTTCCTGATCAGTGTTGACTTTAAATTAAATATATTTTTTTTTTTTTTAATAATTTATATCAGATCGAAATTTTTTAATATTAGAAATATATTAATAGATATTACAGCTTTCAAATGAAATTAATTAAATATTTAATTAAGATTTTATTTCTTATTCTAAACATATTATATTAATAATTTTTAAGTAAAAATCTAATAAAGGTAACGGTGTACGATTTTAACAGAAAATCATTATTATATATATATATATATATGTATATATTTACAGTCGTAATTGGTCTTGTCTTCAATACGCCATAGTTGGAGAACGTATAAAAAATGTAGAAATTCTTTTAGACATTGGTTTAGACATCAATGCTCGAGATTGCGATGATCGAACACCATTAATGATAGCCGGTGGGTATAGGCAAATATAACGAATACAAAAAAAAGTATTTATTATTAAAAAAAAAAAAAAACGAAATATTATTTAACCGTGTAATTTAATTCAATTAATATATGTATTAATTATTAGTTATTTTATCTAACTTGGAGATCATTTCGTTGCTATTGAATCGTGGCGCCGATTTTACTGTTCAAGATCGAACAGGATTCACTGCTTTACAACTTGCAATTTTACGAAAAAAAAGAGACGCAGCTATTATTTTAATTGAAAAAGGAAGCAACGTTTATCTACCAACACCATTGACCAAGATTTCACTTAAACAATTGTCCGAAATTACATTGACAAAGTTATTACCTTCTATTCAATATGACGACGACGACGACGATGACGTTTTTCATTATGACGATCAAGATTCAATGTAAGATAAAGATGATGATAAAACGATTAGTATTTTCATTTTGTATACATTTTTTTTTTCTAGTATGAATAATATTGTAGATAATTATTGTTTATATTTCATATTTTTATGATCAATGTTAATGGAGTATTTAAATGAGTAAATTTTTCAAAATGAATTCATTCAATTAAACGAAATGAAGACCAACAGGATCGAACATTTTTCTGGTCATTTCGTCAAATTTTGCAATCACGTCAATTGACAATTTTCCTCCCTTCCATTGATTAACTTCTCCACTACGGATAAATGTACCATCCGTGACGGTTAATTTAAATTTCTTGTGACTTTCAATTATCTCTTCATAATTTACCGCAGGATTATTCTTCATATTATTGAAACTTAAATGTTTGGCTAAAGTTTGCACCTCATTGTTCGTAATTTGTTTATTTAAAAATGTTGCCGCTTTCTTGATTATTGATGGAAGATCCTGCAAATATTATCTTTCTTTCAAACAAAAATCATTGAATATGAAAATGTATTTAAAAAAAGCTCTCGTGTTAAAGTGCCTTTTCTTCTTTAACATTTAACGCAATATTTTAATAGTCAAGAGAACAAATTGCACATTCTTTAGAAAAATAATAACTCATTTGTAAAATATTACACTTGATTTACTTACAGACTTCATGTCTTCGTATTTCAAGAACAAAATGTTCATATCGTTTCTCTTGTTCCAATAACCAAGGACGTGTTTCCAATAGGGTGCATAAGAAACTGTAAAAGAACATAAGATTAATAATACGATGCATGTTTGGTGTTAAAGTATATTATGTATTAGGTCGAGTCAGATAGTCAGTGATAATCAAAAATTCGTTTGTTTCGGTGACTTATAATAAGTAAATACGAACAATAGATTAAGAAGTTACTTATGACTCGACTTAATATTTCAAATTGTTAAAAAGTAACTCACGTTTTCCACCTAAGAATAATTGACAGAATTCATTGAAATCACCGCGATAGCCTTCGATCAATTTGCTATGATGAAAATAAGAGATGCACGTATCCTTTGGATTTCTGATAACATTGATAATACGTGCTTTCTTCTCGCCAGATCTTAATTGTCGTGGAAGTAGATGAAACGGTAAATGAGTTTTGATATATCTCGGACTTGTTTGATTTTTTGTAAAATTCACGCTATTTTTCATTGTCTCGCGATCCGCTACATTTGAAATATGGGACGATCTTTCAAAATCGAATATAATTGAGACCCTAATAATATGACAAACCTTTCATTAAACAATTGTCAAATGATTTGTAATTAAATCTTAATAACTTACTCGAAAAATGGAAATCTTTCAGACAATAGTTGTTGTTTCGCATTTTCAAAATTCAAATCATTACCGATACACCAAATCATTTCTTGTGTCCATGTGGTACCTGATGAATTTAATCAAATAACAAATTAAACATTTCAATAATGTTCAATTTAATGTAATCGAGTGTTCTAAATGTTGATTTTAGTTTAGTACTTTTATTCATTTAACAAATTCTCACCAGTTTTTGGAAAGGTACAGACCCAAACATCGTCATCTCTAATCTCAAAATTTTCTATTTCTTCTGCAAAATGTTTATAACGTTCTGGTAAACAAACATCTTTAACAGTAACGTAACCACTACGAAATTCAGATGTAAATTTTTCCTTTAGTATTCGATCTAATGTAACATTAGTGTTATCTATTTGTGGAGCCATTTTTCTTTTTTTTTTGTCGTTTTTAGTTCAATAATGTTTTATTCGAATAGTTGATTTTACTTGGATGTGAAAAGTGTAATGTAAAAGATGTAATATGTAATACGGTGTTTTCACTGAAATATTATGAAATAATTCTTATGTTTTATTTTATCTATAATGATCGTTGATAAGGGATGATAATACGGATGATTTCTTCAGAGTTAAAGAATCAAATTTGTACATTAGAATCAAATATTTGATTGCATAAGGATAATCAAAGAATAAAAAAACAAAAAAATAGAATTAATTATTAAACATTAAGAACAATCTTAGAAGTGTTGAAAACTGAAACTTTTCTAACTGATTTGAAAGTTCTGCTGTTCACTCGTTTATATATGGTACTGAAAGAGATAATTTAAGTGAAATCGCAGTATGATTACTAAGTAAGTATCGGTTTTTTTTTGGTTTTTTTTTTATAGTTTAACGCTTGTACAAGATTTTTATGTGTTATTTAAAACAGGTCATGGAAACAAATTGGTATTTTCTTTTGTTTTTTGTTTGAAACGAAGAAAATGTGAAATAAACTGAATTAATTTTATTATGAAAAAAGAAAATCTTTAATTGAAATGAAAATAATTTGAGTAAAGAGTAATATGTTTTCTTTTTCTTATTTTTTTTAGAGACATAGGTACATTAAAAATCGTACAAAAAAAAAAGAAGAAGGACAAGAATACATTAAAATACAGTTTACAACTGTTAATAATAATAATATTAATAATAATAATATTAATAATAATAATAATAATTTGTTCTTAAAACTTACATCTAATAAATTTATTCTGTACTTCATTTCAGGTACTAACTACTTCTAGTTTCATAAGCGTTTCAAATTCCACGTCATGGGTCAATGATTTGCTCTGACCAGTAATAATTTTTTGTTGTTCTCTTATTGTTTTCTTGCAACGCGATCAACTAATTTGATTATTGATGACTAAATTAAACAGGTTCATCTATTTAATGAAATATTATATTAACTATGCTTGGTGTGTATATAAGAAAATATCTTAGCAACGACAAGAGCAAATTAATCTCATATAAATACTTAAATTTAATCCTTAAAGTGCACACTTGGTAAAAGTTAGTTAAAGTGCACCACTGTGGGTGTTTGACACCCCAACGTGTTTGAACGCGTCTCCTGAAGTCGCCGCTATTTAATATTTACACCTCGCAATTTTTGTTAAAAGTACTTTGATATATCTTTTTTAAAATAAAATAGGTTTAATACTCATCTGAATTAATACTAGATGGCACTAGACAAATAACCCATTTTTTCGAATTCAGTATCGTTTTCGAGAGATCAAAGATTTGTTGGGGTGTCAAACGCCCCATGTGCACTTTAAGGGTTAATACTTCGGTTATGCAAAACGTTTTAATATTTATGTTTTATCCATGCAATGATAATATCTTCAATTTGTTCATTTTTTTCATAAAATTTTCGTCATTCACGCGAATAACTTTAAAATACATATATATATATATATAAATTACTAGTACACTCTGTTATAATAAATGAATTCGTAAAACGTTCAATTGGATAAATAAATTATAAAGTAATATTAACGAAAAATTACAAAATAACACTGGATATAATTGTATCGAATCAACTGTATAAAAATATTGATGATTATTCTAAGATAACAAAAAAAATATATAATATATATATATAATGCTTATATTATATTATATATATTATATATTATATATAATATATATAATATAATATAAGCAATATCATTAAATATAAATTTCGAAAAGAAACAAAGAAGAAAAAAAAAACAATTGAAATATTCACGCGATATTTTTTCATTTCAATGTAAAATTATAAATATATATATATATATTATACGTTTAAGAATGAATTTCAATGAAAAGAATGATCATCAGTGAGATTCTAACAATTACATGTTAGATATTACACTGACACTTTGAGATAGATCCACTTGGCCCCTTAAAACTTTTTGCTGTAACTTTTTACAAAAAATTTTGGCCATGAGCTTATTGCGACGTGTTTCCTCTTGCCTTTCTTGTTCTCGTCGCTTAACCCGTACCTCGTTTAATCTGTGGTAACGTTTACGCAATCGTTCTTTTATTTCTTCGTTAGAAATCCTTTTTTGTACATTAACTAGATATTAAATAATAATCATTTATTAATGAATCATAAAAAACATTGTAATTAAAAATGATGATATTTTAAAAATTACCTGTTGGTTTGTATGATTTGGGAAATTTAATTGAATTCGATGTACTGGCCATTGCGAGTAATTGAATACGTTTTTCTTTTCTTAATTGTCGAAGGTGCGCTATCTCGGACACGTACTGTCTACGCGTTTCAGCATTATTTACAAACTCTGGCTTGTTTTTTGATAAATAATCCTAAAATAATATAATATCATTTAAACATCATATACGTGGTGACTACTTTAAAGGACAGTAACAGGTGCAAACATTTAACTCTCTTGTATGTTAGTTGTGAATAAATAGTTGTCACTATTTAAGTTTCAACCTACGTTATATACATCATTAAATATAGATAATAACTGACAGATTGAAAACTTTACCTGAAGAGTTGTTTTATCATTTTTATTAGTTTCTTTTTGCTTTTTACTGGTACAGGTACACTTGTCCGATTTAATAGCATCATTGTTCGTATTAGATAATGGCATCTTTTTTATTGTGCTAATATTTTTTTGACTATTCTCCTTGGCAAATGATATTTCATATGCCACTGACTTTGGATATGTTTGACGGCAATTACATTTTCTGGTGTTTTGATACACCTTACCGCATGTACGGCAATATTTATAATTTTTATTAGTATCATTGGAATTAGAATCATTAATAATATCGTTTGATTTCGTATTATGCTTCGTTCTATAACCGTTACTGTTATCTTCTTTTATTTTATTAGGGCAAGAACAATCCTTACTGCAGTTGCATTTTACTCTAGTTTGTACTTTTGGTTGCAGAGAAGTTTCATTATCTTCTGTGTTAACTAGATAATAAGATCGAGTATGTATTTGATATCGTTCTGCTTTCGAACAATTTTCAGAATGATATCTTTTGTTATATTCAGTCTTTTTTAAATTTGAGCAAGTTTCGTGCGACACATTTGGCATACAACTCTCACTTTCGAGCTTATTCTCGTAAGAATAATTATTTGAGCATTCACATAAATTAACAACTTTCTGTTGGTTATTACAATCAGTTGTCACAGGTCTACTATCTTGAAGACAACTTCGATCAGATCTCATAGTAAACATATTAGTTTGTGTTTTATCAATTATTTCATTTGTACATTTACATCCATTCATTGGCATGGAAGTACTTTCAGTAGGTTTGTCTTGTTTTTTACAAGTACAAGAATTTCTATATGCACTATAAGTCCTTGCATGACATAGTTCACAAAAAGGTACAGTACCAATAATCTCCATTGTAGGCTTTACGTGTATTGGACACGTTTCAGGTTGGGTATTTTGATATGTTGTCTTCTTATTCATTTTATTTATGCCACATTTACATTTATTATGATAAGTCTTTAATGTAGACTGACAATTACACATGTACTTTGATTTAGATGCATTTATTTGATTTTTAGTTTCTTTTTGTTTTAATTGATTTTTACTCTTATCCATAAACCGGTGGTTTTCTTGGGAAGAACTTACACTATTGCTATTTGTACAAGATAATCTTGTTGAGTCTGTAGCTGTCTCGCTATCTTCTTTTGCACAATCATATTGTATAGGATTATGACATCTATTTTTTATCGATGGATTTTCAGACTGCCCTTGTGGACAATATAAACACGCATTTGGTATAGCTTTCTGTAAAGTATCTTTCTCATCTTGTTCTTCTTGTTTAACGTATTTGCATTTATTTGGTGAATGTGTCAAACTTTTATGAATCGAACATTTTGAGGGATGCGTGCTTCCGTTTTGCATACACGAAGTAATTGGAAATATTTCTTGATTGTATGTTTGTATACCCGTATTAACTAATTTCATTGTATTTTGTCCTTTTGATGTTGTTATAATTTCCCCTCCTGTTCTTGAGTGTGCATCAACTATTTCAGTAGCTGTTTGCGACGAACTATTTCGTTTTTTTGTGTGTTGTATACTATTGGTATAATTGGTATCCGTAGAATGACAAGTTGCTAAATTGCAATGTGATGACCATTGCTCTCCAATGAAATTTCCTTTTGAATTTGATGGATTTCTTAAAATTTGTAAATTTATTTTAATATAATATTAATTATTTATGTGTGTTATTTTAATTTATAATTTCGTTACTTACTTATAAGCAAAATCAGTATCAACAGATTTTTCTTGCATCATTACATAAACTGGTTTTGTTTTAAACAATGCAGAATTTAATTTTCTTGGTGAACTTTTAGATCTTTCCAGTCTTCGTGGCTGTTCCAATAATCTAAAAAATAATAATACTTTTGTGAATATCTTATAATGTATAAAATATGTACATATAAAAAAAAAAGAAAAAAAAGAAAAAACCATACTTTTTGAGATTACTAAGATGACTAATTTCATTTGTTATCCAGAGAAGTTGATTTCTTTTCTCCATTTCAGCATAATCGACTAATTTTAAATCTCCCGGATTTGAAATGTGACATCGTTTCAATTCAAATTGTCTTTCCGATAATGTAGTGGGAAATCTCCATTGAGAATTTGTATTATTTTCAATATTTTTACTAGACGAAGACGAATTTTGTCTGCTTACAACTGCATCTAATAACATTCTATTACGATCAGGTGGAGTACTATTCGTAGAAGTTGTATCGTTTCGTTGCAATACTTTACATTTCTCTTTCAAACAACATGTATTCTTCATCTTATTGCCTTTCTGATTTTGTTGTGGAACAAAACATTCCGAACTTTCACTCCTATCTTGTTCTGTTGGGGTATTACTACTTTGTGGACAGTTATCATTTCTTAAACTCATTCTTGCTTTTCTACCATCCATCTCGGTTCTGTCTGTATTTCCATCAAATTTATCACTATTACTACTTACTAAAGTTTCTTGTGTTAATATTTCATGATCATTTTTCATAGACTTTGGTATAGAACAACTTTTCGTATTGGTTTTCCAATTATCGGATGAAGTGGTAGTACTATGTTTCTTTTTTGAAGCATGTAAACTTTCAGTTTGACAAACTTTTTGTCTAGCATCCTCCGGATTCCATGGTATATTATCTTCCATATTATGATCAATTTTATCATCAGCATATCTGGCTGTAATTAATCTCTTAACGACATGATGTATCAATCGTTTTTTAATTCGTTTGTCGCATTTATTAGCATCAACTAATGATTTAAGTATATTAACGCCTCTTTCCAAATCTCTAACTAAACTGTTAGAATTGCCCCAGAATTTGTCGCTCAAACTAGAACTAGTGTTAGGAAAAGTTGAATTGGATTCTCCTGTATCAATGGAAGAAACATGACTACCACTTCTATTTGGAACATTTTCATATATATGACCAGGAAAATATTCGAAACTGTTAACTCTTCCACTGATATTTTCTGTCTCATCAAATTGAGGCGTTAAAGGAGTCGATTCACTTTGCGATATATCTGAACTACTGTGATACGTTTTGTTTCTTGTTTCTTTTCTGACAGAAGTAACGCCACTTTTATGATCGTTTCTATTTGTTTGAGAATTTTGAATTTTGTATGTACTCTTTGGATTCTTTAAAATAGATTGTAATGATCTTTGCAAACTAGTTCCTCTTTTAGGTAATGGTGGTTTTTCTTCTTCTTGAACGGATACTTGTATACCAACTGATTCTTGTGGAAATGTATTTAAACTTGTTTGTATGACTTTATCACAGGTAGCTGGTTTATTTACAACTGTAGATATGGAAGATGTTGAATTAAAAATTAACGGTAATGTTATCTTGTTTTTATCTTTTGCATATAAATTTAATTCACTTTGACTTCTCTTTAAGATATTTTTAAAAGTCGTTGCATTTATTGTGTTCATAGAGGTACTCTTTTTTAAAAGAGAATTTGGATTAAAATATTCATTATCTGTATTTTTATTATTTGTTGGTTGTTTTCTTTCCATGGAATATTTTACAGAAGGTACTTTTAAAATATATGAAGATTTGGGTGAACTCATACCTGAATCTTTCTCTTTTACATTTTGATTTGTAAGACTTAATTTAGAATGTTTGATAGAATGTTTCTCTTCCGATTTGATATCACTACCTGTGATTATACCTGGTAACATATTTTTCATAATAGGAGTTATTTCAATCTCACTTTCCGATTCAGAAATATTTTCCGTTATTAAAGTGGAACTTGCTTTAGGTGTTTGCAATGATTTTGAATTGTGTTGCATCGTTATGCTTCTACCAATGACACCAGATTCAGTAGTACCTTCTGGATCTAATCTAAGAGCTGCTGAACATCCTCTAGCCAATGCCATACGTTCTATGGTGCTTAATTTTTTATTGTTATGTTTATTATGAGGTAATGAATTGTAATATCCAACATCTGCACCACTATCCCATTCCAAAGGTTTATGAGAAGCGACACTGGAAGTAGGTGAAGTTATCTTTCTTTCGTTACCTTCTAAAAGTACTTCTTGACTTTCGTTTTTAATATCAGAACTTCTTTCAGAACTTGTGACGTGTTTTAAATCTGGTGATGGAGATTGTGGATTTGTCAACGGTTGAATATATAGAGTAGAACTTTCATTGCTGGAAGACTGACCAATTAATGGTGGTCTTACCCATCGACGTCGTTCTCTAGGAACATAAGCTGGTAAATGATATTCTTCTCCAATACAATCTTGCCTGTTATTACCTAATTTAGAATTGAATTCATAAACGTCGTAATAATACTTAACAGATTCCGTAGGTACATTAGATGCTGGTAATGAAAAATATTGATCCAAATTAGAACTATGGGAATATTTTTCATAATATTCCATTACTTGTGCGGAAAGACTTTTGTTGGCTGCATTTAGTGATAGGTTTGGTTGCTTTGGTACATCTTTCGAAGAATGGGAGGGTAAAGTTACAGAAAAATGTGACGCTTGACCACCCTTTTTTTCTTGCTGTTCTTCTTTTTCTTTTAATTCTGAAGGTTCCTTCGTTGCTTGTAAATCTTTCAGATGACCTTCACAACTAGATTCAGAATTATATTCCATATTCAAATGATATATATTATATATATATGTATGTATATAAACATTTACATTATTAATAACGTTCCTATGTAATGTCATACATAAATAATAAATGATTATATTTTTGTA
This sequence comes from Polistes dominula, assembly GCF_001465965.1. The sequence continues at coordinate 276,506 of NW_015148984.1, forward strand.
TTAAATTCATATACATTTGAACAATAGATTCTGAGTCATGTACGATTGCAATTTAAATAAGTTTTTATAAATAGTTTTTCTTTTTATTTTATCAACGAAAAACAAACTATTTTTATTTATTTTTTTTTTCGATATTCATTAAACATTAATCGCACATAGATCAAATTTGTAAAATTAGACAAAACTTACGAAAAAAAACTATTTATTCTATCTTGCGTATATCGTTCAATTAACAAACACTTTTGGCGCCACTTTAATAAATTATACCGTAGATGATTATTTTCGGTTACTTTAAAACTGAAATTGTTGTTTACATTTGCTTTAAATCTCTTTTTACAGCCACAAGATGGCGGTGAATGACACGAACGATTACTGCAATTATCGATATGGAACGACTATCGAAATCAAAGTCGATTCTGATGTATCGATCAGTGAAGCCTGATCGTAGAACATTTCTACCCTTTCTCTCGAGCCCAGCACGCCTCGCACACAATGAAATGTTACGTGTCGGTGTGTCGGGAAACCGAAAGAAGCCGAGGGAAGCCGAGGGAAGCCGAGGTTAACTGCGGATATATCATCATGGTATTATGTCTATGTATTTCTCTGCGGCGCGTGGTGGGGGTATTATTTCTCCGCTGTCGCGCAGTTAACCTCGGCTTCCCTCGGCTTCTTTCGGTTTCCCGACACACCGACACGTAACATTTCGTTGTGTACGAGGCGTGCTGGGCTCGAGAGAAGGGATAGAAATGTTCTACGATCTGGCTTCACTGGTATCGATTGTAATGTTTCGATTTTTGGCGGCCATTTCTTTTGAGAAGTCACGCATTAGAGAGCATAATATGAAACTTAAGTTGTATAGTAAATATTATAATCTATTAATTTGTCCATAATATTAAGTTCAATCTGTATGTGAATATTTTTTTTAGTAGAATAAAATAAATAAAATAATGTTCGGATTACGCCAAGTGGTACGATTGGCAAGAAATATTAGTGCACAAGATGTCATCAAATTTCGTCATGCATCTGCATCATTAAAAACATATTCTACAAATAAGTTACAACAAAAAGATGATCATTTAGATGATGTTGATAAATCAAGTAACCAAACGAATGATCTTAATAAATCAATTAATTCAAATGACAAAGAGGAAAATCAAAAAGTATTAACTAAAATAGAACCAAAGCTTCATATAATTTTCACTTGTAAAAAATGTAATACACAAAATAGTAAAACAATGTCTAAATTAGCATATGAAAAAGGTGTTGTAATAATACGCTGCGATGGTTGTAAAAACAATCATCTTATAGCTGATAATTTAGGATGGTTTAATGAATTCAAAAAAGGTATAAATATTGAAAAAATCTTAGCAGAGAAAGGTGAAACTGTATGTAAGATAAAATACGTACCTGAAGGATTTTTGGTTGTTCCAAAAGAAGAAGGAAAAAACATTGATGAATCTAAAAATGAATGGAGTAATCAAAAAGAAAATGAGAATTTAGATGAATCCAAAAATGATATTAATTCAAAACAAATTAAAGATACGTAAAAATTGGTAACATTACAAAATTGTATGCGATGATTAAAATTTAATTGTAGTAAAACACGCGTTAAGGCTTTATTATAAATTTATTTTATAATATTTACATCTTCAGTTGTAAGGTAAATTTATAAATTTTTTGTAAATATATATATATATATATATATATAGAAATGCAAATATATATATATTTAAAATGTTTCAATTTTAATTTTAACATGTTTGTTATCGCATCATGGAAAAAGAGATTCCAACCACAGCCCGAAATTTATTTTTCATGTTGATTATCGTCACAAATGTGTGATGTTGGATTCTCAATGGAACTTGCTGTGACACAGACATGCAATACTTATAAAGAACGTATTAATATTACACAATATCATTGATTTTATATTTTTCTTAAAATATTTTCATTACAATGGTCCTATAAAGAATATCTTTTTTTTAATTCTTTAGCATCGTGTTTAATATAATTATATCAAGATCGTGTGTATATATTAGCAAATTATGTTTGCTATTATTTGTAATATTATTTGTTTAAAGTATTATAACTAAAAATTGATAAAATATATTTCAAAGCATGGCAGATCTTAACTTGGCACATGAGACATATATTCATGTAGATACACTTCGCAGACTTATTTCAATTAAAATCTATCGTTTATTATATTTGAAATTGTTCTATGTTAATGAATTTTTTTAATTATTATAGATACTACGATATATAAACTATAGATCTTTGAAGAGGATTATATCGGTTTGTCTATAACAACATCAGGGATATAAAAATAAGTTAATACATTTTGTTTGAAATATTAATAACATTTTTGAAAATGAATATGAAATTATCATTCGTAACAAATGTTATTATAAAGATGTTTTTTTTTTAAATATCTAAGTACACTAAGGCACATGTTCAAGAAATTATTACACTTTGATTTATAAATTGATGATAAAAAAAATTTGAAAAAGTGTGTACTATGATATATATATATATATATTTCAAATATAATTATTTCTTTTATACCATTATCAAAGGCACCATGTCTGAATTAATATAGTTATGCTTTATACAAATAGAAACAAAAAATCCATTATACTTCAATTCTTAAACAAATATTTAAAATAATCTATTCCTATTTTCAAAGTAATTTCTATATGTTGACAATGGTCAGAAAGACTAGCGTATAAATAATCATTATAGGAATTCTGTAATATCAACATTAATAGTTTGTCTAAACAAATGATTTTTTTTTTAACTTGACATATTAATGATGAATTAATATTAAATAAAAAAAAAAAAAAAACAGAATTCATGTTCAATATCCATCTTAGTTTTCCTTCTAAAAAGAAAAGGAATGCTTTTGTAATGATTGCATAGACTAGCATATGTCTTATCTTATTTCACATATTTTAAAAATATATATATATATAAATTGTGACAACTTTACAATCATTCGCTTATTTCATGTTTTATATTAGGGAGAAGAAAATTTTTGGAGGTTTTACACCGTTTTTGGTTTCGATACCACTGCGTATTCACTATCATTGTAAACTATAGGCTTTGGCCCCATATTCGCATTAATGGAAGATGATTCAATTGGAATGTTTTTTCGAACAACAGCATATCCAAGATGACTGTCATCCGCTAATCTAACAGAAGAAATGTCTTCAACGATGTCATAATTGGGCCAGGCCGGATTAGAATCAGTTATAGGATTTGATACCGTAGATTGAGCAGTATTATGCATACTCTGAGTACTCGAAGATACGGTTGAAATTTTGTGCGTGGATATTGGAATAAGTTTAGACGCTGAGCCAAAATTTAATAATTCGTCATAGTCAGACGTATCAGGGGTTTTACAAGATTTATAAAATATAGATGATGAAATACTAATTATTTCATTGGCATTGTTTTTATTTTTGGATAAACTTTGAGATGATGTGTTAACGGGCATCATCGTCTCATATTGACAATCCTCATTATTTTCTTTATCCGTATTATTTCTAATTAAAGAAGTATTATATTTTTCCGTATGATGTACATCATCTGTACCATGAGTCTTCCAAGCATCATTTCTAACTTCTACTAAGTCATAGGAATGTTTTTCCTCTTCTAATATAGAACTATTAACACTTATTTGTGACAATTCTGGGGAATTAGTATTACTGAATGTTTTCTGTTCACTAGAAGTAGGAGTATCAATGTTATCCGAGTCAATATTTTTTTTATCTAATAAACCAGTAAATATATTTTTGCGTGGTGGTTTAGAGGGCTTTGGTCTGACGATTGGTGGAGAAGGTTTTGAAGCGGTGGTTGAATCTGAGCCAGAAGATGAATTTAATTGTTTCTGCGAATTAGGAGTTATTGCGGAAAAATCTATATCTATTATATTTGTAGAGCTATTAGGAGAAGGTGGCAGTGGGGATCTGGAGCCAGCTTCCATAGACAAGGCAGCATGATATTGAGTGTCATTGCACTCAATGCTTGGACTATTATCACCGTTTAATAATTTTTTCATAGATTTCATTTTTAAATACATGCAACGAAATATTTCCTGCTGGCTACCGTGTTCCAAACAAAAGGAACCTTCTCCCGATTTACATTTTCTCCCAGCTTCAAAGGTAAACTTTCCATCTTTATATCCGTATCTTCTAATATATCTGTAAGGCCATGTAAATAAAACTATATCCCCGTCCATCAATTTAATATCAACAGCAGCAACTACCAAGGTATAAGTTCTTGTTTCTAGACCGCAACGTTTAGACGCATCTGTCTCTACTACCTTCACAGAAAATACTCCTTCACCACTGGTGCAATATAAGTCTGAATTCTCTTCTATTGTTTGCTTAGACAACTTATCCTTAAATGCAACTAATTGGAATGCACTGATCCACCTATACATATCTGCTACCGAACAACATCCAAAGTAATGTACGCATGACTTTGTAACCACCTAAGAATAAAAACCAAAAATATTATTACTATCACTAGTATAAAGTTAAAACAATATCAAAGATATGTACATAAGAATCGATACTTGCAGTAAATACATGGGAATGATTACTCGGTGCAATTTTAACGCAAGCTTCCAAAGTAACAATCCGAGGTGAGTGTAATTGCAATATCGCTTCTTCATGATTATCATAGATCTCCAACCGTTCAATTCCATAATTACTCGCCTTGAATAGCTGACAAAATCTTTTATGCCATGATTTCTACAAAGTAACAAAGTAACATTGGTTAACCAAGTATCATGGAGATAGCACGTAAGAAGAATGAAGAAAACTTCATTATAAAGTGAGAACAATAATAATAATAATAATAATAATAATAATATACAGTTTTGTTCCAAAGTAACATATCCAGATGCAAGGTTAATGTGTATCCCAACAAATTGGGAATGTTAAATCCTACAAAAATGAATTCAACTGGATATAGATTTGATCGTGTTAGTAATTAACCAAGTAACCAACCTTGAGTTGTCCTAGCATTCCTTGCGGCGGTAGAAGAAGAATTCCCTGTAGTAAAGGTATCTCGGGCTCCATTGCTTAGATCGATAGAAGAGCATCGATCGACGATAATTTTCGATTAACTTCTCGATCGATCAAAGAAATACTGTGTATCAAAATAACGAGACCGTTTTATCACGTGTCGATTTTCACCAAATAAAATCTTAATTTTGTTGTTACTTTCACTTTGTGCAGAACAGTACGACTTTTCTTGTCTTCCTCTCACCGCGAGGAGATCTCCCCTTATGCTGAAGCACGTATTCCTATCGTTTAATCTGACAGTCTGGTAAATGCTATCGCTACTTTGGATGACACTCAACCCATCATAACGACGCGTGGTGCTTGACATCTCACGAAAAAGAACGTTTCTACTATTTTATTTATTCGATATCGCACTACGACCTCACACACAATTATTTGCTATCCAAAAGCGCCTTTCCGCGTACCCGAGACTGTGTGCGCGCGCGCACGCGTTTACTATTTCATCGTTCAACATGAAAAAGAAAAGGATAGAATGACAGGGAGAGAGAAGGGGAGATAGAACGAGTAGGAAGGAGAGGGAAAGAGGATGGAAAAACTAGAAGGAGAGGGGGACGGAGAGAGAGAAGGAAAAAGATGAGTGAGTAAGTGAGAGGATAGAGGAGTGCTGAAGAACGAAAACTACCACACGTTTAACTAACGTGTTCATGAGAGATGTATGATGGTAACGTATGTGCATACAAACAACATAGGATCATGTATGATCTCTCCACATCGCATTCCGAATCAACGTCGTCCAAGCATCGAGCAGACGACTATCTCTCTTTCTCTCTCTCTCTCTTTTTCGTTCTTTTTTTGTCTTTTTCTCTCTTGTTTTTTTCCCTATCTCTCTTTTTCTCTTTCTAGTTCTTTACTTCGTGCACGTCTCGGTGCCTTAACGATGACGACCGAATTATCACGAATGCGAAACCGTTAAAGGAAGAACGAATATGTTAGTTTAAAAAAAAAAAAAAAAAAAAAAAAAAAAACATTCTTATTTTTATTTGAAATATTTGACTTTATTCGTATGTATAATATTGTTTGAAATAATTATTATTTATTTTATTATTGTTTTATATCTCTGTTACTCTGTTGGTATCCTTAAAAAGCGTATGTTGGAAAGTAGTAAAGAATGTAGTCGACGGAAGCGGTCTTTCTTATCGTATTGCATGATCGTACGGAAGTGGTGCACCGTCGTGCCACATACTTTAACATCAAAACAACAAAAAAAAAAGAAAAAAGAAGAAAAAAAAAGGATATTTTATCTTTTTAACCTTCTTTAATCAGAGATATATTTATTCATATCTTTTATATTTAACGTAATATTTTGATTTATTTGTATTTCATTTTTTAGGTAAATAAATGAGCCGTGTTTCAGTGCACACATCGTCGATTAACTCCATAAAGCAATAAGTTTGATAAAAATGTGAAGCAAAATAATGTACTGAAATAAATGAACTTATTATTCAATGGCCAATACCAATTTTGTCGTTTAATGATATTGAATCTTTATTATTCAGGAAAGTTATTATAAATATACGAAGTTATAACTATACCAAGTACTTTGACACTTAAATTGAAGATTTTTCCAAAAAATGTATAATATAAAAGTGAATAATTTTGATAAAGATTTCTGTATAAATGAAAAATGTTTCTTTACGAAGTAGTACATCAAGTCTATATAAAATATTATCTATATGCAATTAACGATATCCAATCGATAATTTTTCAATTTCACCAGACAGAATCATAAGTTTATGGAATAAGTTAAAACTCAATGTGTATTACTTTCTCTCTTTCTCTCTCATTCTTTGTAGGGTGCAATCAAGTGATCGTAAGTGTATCAATGATGCATCTTATTTCAATTTCCACGAAAGATTCGATCGTTTTTTTTAAATAATTCATTAAAAGAAACGATCGATCATTAGAGTTTTCACGATTCGTTGTGTAGAAACAAACGCGTTGTTAGTGAAGAAAAAGAAAAAAAAAGGTATTATATCACGCCCTATTACGTTTGGTTTTGATCAAACCACCATCTTTGATATGATAGCTTGAAAGAAAGTAATGAACATTTTTATTATTCATTAATGTCTCTTGAGTATATGTATATGTATATAAATATATATGTGTATACACTTGAAAAGCGGATATATATCGGTGAGATCGCATATCAAGTTCATCGATAGTAATGACTTCCTTCCTTTTCTTCCTTTTATGGAGCATCACTGGATTACTGCTATTCACTGATGCTTCTTCAGACATATTGCCTTTGTCTAGACTTAGGAATGCCACTATGGGTACGTCTATCTTCTTTCTTTCTTTATTTCTTTCTTTTTTTTTTTTTATCCTTTTATCATAGTTATTCATGTTTAATTGATTGTATCTCATTATTATTATTATTGAATGTAATTACTTTCTTTATATTTTTCGTCTTTTATTTATGTTTCTCGTATTATCGTAATCATTATTTCTTGTTTATCTGAAATGATTCATTTGTAATTAATTATATTTAATTATCTACTACGAATATATATTTTTTTTGTTTCTTCTTGTGCTTTATCATTGTAATTTCTCATATGTTTATCATAACTATTCGTGTATAATTGATTTTAAATGTGATTAGTTTAAAATCTAACTCATACCTTTTTTTTTTTTTTTTTATTTTTATTTATCTTCTTTTTGCCTTTATCATAGTAAATTTTGTATGCATCATAGTTATTTATGAGTAGTAATTATTATTGATTGTATACAATTATTGAATACTATTTTTTTTTTTGTTTATTATAAATAGCTGTCGTCATTGACAAAGGATTTTTCACGGGAAAAAACTTGGATTATTTAAAAGCACGTACGATTATCTTAGATTCGATTAACGAAATTGCAAATAAAGAAATGCACGTTGGTTATTTAATTGTACAAGCATTGCATGACACGAACGTTGATCTTCGAAAAGGTAAGAAAAGAGATGTTTCTTTAAATTAGATAAATTATTTCTATTTTCATTGATTATTACGATTTAACAGATTACACGGTATTATTGTCGATTGCAACATGCGATAAAACGTGGCATTTACATGAATCAGCACGACAATCTGGAGTTGTACATCTCGCGATAACAGGTAAATATAATGATCTTGAAAGATAATGATAATCTATATAGTCAAGATAATTAACGTTAGATCTAATAATTTGTCTGTGTGTGTGTGTGTTTTTGTTTTAAATAGATTAACAATTAATCTTAATTATTATTTTAGATCCTAATTGTCCACGTGTTCGAATAAACCATGGTATAAGTGTCCCATTGATTGTTCCTGGTGAAGAATTGGCACAAATTTTTTTAGATCTTCGTATTGCTCACGCATTGTCTTGGAAAAATGTTATCATTTTGCACGACGATTCTTTTGGTAATCACATCAACAGTATACGTACAATTTTAATCTAATCTTATTTCTTTTTTTTTTTTTTATTCCATTCGAGGATATGAAGGATATGTGACGACTACTTTGTTCCTTCTTTTTTTATGTTGTTTTAGAAAAGGAAAAAATAGACGCAGTAATTAGAGCCATAACGGGTGATCTACCGAATACGAAGTTGAACACTATTTCCAAGTCAATATTTTCCTTTAAACGTTTTACTTCTGAGTGGGTCAGGAGACAACATATAAGGGGTATACTTGGTAACTTTCACATACAACAATTGGGCAATTGTTTCCTTATTATCGTTAATGTCGATACGATCACAGATGTTATGAAAGTTGTAAGATCAACGTGTTAATTTTATTCTAATTAATTCATTCAATTTTGTATATATAATGCATACAATGAACATTTTTATATTTTGGTAATCCTAAACTTGCAACTGACACTGAGACAGTGCATACATATATGTTTATATATTTTTATTTATCAAGGCTAAATCATTAAAACTGGTTCATTCCGGTAATCAATGGTTATACGTACTCACAGACGCCGAAAAAAGGAATAAAACGAATATAACATATCTCGCAGATTTATTACCAGAGGGTGGAAACGTTGCTCTTATTTATAATATTACTAAATCTGATGATACCTGTAATGTAATCCTTTTGATTAATATAAATATTATATACAAGAAAAATATAATTTCGTCATCAATCAATTTTGTATATTTTAGGTCGATCTTCTCTGTCATGTCAATGACTTTGTACGATATTTTACGAATGCTTTGAAAAATTCATTTCAAATGAAGAATAATTTGTCCGAGAACATTACTGATGTGGAACATGAAACTTTCAGACCAACCAAGTTTCAAATATATCGACACATTCTCAAATACATTGATGTAAGACATTATTATTATTATTATTGAATTGTTGGTTAATGAGTTTGATAATTAACAGTATGTAATGTTTTCTTTTGTATGTTACAGGCACAATTTGTAGAAAAGTCACACGAATCTGATAGAAAATGTGGAAATTGTTTGGTTTGGAAAATTTCATCAGCTATTACTTGGGGAACTTATTTTGTTCATTATAGAAAGTCTGCTATTTTAATTGAATCAGGTACTTGGATGCCAAGACGTGGTGTTAATTTATCCGACGTAATATTCCCTCACATTGAACATGGATTCAGGGGTATAAGTTTACCTATTGTAACTTTTCACGTGAGTATACTTTAATATAATATAAAATATATTTAACTTCATTAATATCGTTGTTTTCTTTTTGTTTTGTTTTTTGTTTTGTTTTGTTTCAGAATCCACCGTGGCAAGTAGTAAACGCGGTGAAGACAGATGAGATGATTTACGGTGGATTAGTTTTTGACGTGCTCCAATATTTGAGTAAAAAATTAAATTTTACATACACTGTTACTGTTCCTAAAATGTCAAATAATACGAAAGCTCGTGGTTCTACTAAAACGTTAAAAGTTGGCGAGGTCAGTTCTTTCATGTTGATAAATTTTGAATTTTGAATTTTGAAAGTTCCTGATAATAGACAAAACAAATTTGTTTAATACATATGAACGGGTTGCCTATTCAAGGAGTTCGACACAAATTTCTTACCGATAATTGATATTTGCAACCATCATTACCGACCGTGTATGACGTGAAATCTATATTTAGGCGCAATATTTAAATTTACAATTAAATTATAATCTATAATATATAAAATGTATATACAAATTTGTAGAGACCACATGGAACTTTGACATCAGCAACGAGAAAATTACCGGAAGAGGTGTTAGAAATGGTTAGAACAAGAAAAGTATTTCTTGCTGCATGTGCTTATACAGTCAATGATCTTGAGAAGAATGCCATTAATTTCACAACACCTATCTTCGTTCAAACTTATAGCTTCTTAACGTCAAGACCGACACAATTGTCGAGAGCTTTGCTATTTACTTCACCATTCACCAAAGAGGTATATACAATTTTAAGATAATGTTCATCATTCATATCAAAGTTCAATTAAGTAACCTTTACTTGTCTTATACTTAACTACAGTGAAACTTAATGTTGACGTAGACATTTATGTTAAAACCGAATCGAATTTCTGACAAGTCCAATTTCAAAGTTAAACTAATAAAGTTTTGACGTTGTATCTTTTGAATTAACGTATGTTATACCATTCACAGTTGTTCATCTTCTCTTTCAGACTTGGGCATGTCTGGCCGCAGCTATTATTATAATGGGTCCAATTTTGTACCTGGTTCACAAGTACAGTCCAACTAGTACGAAAACATCCGGCTTGAATTCATCCTGGCAATGTGTTTGGTATGTCTATGGTGCTCTTCTTCAGCAAGGTAATTCATCTTCCTCTTATTATTTTGAATATAATATAAAAAAGAAAAAGAAATAAAAAATTATGTAATTTGGATTTTAGGTGGAATGTATTTGCCTAAATCCGATAGTGCTCGCATATTGGTTGGTGTTTGGTGGTTGATTGTAACAGTTCTTGTGGCAACTTATTCAGGAAGCTTAATTGCATTTCTGACCTTCCCGAAAATGGACGACCCAATTTTAACGGTAGACGATCTTCTCGCACACAAGGACAGATTAACATGGGGTTTCCCTAATGGTAGCTTTCTTGAGGAATATTTACAAAATTCGGAAAACGAACAATATCGTTTGCTTCTTTCTCGTTCAGAAAGGCATAACGATTCGGAGGAAGCAAATATTATTAGACGAGTTAAAGATGGCAAACACGTATTCATCGATTGGAGAAGTTCCTTGCGGTATATATGTTTGATTTTATTCGTCAAAATATTTGTCATTTAATTTGCCATTATTTTTTAACGATAGATTTCTCATGAGAAAAGATTTGTTATCCAGTGGTGTTTGTCATTTTTCATTGAGTACCGAAGAATTCATGGCTGAACCTATTGCAATGATTGTTCCTAACAACAGTCCTTATTTGTCGATCATAAACAGCGAGTAAGATTTTGAACAATTTTTGTTTTTTTTTTGGAAAATAAAAGAAAAGACAAGCAACATCCATCTTGAATAAGTTTTATTGTGATATAGAAATTATTTGTTTGTTTCTTTTTTTTTTTTTTTTTTTTTTATTTAAGATTGCACCGTATGTATGAATCCGGTTTGATAAATAAATGGATATCGGAAAAAATGCCAACAAAAGACAAATGTTGGGTAGGTGCAAATTCTAACGAAATTGTGGACAAACGTAAGGTCAACGTTGCCGATATGCAAGGAATATTTTTTGTACTTTTCATGGGTAATATATATAATAAATAAACAAAAATATATATATGTGCAAGATATAGGATGAGAAAAAAAAAATGAAAGAAATAAATTGAATTTTCAACAGGAATAGTTTTAGCGATCATTATTCTCTGCTGGGAATTTTATTGGCATAGAAGAAAAGTATTGAAGGAACGTAAATTGATTCAACCGTTCGTATCTTAAAATTAGATTTATTTTTTGAAGAAATAAGAATACACGTGTCTACGTAAGATATCGTTATACCTTAACGTTCTTATTATAATATTGAGAAGAATAAATTAACATTTATCCTTATACAACAATATGTTTAGTAACAATGTCTTACAATTAAAATAAATATCTGGTCTTTTATTGTTTTATGGTTAAAACGGAAATCAGACTTCTTGAGTTTAGGTTTGCAATTCTTAAGGTTGCTTAAGTCCAAGTTGATTATCCTAGGATTTCGACGATGGATCGGCGGAAATGGTCGGCAAACGGAAAAGGTCCTGCACGCGCGTAATATTATTATTATACCGTGTGATGGAGAATTGCAAGTGCGAGTTAATTATCGCAAGAGAGGCACTTTTCACTGTCGATCCTCTCAATGTATTTAGCAACGATTTGTGATGGTGATGGTGGTAGTAATGGTGGTGATGGTGGTGGTGGTGGTGGTGGTGGTGGTGCTTACCTGGTAAGCAAGGTAAAAGTCATGAAATTACATAACGTTATTTGCTGTGGATATATCCTTTTCTTCTTCTTCTTCTTCTTCTTCTTCTTTTTCTTCTTCTTCTTCTGTTTCTTTTTTTTCTTTATCTTTAAACTGTCTTCCTCGAAAACCGGGTTTTCGCATGGCGTGTTTTTTCAACCGTCTTACGTTAGAACGCGCAATCAACGAAATTTATAACTATATAATATACGTGAGGTATTCGTTGAAAAGCAGGATATTGCATTTCTGTAATACTCTCTCAAAAAAAAAAACAAAAAAAAACAAACATTTCGCATAAGGGGGAAGAAAACAAAAAAAAAAAGCTCAAACATAATAAGCTTCCTACGTTTGGAGTCAAGTTAAATGGACACGTTCGACTCGGTAGAGAGTACAACAACTAACTATATAATAACAATAACGAGTGGTGGAAAAAAATACTCGTTTCGTATATTTATCATGACTATAATATGATGGATCTTCGTGTTAAGTTAAGAAACGAACAACTTTTGTGTGTCTCCAAAAATTTCGTATCTTTTTAACAAGAAACCTATAAATATACTCAAACAATTTTTATCTTTTTCAGGAATACAAAACGACATATAAAAAAAAAAAAAAAAAAAGAAAATCAAGAAAGAAAAATAAAAAGAAAAAGGGATGTACAATTGGAGTTAGATATTTTTGTTTTTGATTAATTATGAGTTTAATGTCAAAGTTATTTTGACAAGAAGATCGAAGGTTGGTAGGTGGGAAAGCTATAGGATGAGGAACGGCAGGATGCGGGGTTGTCCACCTGATGACCTTGCCGTTGAAAAAAATCCTGGAATGGCCGGCAGCGAGCTCGGAACTGGCGGTGTGAGCCATCTGAGAGAGCCAGTTCAGTCGTAGAACGCGCGAGACTAGGACTAATCCTAATAAACGCCGACGTTGTCACACTGTGCTCGGATAAACGAGCACACGACGAGCTCTTAACGATACTATTTCATTCTTTTATATAGTCTTTCAGTTAATCGAGAAATTACGGTTCGATGAGTCGTCTCGTTTGCCGATACCCATGAGGTGAAATCAAATCTTACGAATACCGAGAGAGAGAGAGAGAGAGAGAAAGAGAGAACCAGATCCAAAGTTGAAGAAGACAACTTTACGTGAGAGTAAAACGAGAAATAAAAAGAAATGGGAATATCACCGATCTGGATCTTATTATTGCAACGTAAGTATTATGGTTTTTATTACTCAAGATTATTTGTTCTTTTTCATACGTGATTCTTATTTTTACAAGATGTGCGTGTGTGTGTGTGTTTTTTTTTGGTTGATATTTTAACATGTGTTATTCTTTGATTTCCTTCTTGATCTTTGTTGTATCCCATCTTATTATTCTTTAGCTACTACTATTTATGACATTTGTTGATTCAATGGTAATAAAAAAAAAAAAAAATAAAAATAAAAATGATTGAACAGTAGTATTAAAATAATTTCAAACTTTGACAGATTTTATATACTTCAATATTTGTATTAAGTAATATAAATGTTTTATGAGATAATTTTGTGTTTGTTTTTTTATTTTCAGTGTCATCCGTTCTCGCACATTCGTATCAAGAAACAGATTTCGATGGTTGGTATCAACCGGTTGCACGTCGACCAGTCGACGTTGTTACCGATATTGTTAACGATCTTGGTGTGAGGATACTTCAACAATACAATAATATTGGAAACGTTGCATTTTCACCGATCGGTGTTGCATTTGTTCTTGCTGCCCTTTACGAAGGATCAGCTGGTGGTGGAAGTCGTCAGATAGCAGAAGCATTGGCTTTGCCACACGAACGGGATATCACAAGAATTGGTTTTCGTGATATTCATCGTCGATTGAGAGTAAGAATTCTAGTAATTTGTAAATGTTGCGTAAATCTCGATAGACCGTGGCACGTTTCGCGACATTAGTTTTCCCTTAATCGTTTGTTTTGTCATTTTTTTTATCGTACAATGATGAAATTTCTTTCAAAGAAATCGTCGTCAATGAGTATTGGCTGCTTTATAATAAATTAATTATTATTTTTTTTTTTTTTTCAAGACTTACCTGAACGCCGATGGTTTTTTGGGTGGTTTAACGTTAAACAAAGAAAATACTAAACTTCGAACAGAATACGAAGACATTTTACGATTTTACGGGTTCAATCTATCTGACACGGATGAGAATGAATTAAACGATACTACGACAACTACAAATGCACCACCTACCACTGAATCATTATCAGAAGATTCGACTAAACCAACGACAATAATAATCGACGTTAGTCAACCCTCAGTTTCCTCCCCAGTTATCACAGAGTCTACAGAGTTACCCGTAACTTCAACGATATCTTCTATGACCGAAACATTTGGAACTACAATCGATGATAAAATGGTATCGGAAAATCTAACGCAAATGTCTAATATTACTACTACTGCTGAGATTTCAAACGTGACCGAGTCTAATACCCTTCCGACAACTGTATCCGACGTAAACTTGGAAACTATGTCTCCAAATTCACCAGTTTCTATACAATTACCAACTGTTACAACGCAGTCGGAGACAATGCAAAGTACGATGGCTGTTGGCCAAACAACTATCGAAGATACGAGTACAATTATACCGGATATTTCTGATAGTATGAGTACAACTACTACGACTATGACTGAATCTCAGACAACGGTTAACACTGCAACTACGAATTCGATGCAAAATATGGGAAACACAACGATGATGATGATGATGATGCCAACAACGAGTACTTTAACTGTTACTACGATAATTGCACCAATAACATCTTTGGATATGCAAGGTAGTTCAATGGATTCGACCAGTGGTCAGACAGAGGCAATGACCTTGCCTATGGATACGTCTACACCTATCCAAACGAATATAACAACGACTTCGGTTTCCGTAACGGCGAACATGCCGAGTAATCTCGAGGTCGTACCTCCCACCGATGAAAGTACCGTTTCGACAAATCAGCCGACAACGAGTGGACCAATTACTATGCCCGGTATTGTGGACCTTGGATCTACGAATTCTATGAACCAGGATGGACAAGAAACTACCACCACTGTTCCAGTTACGTTAACTGATGCCTCAGGGAATCGGCTTCGCAAACGAAGTACTAGAAATTCACGTGGATACTTCTCCAGTTATCCAGGTTACTTAAATATTTGTTTGCCGATTATCAATCAACGATGAGATCATTAATCTTATATTCATTGTTTATTTTCAGACGAGGGTATTTGGATGCAGGACCTTGGCATTTGGAAAACCAATCCGATCGTTAAAAATGAAGCTTCCGTTAGGGATTCTACCGAAATATCATTTTTGGTGAATGGTTGCGATGTATCCTCGGTAATGGCCACCAGATACGTTGCTGTTCTACCTTTTGCGTACTTTCCATCGTTGCAAGCTGTTGCTGTTGAATTTCCTTTAGACGTAAGCAGTAAAATTGCTTTTTTAAAAACAACGAATGCATGAATTTAATTATCCAGGACAGTATTTTTTATCTCAAAATGAAAAGCTGAGTTTATTGGATGATTAGATACACCGTCTGTTTACTTTGAAGTTTAAGAACCATTGAAAAAGATTATAAGATTACTCCTGTGTGTGTGTATTGTGGTTTGTCTCGTGGAACACGATGAAAGATGATGATGCTTATTCTTTTTGTTCAAGGATCCGAGATACAACATTCTTCTTCTTATGCCGACGGATAGAACAGATACGCATCGTCTTGCGAGAAATCTCGGCGGGAAGTCATTGAGATGGTTACGGAAGCAATTGCAACCAGCTTGGGTCAGGGCTACCATACCTTCCTTCATGTTACGAGGTTTTGTCACCCTTACGCCTTTCCTTCAAAGAGTGAGTACTTAACTATCTTTTTTTTTCTTCAAGTTCTTTCACACATTCTTCATCCCAATGTCGTTTTAAACGTCTCGGTGATCATTGTAGCGTGTTGTCAAAAAAGTAAAAAAAAACAAAAAATATACAAGACTTTCAAAAGCAATTATTATTTCTATCTTCCGGGTTAGGTTGTGTTCGATATTGCATCATTAGTCTCGGACATTAATTTCTTAATTATTTAATCACGTTAATTGCGCTAAAGAAATAATTAATTTTTTGTTCTATCCTTCTGTGAAATAACAAAAAAAAAGTACAATTTATTTCTTCGAAAATATTTCCTTCTTTCTTCTTTTTTTTAACTCATTTAATTTTGTTATTGATTATTGGTCAAATTGAATAATGAAGAAAATTTCTTTGTGTGTTTTTAATTTGATAGCTTGGAATAACCGATGTTTTCGAGCCAAGAGTTGCCGATTTATCACCAATGACTCCAGATTTAGGTGTCTACGTTAGAGACGTCCAACAAAGCATAGGTGTTAATATAAGGAATTACATGAAACCGGACAGGACCCACTCTCGTGAGTCAACTAATATCGAATCAGAGATTCCCATCGTACAACCTCGTCGGGATTCTTACCGTTTTCTACTTCATCCAGGTTTTTAATTCTATGCTTTGTACATACTATTGCACTATCTTTTCCTAACATTGTTTTTTTTTTTATTTTTTCTTCTCTAACTTATCAACATTGAACCCTCACCTGTTCTTCTTCCAAAAAGATTTTATTTTTGTGGTCTGATTTTTCATTTCTAAAATTATTATAATTATTATTATTATAACTAACCTTAAAATGATTTTTTATCCAATGAGATTTTTTTTTTTTTTAAACCGCGAGATATGAACAAACTTATACGCAGTGTGTTGGTGACGTGTATTTTGTTCAAAAAAGAAAAGGAACGTGTTGAATGAGGAATGATTACGTTGTTAACAATTTGCCGCAACTACTAGAGAGTAAAATTGCAATTTGTTACGGCTTTGCTTGTTTTTCCTAATCGCAAAAGAAAGATCTCATTGACAATTTGTAAAATGACAAACCATTCCCCTTACGTCTCGATTCCCTTCTCATTTTTTCTTTCTCTGTCAACACGTAAGGTTCGACAATGGCCGGTTATTACTACTGGCGCGTTGCCATATTGTTTGCCTTTTTCTTTTTGTTTTCTTTTTCTTCTTTTTATTCTACCTTCGTTTTCTTTATATCCTCCTCTTCCCTAAATCCTCTACGAAGAAAAATAGGTGTGTTATTATCGTCGTTAACGATGCTAAAAGATTTTTTAAACCACATTACCGAAACGCATTATGCGTTTCTTTGAAATTACGTGCTACGATTCTTGCTGTTTTTTTATTTTTTTTTTTGAAAGCGAACATCACGAAGGTAAAAACATTAAAGTATTGGGTTGGCAATTAAGTCATTGCTGATTTTAAAAAAGCCATCTATCGACAAAATCCACAATTATTTACTTGTTAACCTAATAGTTCGTATTTGTTCAAAATTTTGCTTTGAAATATTAGGTGGTTCGAAAAGTCGTTTTGTTTTGTTTTTTTTTTGTAAAAATGAAGACAATTTTTGCTTCCTAACCTAAAACTTAGGGGCATAAACAATTGCAGTTGATAAATGTAACCTCTCCGATCGATCTCATGTGTTACTATTTGCCGGTTTGCATGAACTAATGCAATCATTATTGCGTCAGCAAAAAATGAAACCATCTCTAACCATTTACGAACCATCTAATAATAACTCGAGTTTTTTTTTATCAATCAATTTCTTTCTTTTCTTTTTTTTAAATCGTCTTCTGAAATATTTTTAGTATACAATTTGTATTTTTTTTTTTATTTTTTTTTTTATTATAATTATTTCTAAACGTTGTTCAGGGTGAATAAGATTTAGAAGAGAGTATCGTTTACTATAGAAAATATTCTCAGTATTGTTGTAAAGTTCATTTAATTTTAATAGCTGATATCCTGGGTGAGTCAGAAATAAAAAAGAAACGTAGGAAAAAAGACCTTGCGCGAAATCTTTTCGTAATTTTAACATTATTATTATTATTATTATTAGTATTATTATTGCTTACCTGGTTGGTTATCGACAATTTATATAGTTCTTTCAATATGTATGTGTTTGTGTGTGCATTTGATTTTTTAATTACCTTATCCTTGCTGCATCTGTACACTTTATTTTTTTTTTTAAACTAATAACATGATGATTTTATTAATACGAGAATTGTTTAAAAAATATTTATGAGTTAATTTTTGTATAATATTTTGTTCATGTATAAAAAGATGATTTTTAAAGTATTATCTTACCACGCGTTTTTTTTAAATGGCAAATATTTTTGTTTAGATGCAATAATATTGGGATCTCTAGCACTTGAATACGCTATCTGGTGGCTAAATTCAAAATTAGAGTAGATA
>NW_015148984.1:295329-318393 GCF_001465965.1 Polistes dominula
TCTAGCACTTGAATACGCTATCTGGTGGCTAAATTCAAAATTAGAGTAGATATGTCAAATTGCTACGCCACGCCCTTGCCAGAGATTCCAATGCTCGTATATGTGTAAAACAATTCTCGTATTTAAATGTTAATTAAACATTTTTTTAATAATAACAATTAATATTATCATTTTATAGGAAATGGTTTGTTCGAACGTGCCGGACCAGTGCCTTTTACGGTGGTTCATCCTTTTCTTTATTTTATCATCGATACTGAAACATCTGTAACATTGATTGCCGGTCGTGTTGATGATCCTCTTAATTCAAGAATTATTTAAAATAACATAAAATAATTAATTTTAACATGAAATGACGAAAACGAGTTATGTTCAAAATGAACAAACAGAAAAAAAACACTCCAAAGTAATAATAGACGTATATTTATTTGACGACTCTTATAAATAATTACAAACTTATAAACAAGTATACATATATATATTTATTTATTTATTTATTTATTTACTTAAGTTTCCTTTCTCTATATTTCGCACACGTATCTTTTTTTTTTAGTCTACAATTGTTCATTGTGCGCTGTACAAAGTTTTATCTGTTTTTGTCAAGAAGAACAAGATGGAGGAAAAAGATGGTGGAAAAAGATGGAGGAAAAGACGAGTCAAAAATCGAACAAAAAAAAGTATAAACTATGGAGGGTAGAGGTAAGGAGTAACATCTCTTATGGGAGAAAATGTGAAAAAGTGTCCAGCGTTTTCTATAAATAATAGTTCAAAAACCTTCCAGAATGGCGCTAGTGAAAATAGAGGTGTGGTATGAATGTAGCAATTGTAAACGAAATTGAAGTATGCCGAGTTATGTAATAATGTAGTAAACATAACCTTAAAGAATTATTATGAGAAAATGTGTAGCTAGAGTGATTTTATTTCGTGAATTGTGAATAGTACGTTTATTGATTTTTTATCATTTAATATTTTATGAAAAAGTATGTGAATAACAAAACAGTTACGGGTACAATTTGTATTGTAAAAAGTTATCCAAGTGGGCGTAAATTCTTCTACGTACTGTGGCGCCATCTTAATTAAATGCATTTCGACGAACACTTTTCATATACAGAGATGTTACTCCTTACCTCTATCCTCCATAATATGAACGATTATTATCGTACAAAAAACAAAAACAAAATTTAAGGAACAGGGCAAGATATTTCAGCCTTTTTCTTTTTTCGTTGATTCAAAACAAAAAAAAAAAATAACGATAATAATTATATTGTAATATAATAATAATAATAATAATAATAATAATAATAATAATTTAGGATTGAATTTTGATCAATTGATTTTTGAATTGTGGATTTGTTTGTTCGATGATTCGTTAACAGGACATTTTAATTAATTATATCTTATCATCTAACAAATATATTATCATCATCTTACTCGTATAAATACAGTTCTATCACGAGCGCGAATAAAGCGCGAGACGTCCCCTTTTTCTTCTTTTTTTTTTTTATGTTTTGTTCCTGACACCAAACTTGCAACTCGTTATTTTATATTTCTGGTGATATTCGATTAAAAAGGACGACGTCATGAAAACGACACAACGTAATCATTGATAAACTAGATCACGTAATATACAACGACGTGTATTTTTATCACGATGATATATATTTTCATCGTTAACATCAGTTTTTATTTTTCGTATACGAATATGAGATTTCGGATTTCCTAATATTGCAAAATCAATAATAACATTTTCATTTTCATTTTTTACAATGAGTGAAATGAATTTTTGTTTTAACTCTCTTCCACGATCGAGAAGGATAACACGTTAATTGATATTTGCATTTCGCGTGCATCAGTATGATCATCATCATTTATCATTTATCGATGCATCGACGATTAGGAACCGTTGACGTTGAAGAGATTTGTCTTTGAAATAAAAAACAAAATAAAAAATCGACGTTCTTATAAGATAAGTTAGAGACGTCATGTCACGTTTTTTAAAATCCAAGGTACAAACTTGGATATTCTAGTACAGACGCCTGGTAAATTGGCTTCGGCACATCCTATACCCCATGAGATTATGCCAGCTAGAAAATATCTACCATCTTTACCACGTACTTGAAGAGGACCACCTGAGTCGCCCTAAAAAAAAAAAAAAACAAAAACATAATTAAATTTTCTTTTAACATTTTTACAGGTTTTTTTTTAGTGACATTTACGAACACCTTAGTAAATTTATTTAATTCTGTCAATCTTTTTACAGTTAATTTTGTAATCAAATAGTCAAACATATACATACTATAGTTGCTTGATTAATTTTTGTTTTGTTTTATTATTAAATTTAACATTTAATTCAATAATTAAGATTAATAAATTAATTCCAATTAATATACATTTGTTATTAAACATTTAAAAAGTATTATTATCATTGTAAAAGTGTTATGAATAAAATTACCTGACAAGAATCCTGTCCTCCAGTCTCGTAACCGGCACACAAGAATATGTCCGGTATAAATTCGTGTCTTCCCGCCCTGAGGAACATCGACTTACACCTGTCGTTGCTAACGATCGGCACAGAAACCTGAAATCACAGAAAAACACGTTGACAAATAGACATAGAGATTAGACTTGAATGTGTTCACTTGGATAAGATGAAAGGAACGTAAGAAAAACGACAACCTCTTGAAGCACGGAAGGTAAAGTTCCACCTTCGCTCAATCTTCCCCATCCAGTGACGGTCGCGTTTTCTCCTATAAGAAGATCGTCGGTAGCTGGCAGGCATATTGGCGATATGTGGGGTGCGAAAGTCAATGAACTTTCCAATCTGACCAATGCAAGATCGTATTCGTAAGTAAAGAAATTGTATTTCGGGTGTACCACTTTCTTGGCAACTCCACGTTCGACGTAAGGCAAACGTTCTTGGACCGATGAGAAATCATATTCCCCGACGCGTATTCGAATTTGTGACGTCAGCAAGCTAAAAGATCGAACAACAGAAAGAAAAGGAATAAAGATCAATGGTAACATATTTTTTTTTTTTATGAGTCTAATGATGTTATTCGAGGACAAACAAATTGATCAATCAAAATTATTGTTATATTTAATCGTACTTACTCATCGACACAATGACCCGCAGTAGCGATCCAATTTTCATTGAGTACCGCACCACCGCAACGATGAGTACTTGAAAAACCAAAGAAGGACGTACGCCTAACCGACACCTGCCAAGGCCATCGACCGAACGGTGCATCCTTGCCACCAACGATCCTGGTTTCGGGAAGTGGGAAAAGTGGTGGGACACCGCATTGCGTGCCCTTATTGTCGGCTACAGCTGATACCGTCATCATCGTTCCTGTCTTCGTAATAGCCTCCGGAGTTGTTGATTTTAACATCGATTCCGTAGACTTTGAAGTAGATGTTGTTGCACTCGTAGTAGTAGTAGTAGTAGATGGTTTTTCCGTAGTAGTCGTAGTTGTACTTGTGGTGGTGGTAGTAGTAGTTGTGCTAGTGGTAGTCGTTGATGTTGTGCTAGTGGTCGACGTTGTGGTCTTCTTCGTTGGTCTCGTTCTCGTTGAGGTTTCAAAGTGGGACGTTGTTATGTAGTGCGCCGAACCCACGGGTTTGTGGTATTCGGTATTCTAAGATGTAAAAAGGTGAGCACATAAGTAAGAAGGTTCATTTTGTTTCAGTAAACAAAGTATGCTGAGATAAGAGTAATTACGAACTGTTTGTTCATAGATTCAAGTGATTAGTTTCATTTTTATAACAAGAATTATATGATGATCGTTCCAAACGTACTTCTTGTGACTCGGTAGGCTTGAAACTCGAATGATGAGGAAAACTTTCAGGTCCGTTTTGCATCAAACTAGGATTATCGGTCCAGTGTGGTTTCAATGACGGCCTGGGTGGAGTCCAGCTGTTTTCTGACCAAAAATAAGAACTAGCACTGAAAGGTCTGGTAGTTTCAAACGTTGTTGATGGTTTTGCTGATGAAGTGAAGGTTGACGAGCTAGCGGTGGTGGCAGAGGAGGAAGAGGTGGAGGAGATGGAGGATGAGGATGAGAACAACGACGAGGTTGACGAAGACGATGACGAAGGTCTTTGCTTCGTTACAAACGCCGGCTCTGTGGTAACTTGCCAGTGAGAGGTTTGTGGTACGGATCCGGCTGCGCTAGAATGAAAGAAAAGTTTTAAGCGTTGGCTCGGAAACTTTCATCTCCACTCCCAGTACTTTTCTTTTATATTTGCTACGCGTAATCGATAATAAATAAAATAGAGATATATGAAACTCAACGCAGCGTGTAATTAGAAGCAAAATTCCAAACCCGATAAAGATCTGATATGAGTCTTTCAATTTCTTTTTTCATATTTGCATAACTTTCCCTCTAGATTCCTTCCCTTTTTTTTTTTTTTAAATTACATTATTTGCAAGTTTGATTACTCGACCACGTAGTCGGATACCTGGTTGGTTGACTATTGAAGTACGTAGGTCTTGGTGGTGTGGTTGTTTTTAGGGACACGTCTGAGTTATTGGGTTTCAGGATGAAACTCGGTCTCGCATCGGTTTGACTGCTCAAAGAAACTGGTCGAAATGTTGTCGTCTTGATTGAGAAATACGGTTTGGAGAAATCCGTCAATGGTTTCAGGGTAGCTGGTTTTGTGGCCCATTGCGGTCGTTCGGTGTGTATGAGGTTTATATTGGAATGCTGATTTTTCACAGGTTCCTGATAAAACATATACAAATTATAATATATATATATATATTTAATAATAATAAATAATAAATATTTTCTTACATTTTCATTAACAGAATTGACGTATGGTCGATGTATCGTTTCCTGTACACTGAGATCAGCATCCTCAACTTTGTCGTCATCTGGTCTCGACTCCGAGGGTCTTTGGTTGTTCGGCCAGTTAGGCCTCTTCGATTGTCCATCATTCGACGCATGTTCCTTTCCAGGTAAGCGTATCACCAATGTATTAGGCGAACTTCCCACTTTATCCTTAAAGCCCTGATAATTTGAATGTCCTTGAAATTGCAGATCAACTTTATCTTCCGCGTTGACATCTGGCCTGATCTTTTGTTGAGGCAATTGTGATTCATGGAAGTTTGGTTTTTTGGTACCCTGAGAATTGTCGGACCAATAAGAAGAAGCAGCAGAAGAAGAAGAAGAAGAAGATGAAGATGAAGAGGATCCAGCAGGTAGGACGGAAGTTTGAAATCTGTCAGTATGTTCTGACGTTGGTTTTGCGTGGGGTCTTTTTTGTAAAGGTCGAGCAACGTTACTCGAAGGTGTTTTAAATGGTCTCGGTGAAGCGTGTAATCCAGTATGAGAAGATGATTGTTGATAAACTGCACTTGGCCTGGAAGTACTCGAGACCGGGAAGTTGGTATGAGAGGTCACGGTAAACCTAGTCGTTTCACTTCCCAATACTTCCGTTAGTATTGGCCTGAGAGTATTCGATTCATGATAAAGATGATGATGATGATGATGTTGTTGCTGTTGCTGTTGCAGATCTCCTTGTTCCTCGTGACGATGATCTTGTTCCTGTTGATGTAACTGATGTCCTTGCGAGACTATAGAGTTAACCGTAGAATTGTGTACGCAACAGCTACCGAACATGAATGTGTCGACGCACACACCTACGTGCGTGCCTTCCGATTTGATACACTCCCAGACGAACATGCAAGTACCCTCGTGGCCACCTGGACTGGGCACTTTGCAAGGCTTCGGACTGATCTTGTAACCTAGGATCAAGTAAGGAAACTACTATCGTAATCTCGTTCGATCATGGAAAATCAAAATGTTCAAGTGGTTACTCTTCTTATTCTTATTCTTATTATTCTTCTAGGTTCTCTCGGTCATGGGTGTAGTAAACGTAAAAGTTGGTATAAACCGAGCATACAAGTTACAAGTAGCTGAACGAGAAGCAGCGGTAAGTGCAAGTAATGCATGTAATACGATCGTCGAACGGACATCGTGCCGCTCAGGGTCACGATAAAATCTAACGACCGTGGAGATTATATCGGGTGTCTAATGAACGGTTACTTCGCTCTCGCGATAATCTAGCAGGAGTTATACGTTTGGCGCACGACAAGTTTACATACATATATATATATATATGTGTATATATATTACGTTCTAGTGTATGTATGTGTGTATCGTGTGGAAGCAAATCGATGCGTAACACTCCTTCACCTAGCGTTTCTACTTCTAGCGGTTTCCTTAATTGAATTTACCTATTAGTCGTTCGGTATTTGTTCGCTTCAACGGACGGGATTATTATTTCGAGAAAAAGATACCTCTATATATATATATATATATATATACGTGCCGGCTTTCGATACTTTTATCATGAGGAATCCAGAATGCATGAGAGTAACTATTACACCACCCCCACCACCACTATCACCACCACCCAAGTCAAGTCAAGTTACTCTCGCCGTATTAAAGGAGACAAGATTTAACGGTTATAAATTTGCCGCGTGTTTCCTCGTATTTAATCATCGAGTTTCATTGATCTTTAGCGACTCACAACAACAATAACAACAATAATAACAAAAATAAATATATTATTTTAACAAAATGATAAATAATATACGTTTTACACAGGTATCTATATATATATACATTATTATTGAAATTGATTTAATATATTTTTAATTCGAATAAGATATTATAAATTTGCATAGTTTAACAGAAATACCAAATTATTTTTGATATTAACATTTTTTCACGATTTTTATTCGAATATAAACGGAATGACAAACGTTTATTTTCAATTATACGAGTCGAAATAAATTTTTATTTCATTCCCGAAAGGAAACCTGTTGTCGGAAACGTCATTAGAGTGCATCGTGTGATGAACTCCTGTTCTCCTCCCCACCCCATCTCACCTCACCCCACCGATGTCGCGTCTTCGTCTTGCTGCTAGGTGAAAGTGTACCACTTGTCGATAAGCACGCGCACGCTTACCTGCGAGGGCTTCGGCGAATAACCAAAAGAAAAGAAAATAAAAGAAAAGAAATAAGAGGCAGAAAATACGTCGACATTTTTTAATTGCGGGAATGGAGAAAGAGAGAGAGAGAGAGAGAGAGAGAAAAAGAATGAGACAGGTACGTACTTACGTAGACCTGGGCCAGGTCGTTAACCGTGTCGTTTTCTTTTTCTAGTTACACGTATTTTCTATGTTTTACGGAAACGTAAATTTATTAATGTGTTTTGACACCGCTATGCATTTAATTTTTTTTTTGTTTTTTTTCTTTTTCCTTTTGTCAAAAGTCATCATACGCAAAATAATAATGGGATTATTGTTTTTACAAACAAATCGTATTTATAAAAAAAAAAAGACAAACCCGTTGTCGTAAATATTTCATAATTTCATTTAGGTTACACTATAGTTTATTTTACAAAAAATAAGGTAACACGTAATTTTCTCCTTTGTCTTTATAATAAATATAATAAAAGGTGAAACGAAAGTTGAAGAGAGATCAAGGTGGAGATTTCGTAATTAAATTAAACGACGTGCCGTATAAAAGTCGGTTACGAGTTAAATTTTGTTCGTTCTTTGAGAGGGGATGGGTTAGGACAAGGTGATGGTTGTAGTGGTAGTTAATCGTTACAAATGGTTTTTCTTGAATAATTTTTTTTGGTTCCAGGTGATCTTTCTTCGAATCAACAGAAAGTCAGACGATGAAATTGATGTTGTCTCTCTCTCTCTCTCTCTTTCTCTTTTTCTTTCTTTCTTTCTTTCTCATTTCCTTCATTCGCTTTTCTTTTCTCACGCTCAAAACACGGCTGGCTGCACCTTGACCGATTTCTCTTTCCAATTAGGCGTTACACATTTCAGAAAAAGGAATCCACCCTTGGGTAAAATGAAGATTGAAGATAATTGAAGGTGAGTATAGACAGAGAAAGGTTAAGAAAGAGAATGTGAATGTGAAATAGTAGTTGTAGTAGTAAAAGACACGGATTTGTTCTTTCTGTGAGTAAATAACTAAGAAGAATAAGAATAAGAATAAGAAGAAGAAGATAAAAAAAAAATAAATGTTGTCTTATTGACACCGGTCAAAAATGACCATGTAAAATCTTCTATCAACTAAATGGATGGTCATCGATGTTCCCAACTCGAAAGTTACACAAACGTTTACCGACGAGCAAGGAAACACCGAAAAAAAGCGTATGTAGTAGTGTAAGTTAAAACACCAAAAGGAGTATTACTGACTGTGACCTCGATTTAGCGTGCTGAGAGACCTGGCGATGCCCGACCACCAGAGAATTGTGGCCACGTAACCGATCCACCGCATCCTGATCCCTGAAAACATCAATGTCATCCATTTTAGTCGAATCATTCGCGTCAAAGTCTTCTTTCTCTTTATCTTTGACAATGACAATTTATTGTCATTTGATATCGTATCTTTTTATCATGTTGATAAAAAAAGAAAAGGTATTATACATATTTTTTTTTTAATTAGACATCATTTAAATTAAAAGTTATTAATTGTCGTGTGTGTAGTAGTCACAATATGTTTGTCCACGAATAATATCGAAACTATTCAACCTATCTTAATGAAATTTTGTGTATTTTGTATTATTTTTGTCAACTTAAAATATAGGATAGTTTTTATCGCGTTTATTTTGTATTTTTTATCGCCAATTTAGGGATTATCTAGGTCTATAGGTACTAAAATTTTCAATAGATGGCGGTGTATTACAATTCAATTTTTTCAGAGTTACATATAACATAACTAATCTTATTTTTTTATAATCTAATTGTGCTATTATTTTGTGTGTTGTTATCATTTACAAAAAGTAGTATAGTATTATAGTAGTATATAGTTAATATAGAATTATATTATTATTATTATTATATTTTAATAATTTGTATAATTAATAATTAATAATTAAATTCTACACTATAGTAATATAGTTAATAATTACTAATTATTAATTAATTTAAATTAWATTAAAATTATATTAAACAAAGCCACAGCAACGCGTTACAGGAGCATCCTAGTATATATATATAGTATTAAAATGTCCTTGAGAACAATTAAAATCCATTATAAATTTCTTTTTACAATTAGTTAAAGTATAATATTTGAATATTCTTGTTCTTTTTCTTCTTATAAGTTAGTCGTAAACGAAGAAATGTGCATTTCTTACGTCTTCTAAGTTCTCGTCTGTTAATAAGCATACCTAATGCGAATACGTTCCTTTCACGTGTCTCGGAAGCATGCCAAAGTACGAAGCTCAATGTCGCGTTTTCGCTCTCGACAGACGGAATTATAATGCACCAAGTTGTCGATGGGATTTGCCAAGCGATTTCTACGCGTTCAGAATGAAAGATTGGTAATGTAAAGTGCGTTAGAATAATAGCTGAACGAGAACTATCGAATTTATCACGGGTTTTAATCTTATTCTTATGTATACTAACTTTAACTATTAGTTAACATACTGATCAATGTTTAAATTCAATCTTCGTAGAAGTGATAACAAAGTAATTTAATTGTTTCAGTCGTGTACGTAATTAAATTAAAAGTTAATTCATTTACGTGTCAATTAAGTATTAAATTGGTTAGTTATTTTTAGGTTAGGTATTTATTTTGTATAGAGGATTGATTTTAATGAAAATGAAGATTTCATTGTAATTTGTTGAAAATACAAAATAAAGAAATTAAGGTTAGGATTGTTAACCATTTTTTTTTAACCAATTTAGTTAAATTATATTTAGCAATTTAAATATTCCATTATGTTAATAATAATAATAATAATAATAATAATAATAATATATATTTTAATTTAATTTAACTATAATTACAATTTTATTTCTATATGTTTTTGAAAAGCTTAACACAAATAGTAAACGGTTTAGTTGTCAACAAAAAATATCTAGATAATTATCTAATCGTAATCTTATCGAAAAAAAAATCTAGATTTATCTTTTATATAAAAATAATAATAATAATAATAATAATAATAATTTCGTTCACACATACGAATTTTCTTTCACTATTGATTTTTCTTTTACTTTACCAAGTGAGTGAAATTGTCTGCTCACGACGAGGGTCCGCGTCCGGTCGTCGGTCAACGTCGACAAAGACGTCGAAGAAAAGAAGACGGATGTAAAGTAATCAGTTGAAAGAAAGAAAGAAAGAGACAAAACCGACGAGACCTGAATGCACCTGACTTATCGCTTTACCGAAGCCCTCTTTATAAGTCGATCTTGGTGCGTTACGACCTACTTTGCGATTAACAACTCGCATTCCCTACAGATCGGTTTGAAGTAAACACACTTGTAACTAAACGGAATGATGCTGGGAGGCATATATGTCTACATAATTATGAAAGTGGTTTAACCTAACTCTTGTTTCCTAAATATTTTAAAGGATTACATTTGAAATTCTAGAATAATATTGAAAATAACAAACATTATCCTAACGGGTCTAACCTAACTCTTGTATCTAACTATGGAGGGTATAGGTAAGGAGTAACATCACTTATAGAAGAAAATGTGAAAAAGTGTCCAGCGTTTTTTGAAAATAACAGTTCAAAAATTTTCCAGAATGGCGCTGGTGAACTTAGTAGGTATGGGTATAAATGTAGCAATTGTAAACGAAATTGAAGTATGCCGAGTTATGTAATAATGTAGTAAACATAACCTTAAAGAATTATTATGAGAAAACGTGTAGCTAGAGTGATTTTATTTCGTGAATTGTGAATAGTACGTTTATTGATTTTTTTATCATTAAATATTTTATGAAAAAGTATGTGAATAACAAAATATTTATGGGTACAATTTGTGTTGTAAAATGTTATCCAAGTGGGCGTAAATCTCTCTAAGTACTGTGGCGCCACCCTAATTGAATGCATTTCGACGAACACTTTTCATATACAGAGATGTTACTCTTGACCTCTATTCTCCATATATCTAACCTAACTCTTGTTTCTTAAATATTGAAAAGAATTACATTTAAAATTCTAGAATAATATTGAAAATAACAAAAATTATTCTAACGGGGTTCACTTTTGAATAATATCATATGAAATTAATTTACTTTCAAAAGTAATGTCATGTGAAATAACCTCTAATGAACTGATTTTTGTTTTAAATTTTGATTTATGGTTAGATCAATTTCATAATTATGGGCCCAAGTGTTGGATTACTGTTGAAATTGTTGGGATTAAAACATTGTAAGAAATGTTTGAAAAAGAAAAGTTTAGTTTACGTTTTCTAGTAGCAACTTGTGTTGGTCTGTCCATTAAAAGTACCATGCCCGGACATAGTTTAACTTTGACGATCCAAGATTACTACCGTTAACAACTTCATACAACTTTTACTTTCTCGAGTTATTATACCGCTACCTCGGCCGTGGGCGTTAAGCCAATTATTGTTATTATTATTTTCTTTTTCTTTTTCTTTTCTTTTCTTTTCTTTTCTTAAGGCCACACTTGTGCTAATGTTAGGTATTGTTTTCTAGTTTCTCTCTCTCTCTCTCTCTCTCTCTCATTACACAATCTCATTCGCACGGTATTTTCTAAATCGTAAGAGTGTGATTAATCAGTGTCTAACTAAAACTTTACGTTATTTTTTTTTTTTCATCGACAATAAATGAAATAAAATGGAACAATTTTGTAATGAACGTAAAGTAATTGATACAATTATCGTAGTTTAATGTAATACGATCGATGTATTGTATTATTTATCTGTAATTATGATACATAATTGATTGTTATCAGTATGTTTAACCCGTTGAATATTATGGGCGCATATATGCGTTTGGTAAAAATTACTAGCGTGGTCGTTCGACATATATATATATTTATTTGTTTAATATTAATGTAAAATAATATAATATTTGGTACTTACGTATTAACGCCACTGCAGCAAAAATTCCGCTAATGCGCCAATTAAGAGCAATCTTGTTGTTTGCACATAGCAACCGTCAGGGTTGCGTCAGGTTTTCGTCAGGGTTGGGTCAGAGTTGTGTCAGGGTTTCTGTTCTCTACCAAATCTTTCATAGACGATAAACTTTATATTTTTTTTGGTAGAAAATTGTCCGATATAGAATTTAACATATAGATTCAAAACAGTCTCTATTTTCTTTCACTTGATGCTGTCGTCATAACCCTGACGCAACCCTGACGGTTGCTGTGTGCAAACAATAAAGTTGTTGTGTGCGAACAACAAGATTGCTCTTAATTGGCGCATTAGCGGAATTTTTGCTGCGGTGGCGTTAATACGTAAGTATCTAATATTTATTTAAATTATATTCATATAAATAAAACTGTAATTATTAAATATAATTTATTATTAAAATTTGATTAATAATTAATTGATATTATTTCTACAAAATATTTTCAGTAAAAGTATTCATCACTCAATGGGTTAATTAGATTTACGAATTTGTTTGTTTGTTTGTTTTATTTTTCAAGAATTGTTCAACGATATCTAAGAAAATAATTTAGAACGTATTAAGGAATCATCGAACTGTTATACATATATATGTAATATATATATATATATATATCACGTCGGAACGGCTTTATACTCGCATCGTCGAACATCATCACGTGTTTATCGAGCTCAAGAAAAGAAATCGTCATACCGTAACGGTTTAATGAAACGCGTGCGATCATGCTGGACCGTTCAGCCGTGTCGTTCCTCCTCCTCTTCTTATTTTTCTTCTTTTACTTTTTTGTTCTTTTATTTTATTTTATTTTTTTTTTGTATTTTCTTCCTATATGAATCCTCATGATCAAATCGTCACGTGAATGAAATTCTAGGATTCCACTATTCTACGATTTAGTAATAATTATTATTTAATTATATATTGTACAACGTTTACATAATTGGAAATTAATTTACAATGGTTTTTGGATTTGTATTTCGTTTAACAAATATTTCATATTTATTATTTAATTTGTATTTTATATTTATTACAGATTTATATAATTTTCTTTTTATTTATTTATTTATTTATTTATTGTTGTAAATTAATTATAAAATTAAGAAATGATAAAGTATCATATCACGTAGGATGAACATTTGACGATTTGTCTTTGGTTTGTTAAACAAATATCGACGATTTATTATTTGATTTATTTATAATGTTATTTTTATTTATTAATTATAAAATTAAGAAAATAACAAAGAATAAATTATTATTTTGTCATATCACATCATCCAATAGGTGAGAATTTAATTTGAAATCGTTTGACGATCAATTCCTGATAGAAAAAAGCAACAACAACAACAACAACAATAAACATTGACAAAAATTCATATCAAATATATAAAATATACTTTTAGTAGTAGTAGAGGTTATGTTTTAAAAGAGTACATAAATAGTCTCATATAAGCTTTACAAGTTTTTCACCTAACGTTCTTTTCCTGGCGGATAAGAGTCAAACGGTTGCATAAATCAGGTGGAATCGACCCACATGCGCAGCCATTCTTTGAAAGCGCGTACCACTACTACCACCACCATTACCATCACCATCACCATCACCATCACTATGGGGATTTAATGTAGCTTGATTTATGTGGCGTGAAACGCGTTGACGTTTCCGAGTGCCTTACCAAGGCAAATCGAAAGCCGAACACAATGTTTTCAGACCGAACTAAACATTCTCTCTCTCTCTCTCTCTCTCGTGTCAGTAAAATTCATTTCAACGCGATAACTAGCCTTTTCTTTTGTTCTGTTATTTTACAAGTAGTTGTTGTGTATGTGTGTTGTGTATAAATGTAACATATTGTTACTTTTCTAATAGATAAAAGTCAATTATGATTTTGATCTTTAATTGTAAAACGTTTTTAATTATTACCTATAAAAAAATAATATGAATTAATGTATAGAATAATTAATTAAATAAAATAGAAAAGATAATTAAAAATATATAATTAAAAAAAAAAAAAAATAAAGAAAAACACATATATATGTATATACACACATATTGTTATTTTCTAATATATGTTAGATAGTTGATCTTTAATGTAACACGTTTTTTATTATTAGCAATAAAATAATATAAATTAGGGTAGATAATAATTACTAAAATAAAATAAAATAAATAATTAAAAAAAAAAAAAAACATACAAACACACACACACACACACATACACACATATACAAATATATGAAGAAGATAGATAAAATATAATTCATTGCAATTTTCAACTCGCGTGTCAACTCGTAAAGAATCGATACATTGATCTTATAAGACTATATCATTTTCCATCGCTAGTTACGAGTAAGAGAAATGAGGTAGAAATAAAACATAACCTTCTTATCGATCCTTATACACAACTATAGTTGTATAGCTGGTACACATAGAGTTCGTTCGACCGGTATCGGAATTACCTTTTCCATGATACGAGTAATCTTACGACGACGTTCAGAGTAACACCTACTCGTTCCCATAAGGAATATATCTGGTTACATTGCTAAACAAAAATACGATACTTTTCCAATCAGTTAGATGATGAGATTATGTATGAGAAAGAGAGAAAGAGAGAGAGAGATTGATTGACGTAATTGGTATTGACACTGTAAAACCTTCGTGATCGGTATTATTGAATGTGGAAATTCCGGATTTGGTATCTCAATAACTTTTTTGTCTTTTTTGTTGTTGTAGAAGTAATATGATTTCTTTAGTTTTTATATTTAGTCAAGAAAAAACTGGATTAACAATTATCTTATCATATATTACATATATATATATATCTTTCTATATTTTATATAATAAAAAAAAAGGATTCTTTTTATTTATATATACATTTAAATTCTTTAATCCTAGTTTACGAACTATATTTATAATTGCATTTCTATAATTAAACTCACGGTTTTCTTATACATTCTATAATCGTATTACTTACTTATCGATTGATAGGATTTAAACTGGTCATTTATACAGATAACTAGAGATTAAAACAAGACTAAAATTAGACATGTTGATTTAAATAAATGTGATTAAATATTATTTCTCGATATTTGCTTGTATTTTGTTTTGCAATGTTAATTTTGTTAATAATTATTTTGGTATTATCCAAGAATTCCAGTTCAAATATGTCAATATTGGTTAGTATCAATATTATTATACAGTAATTTAATTTTTTTTGGTTGCATTTTCGTATTGTGGCGGGTTATGGGGTTAACATTACGTTTGTATACTTGCGTTTACAGTAATCTGTCGTAACACGTTAAATTAATTTAACTGTATTTATTATAAAAATACAGTTATATTTGTGTTGTTTTAATTTTACGAATCATCCTAAAAGGATTCCTTGATATGGTAGTTATACAGGTATTGGTTAGTATGAATATTATTATACAGTTAATTTAATATTTTTTTATTTGCATTTTCGTATTGTGGCGGGTTATGGGGTTAACACTACGTTGTATATTTGAGCTTATAATAATCTTTAATAACACGTTTGCAAATTTGACTGTATTTATTACAAAAATACAGTTATATTTACGAATTTTTAATTTTACGAATCATCCTAATAGGATTTCTTCTCTTATGGTAGTTGTTATTGTTGTTTTATCCTTATTCAGAGAAATCATTTTTTGCAAATTGTTTTTATTACATCGAATACGTAGAAAACGGGGATACACTTGTGTATTTCGTTAGGAATGTGGCGTGGAGGTAAAAAAAATAAAATAAAATAAAATAAAATAAAAAAAAAGGATAGGAGGGTAGAAGACCGGGTTCTCTCCACGTTGTCACCGAATTCTGGTTTCGCATACCGGGTCATCGACGTCTTCGGAGTCGCGTTTGCTCGTTCGATCGAGTCCTTCCCCCTTTACTCCCCCCACCTTTCCTCCCCCCTTTCTACCTCATCCCTCTTCTACCTTTTCCCTCCCATCTCCTTCGAGAGTTCATCTCAAAAAGAGAGATACCTTAGTTCCTTTCTCCTTTTTTTTTTTTTTTTTTTAACGCGTTCCTACTTTTTTTTGATAATTTGTCGTGCTAGCACCGATTCTCTCCCCTAAAGAAAAACGGGGCCCCCAAAGGGCCATGTCTTTCTACTCCTCCTTCTCCCAGGACCCAATTTCTCTTGTAGACCCTGCTATCCCCATTCCCCTTATCTCCTTGTTCTCCTCTTTTGCTTTTTAATCATCCCTCGAGGCTTTCAAAGAGCGTGCCATCTTCTTTGCTACTGTCTCTCATTTTCTCATCGTTCAGATAACAAAAAAAAAAAAAAAAATAAAAAATAAAAAGAGATATACATAATATAATATAATATAATATAATAATATTTAATATAATTAATATTAAAAAAAAAAAATAATAATAATATAAATTAATATTAAATTATATTAAAATTATTATATTAATATTTAATATAATTAATATTACATACATAATTATAAAAATATAAAAAAATAAATTTTATTATATATATATACTCTATATTATACTATATTATATACTATATATTATGTAGGATTGGTATATTACATTATATATATATATATATATATATATATATTAAAATATGACTTTAAGTTAGTATAAGTAACATTTTCTAGTTAGTGCAAAGGCCAGACATTATTTCGTAGAAAACGATACATATCTTGTATACTTGTTTCTTTATATACTTTAAAAAGAAAGTTTATATCTCGTATGTTGGTACGGTAAGACGAGTTAGAATCGTATCTGAGAACTTCCATCTTCGATATAGGTGCGTCTAAGATATCGTGAAAAAGGAAATCGAAGTTTTGTTGGTAACAGTAAGAAATGTATTTCTACGTATAAAAAAAACCCCTCTCTCTCTCTCTCTCTCTCTCTCTCGATCAATAAGAAGAACGTATGGAAGAATGAGAAAATTGACAATGCAAAAATATCTGATAAAAATGTTTGTTAGTTTTGAAACTTATCGTGTGTCATATTTTGTTTAAAAAAAAAAACAACATTTCTTATTTGATTTCCCATACCACGATTCTCCATACACACACACACACACACACATACATTTCGTTTTGATTTATAATTTTTTTTTTTTTTTTAACAAATAAAATAAAAATGAAAAACATGTAACAAGATTCTAAGCATGAGATTGAATGTAACCAACACACATATAATATACCCAGTGTCATTATTTTGATTTACGTGTAATATATTATAACTATTCAAAAGGTATAAGCACACAAAAGGTGTGTAAGAATACAAGTAAAATAAAATAATACAAATATAAACAAAAAAAAAGATAGGAAACAACGGTTATAAGCGTGTGCCTTGCACACGGTCAAAGGAAGAACTGGGCCGTGATCTCGTGTTACTTGACAACCATGTGTGCGTGCGTGTGTGTGTGTGTGTGTGTGTGTGTGTGTATGTGTGTCTCTTCCCACATGGGGTCTTCTCTCACAAGTCGTTCGATAAAAAGTGACACGCATTTACAGTAGAAGAAGAATGAGATTAAATGAGATGAGATTAGATGAGATGAGATGAGATGAGCAAAAAAGAAATGAATGAAGAACTTAGGGAACAATTTAGTTGGAAACGATGAAATCAAATCAAATCAAATCAAATCAAATCAAATCAAATCAAATGAAATGAAAAAAAAAAAGAAGAAGAAAGAAAGAAAATGAATAAATAATGAATTAAATAATAATTATGTTGGAAATGATGAAATCAAATCAAACGAAATATGAAAAGAAAAAGACAAATAAGATGAAGTGAGACAATGAACATCATCATGAAATTTGGATTGGATATATTTCTTCATCTTAATGATGTCCTATGTTCGTTCTAGCGTGAAAACCAAATAGCAATCGTGTTGTTGCCGACGTGAATCGATCCTCGACCTCACTCATATTATCTTACTTTTTCTTTTTTATCTATCTATATATCCATCCATTTATCTTTCTTTCTTTCTTGTTGGTGTGTGCGGCAAACCCGTCAAGATATTCCACCGATACCAAAGTCATTCGAGATCGGACTGGACCGTGGACCGTTAAGTCCAGTTTAAGGCCAAGAAGAACCTAAAGAAACTGTTCCACACACATACACACTCACACATTATTACATCTTTCGAATAGTGTGTTCTGATAGAAGAAGGAGGACTCCTCTCTCTCTCTCTCTCTCTCTCTCTCTCACTCTCTGGGGCAAGGTCAACAAGCAAACAGTAGAAAACTGTCACCGCATGCTATGTTCTGCACTATACTGTTTTGTTCTGGTACTGTACTGTACTGTACTGTACTGTACTGTACTGTTCTGTTCTTCTTTTACTCTCTTTTCTTTTCTTTTTTTATACATTTTTGTTGTTGTTCTTATTCTCTCTTTCTGTCTGTTTCTCTCTTTCTTTTTGTTAACTTACTCTTTGCAACATCCAACTAACTGGTAATACAAAAAAAGATGTTCTCTCAAGCTATGACCTACTACCGATCAACGATTTTATTATCTGGTTGCTTTTGTTAGATTCTTAGAAATATTCTAGGACCCTTTTTTGAAAGATCGTTAAACCTTTCTGCATAAAATATAAGAATTTTATGATATTACAAATGAATTTTGTAATTAATCACGATTTATTAGTGCTAGGTTTGATTTATGTGTTAAAAAATATATAATGCATGTCCTTAGTAATTGACGATCGAGATATAAATAAAAAAAATATCATTATATATTTAGGGTTTAGGAGAATTATGTATTTTTGAGGTTATGTAATGATTTTATAGTTGCTAAAGAAGTTCTTATAAAAAGATGAAACGTTCAACAGGATCAAAACAAATATGATCTGATTTTTTTCAACATGATACAAAGAATTGTATATTTGGAAGAATTATGTATTTTTGAGGTTATGTAATTATGTATTTTATAGTTGTTGAAGAAGTCCTAATAGAAGGACGAAAAGTTCAACAGGATCAATTATCTGATTAGATTTGTTAAGATATTATTTAAAATTGAGATGATACTGAAAGGGTCTCGGAAATTTCGATGACGAATGAACGAGAGAGATAGAGAGATAGAGAGATAGATAGAGAGAGAGAGAGAGAGAGAGAAAGAGAATTTTATTACACCTTACCTACCAACGTTCTTTTTCTATCTTATTATTACCTTATCTTTAGTCTTTCCGAACACGTGTCGTTTCATGCACGTGAGAAAATTTCTTAAAAACGAATCTTGAGAGTTTTACCGTCTAAAAGTGCGAACACACACGACAAGGACGTTGATCCGAAGGAGGTTGAACACAAAGAAACTTTCTTTATCTTTACTTTTTACACATTACGATTTAAATAGAACAATTTAGATAATAAGATAAACCATAATGAATGAATTATTATAATAAATAAAATATTCATATTAATATATGTTAGCCAAAAAGAAAAAACAAAACAAAACAAAACAAAAATGAAATAATGATAATGATGATGATGATGATGATGAAATATTTTATATATATATATATATATATATGAATAAAAAGTAAAGAATTTGTAAGATGGTTAAGGAAATATTTTTCTATGATTTGATGAAAATGTTGTTTTGCGAGCAAATAGGTGCTCCTCTGCTACCGTTCCATCTTCCCTCGGTCGATCATCTCGTGAAGTAGTCGTCTTCTTCTCGGCGATTAGCGTTGCAAGGCAATTCCATGACCGTTATACGACCGCATCGTTTATGACGGAATCATTTGCGATGAAAAATGACAGAAGAGAGAACAATGATGATAAAGATGGAAAGAGAGAAAGAGAGAGAGAGAGAAAGGGATAGAATTGAAAAAAACAAAAGAGTCATGTGTAATGCGTTGGTAATTAACTTTCCATCGATTAACTTAGAATGTTATACTATACACTTAGGTGATTAAAAAAAAAGAAAAAAAAACTAATTAATTTAATTTCAAATAGATAAATAAAATAATAATATAAATATATATATAATATAAATTAAATGATTAAATTAATTTACTTTGAATGAAATTTGAAATATAATGTTAATTATAATAATATTATGATATGTAATATATTTATATATTATTACATATATACGTAAAATAATATATTTTTGCAATAGTAATAAATAAAATGTTAATTATAATAATATTATGATATGTAATATATTTATATATTATTACATATATACGTAAAATAATATATTTTTGCAATAGTAATAAATAAANTTAATTATAATAATATTATGATATGTAATATATTTATATATTATTACATATATACGTAAAATAATATATTTTTGCAATAGTAATAAATAAAAATTAACACGAAGCAACAATTTTTTTTTTTTTTTTCATTGTTTAACAGTAAACAACATAAAGGGTGTCCAACAAGTGAAAAGATTGGTCATGAAAATGTAGAAAAATAAATTGCTCAATTTTACATAGTAACTTTTTTCAATTTCAAATTTCCCGCCATTATTGGGGATTAATGTTAAGGAGAGAAAATAGGAAAGATTCTAGAATGGGGGGGGGTGGATTTGTAGAATGAAATAAATGGGATAGAACTTACAAACATATACATACACATACATACATACATACATACATACATATGTATAGACACATGTGATGCCGTAAAAGGTTAAGCGCCTTTTCCCCCTATTGTGCGTCATAGTTCTCTGTTAGGTTGTAATAGGACTGGGGTCATAGTTGGTTCTCTAAGGTGCCGGTTAATGAATCGGCCAACTTGTCTACGATAGAACAAATTGCATTCACGACATACGATAGATACAAGATACCTAATCCGGCGCCTAAAGTTCTTTAACATATTATACAATTTTGTATAATTCACTATCAATCGTAATTAAGGTTATGTTCGACGTATGACGCGTTGAATTAATTAATCTCGGTTTTAGTAAGGAAATGATTCGTTCATTTTTCATAGTTTCACATTTTCTTTTCTTTTTTTTTCCTATGCATTAACAGTTCATTATTTTTATTATTATTATTATTATTATTATTATTATAAAATTTAATTTAATTAAAAAAAAAAAAAAATTCTTATACGAATTTTTATCGATCAAATGATTAATGGTATAATTAATTTTAATTTTATTTCGAAGTAATTAATTTAATAAATTTAATAATTATTTTTTTTTTTATTCAACAATAAATTTCTTCATCGTTATTTGGCAAAGGGTATATCTCTAATTGTTTGTTAATAATAATAATAATAATAATAATAAATAAAAAAAAAATATAAAACATCTTGTAAGAGCTAACCAATGACAAAATTTTGAATCTTAGGTTTGGAATATTTTCAAATTAGTTTGTTTAACAAATGAATCAAGGTTTTATTTAACGAACCATGTTCAATATCATTTATACATTACTGTATAAATAAAAATCTGAGACACGAATTGCAGATGAACAATGAAAAGATGAATCCAACAAAGTTTCGTACAAATTTTTCTAAGGAAGGTTTTTGTTCAAATTTTTCTAAAGATGCTGGTAACCAAAGTCCTTGGTGCTAAGACTTTCAAGATTTGTACACTCTCTCTCTCTCTCTCTCTCTCTTTCTCTCACTCACTCTGTCTTTCTTTCTCTTTCTATCTATCTATCTGTCCTTCTTTTTCTCTCTTTCTGCTCGCTTGCACATTCTACTATTCCCCTTAATCATCCGTCCGTTTCCTCCGGGCTTTGTTACGCCCGCTTATTAAACGGAGCAAGGTGCATTGCCACTCGACGTACCAGGAAGGACATAAATTAAATTACCTGAGGGCTAAAAGTACTACTAATACTACTACTAATACTACTACTACTACTACTACTAGCATCTAGGATGACTTAGGAAAAGGTACTACGAGGTGGTTTGTTCGTAAACTCGGAAGCACTTGAGTGATTTCGCACGTGATCCTTAACTAAGGATTGTCTTATCCAAAATTAGTATTATAAAAATACACCAATATATATATATATAAAATTGATTGTGTGTGTGTGTGTGTGTGTGTGGGTCAAATTTTAAAATTTAATCAGGGTAATTAGGTTACTCCTTGAAGGTATAAGAAAAACTCTGATAGAAATATTATTAATTAAAAATTGTCATTGTCAAATAGTAAAATATAAAAATATAAAAAATATTAAATATATATATATATATATATATATATAGTTATTTATATATATTATTATTACACTAAAATAATTTTTCTTCTCTCTTTCTCTCTTTCTTTTGTTTGTATCATCTTTTGCAAAGACGCAACTACTTGGAATATGCTTCTCATCAATCTTTTATTTTATTTTTTTTATTTTTTTTTTTTTATTATTTTCTTCGTCTTCCTTCCTACCCTCTCTCTTTCTCTCCTCTCATTGCTTTCTCTATAGG
The DNA here is from genome assembly GCF_001465965.1 of Polistes dominula. The sequence continues at coordinate 317,606 of NW_015148984.1, forward strand.
GGAGGGGGTAGAGAGGGGGTCTCTTTCTCTGGACGATTAAAACGCTGATCGATCGGTCGATCAATCAATCCTCGTAAATCGTAGGAAAGTGCACGACTTTTTTTTTTTTAGATAATGGAAAATTTATCCTTATACCGAGTGTTTAATTTACGATTTTATATACGTGCCTGTTATAAATATTCATGGGAGAAACCAACCTTCCTATACATATATATATATATATATGTTTAAAAAAAAATTGTTTTTCTCTACTCGAACATTCAAGGATTGAATTTTGAAGCAAAATACTCCACACCTAGTAAAACCTTAATATTTCAATCAAAAAAAAAATAAAAAAAAAAAATAAAAAGACATAGGAAAGATTGATCGATGAAGAAAGAATATGAATAGAAGAAGAAGAAGAAGAAGCTTAAAGGTGAAAAGAACTTTCATTTCTCATAGTAGGGACATAGTAATAGAATTAATAAATGAATTAATCTATCAATCTTTAAGTAAGCATATCTTAATCGATCAAAATTCATAAAAAAAAAATTCTTAAATATATAATTCTATATAATGATTAATTATTAATAATTCATAATTAAAATAATTTTAACGAATAATATATGACAAAAAGGAATTAGTTATGTTAACAAGTTAAGTGCGTTCGACGTGAATACACGTTGAACCAAATCACTATTGTAATGCGTTCGACGTGTATAAACGTCGTTGCTTGTTTTTAATTCCGCATCCTGTGGTGATCTTTTGAAATTAAATTTTACAATCAACTGGTTAAATTTCAAAAGAAA
>NW_015148984.1:319158-334158 GCF_001465965.1 Polistes dominula
TTTTTTTTTTGTTTTTTTTTTTTTTTGTTTTACAATTCTCACGAACGTCTAACGGTTTTAAAGAAGAAAACGTAAGACGTGCATAGCGAATGTAATTCGAAATTAGAAGCGGCACGAACGTGTAAGGACTTTTAGCGTAAGCGTGGAAGCTGAGAAAGGATCATAGTGAATTCACGAATGAACGGGATAATATCAGGGAACTATACTATATTGATAAACTCAATAAAGTCTATATATATATATATATATATCATACGAAAGTAAGGGTATTATATATCGTACGAAAGTAAGGGTAGATAACGTGGAAGAGAAAAAGAATAAAAGAAATAAATTGACGAAGAATAAAGTGTGTTAAATTATTGCATCAAAATCTCTATTGTTCTATGAAATATTAATAGAAAAAAAAACCAAAAATATATGAACCAATAATGTTATAGAAAAATAATAACAATATTTAATTATTAACAATCAAATAGAACTAGGGTTTATTTTACATATTTTTATATATATATATATATATTAATAAATAATTAAATATATTATATTTATTAATAGATAATAAATAATAATTAATATATTTTAATATTATAATAAATAATTATATTTAGTGAGTATACAATTGATATAATGAAAAATATTAATTAATAATAAAATAATATAACGTATACTTGTAAACAAAAAATTAATTAATAATTAATATAAAGAAACGATATATGATTTGATAGAAATAATATAGTAAAACAAATACTTAAAGAATAACAAAAAAAAAAAAGATAACAAATAAAGATAAATATAAATTAGTATATCTATCCTTTAGTTTCTGACTAATACGAACGAGAGCGTTATTAACGCATTATTAATAAACTCTAGATAGAGAAAAGTATTACGGAAGTATGAAAACGGTAATGGATAATTGGAAACTGGGAGGAGGTGAACGAGAAGAAGAAGAAGAAGAAGAAGAAGAAGAAGAAGAAGAAGAAGAAGGAGGAGGAGGAGGAGGAGGATCAACGGTGGCTCGTAAGAAGCCGTACGAGTATTAAACGTGATAGTTGGTTAGCGATTGTACGAACATAAGTCACGTTCGATGTATTTTACGGTATTTACGAGCAACTACGCGAATCAACTTGAAATCATAGTAGTGCGACAAAGATAAAAGAGAAAATAAAGAGAAGATAAATCTGAAAGAGAGATAGAGAAAGATAGAAAGATGACTGGGTTTATTCGAGGAGAAGATGCCGTTCAGAAGCCGAGATTGTTCGTTCAAATATAAAAAAAAAAAAAAAAAAAANAGGAGAATAAAAAATAAAAAGAAGAATGAAAGAAGAAGAAGAAGAAGAAGAAGAAGAAGAAGAAGAAGAAGAAGAAGAAGAAGAAGAATGGGAGAAAGAGTTCATCGTTCGACCCTTCCCTGACTTCTCGCCCTTAACGAGATGAGTCACGTGCATTCATTCGAGAGAAAGAGAAAGAATACAAGTGTTGGTCATCGTTATACTTATCTTCATAGTCATCTAATTTGATGATAATAAAACGAGAAAGGAGTATGATAACAAAAAAACAAATAAGAAAGCGTAAAATATAGATTAATCGTTAAATTGAAGAATGGGAATACCTGTGGGGGGAGGATGGTACTCCTCTGGGATCGGGTCCTTGATCTTTGATTGGTCCGTTTCGAGTGATCACTTCATCCGCGATCACCACGAATTTCGTTAACCTGCTTGCCGTTGTTCGAAGTTTCGATATCCAAGTTTGTAATAATCCCTTCGATGATTCCAATAACAACAACAACAATAACAACAAATACGACAAAGATGACGTTGACGTATGACGATGATGATGATGATGATGATGATATCCCCATTTTGTGTTAGTTTTTTCTTAATTTTTGGTCAATATATTAACAACGATCTTTTACGATTCAATTCTATCATCCTTTTTTTCTTTTTTTTCTTTTTTTTTTTTCTTCAAAATTAATCTAAATTAATCTGACGATGAATGATAATCGATGACGATGAAGAAGGTTGTATTTTTTATTTGTTTTTGTTTTTTTTTTTTTAAGACTTTATTGAAACACTTTATATTTCGATATGAAGATGAAGATGACGCTTTATTTATTATCTTTTTTTTTTTTTTTTTAACAAATTTTTGTTATTTATTCAATTACGTTTTTTTTTTATTTTCGTCTGTGTATAGTTTTTCTATTTTTTGTATTTTTTCTTGTTTTTTTTTTCTTTTTTTTTGTAACCGTATAGAAACACTTTTTGTATTTCGAAACGAAATGAAGATGAAAATTATGACGATGATGATTTTATTGTTTATTTATTTTATTTTATTTTATAATATTGCACGATCGAAATTAATTCAATTATGTTTTTTTTTTTCGTGTGTGTGTGTGTGTATAGTCTTTTTATTTTTTTCTTTTTTTAAAACCGTATAGAAACACTTTGCATTTGAAAACGCAAATGAAGATGACGATGAAAATGGTTACGATGATAATTTCGTTAATTGGAACAAAACTAAAGGTTGATAATAATAATAATAAGGAAAGTACGATTATAATAGGGTTATGGATAAAGGTGTGTTGTTAGTTGAAACAGGTTGTTTTGTTTCAGGTAAATGAAGAATATCTTAGACAAGGGTTTCTCGATAGGTGAAATACGATCTGGTGTCGCGGATATTCAGTAAGTTGAGTGGTTTAAGATTTAGCCGTGACGAACGCCGGGCTAGCACTGAACGGCTTAACCGGTATACAACCACTGACCATCACCATCGCAGCCATCGTGGCTCTCTCCTTCTTGATCTCTCTCTCTCTTTCTCTTTCTCTTTCTCTTTTTCTTTTTCTCTCTTTCTCTTTCTCTCCTTTCTCCCTACTCACTCGACGCATTCTCTTCTACACCGCTAACTGCTATCTCGTAGCTCGTCCTTCTTCCAGGACGTATCCTAACTCTTCTCCGGTGACTTTGGTTATTCAAGGCCACCGGAAGAAGACCCTTTTTTACAAAAAAAAAAAAAAAAAAAAAAAAAAAAAAAAACAATAAGAACAAACATTCATCTTCAATTTTCATTGACAATCTCTTTGTTTACTAATCAGGATGAAATCGTCAAAAAAAAAGGATCAATCATTATACAGTTAAGTGAATTTCACGTTTATACTCGTTATGTATAAATTAGCAGGATTTTGTGTTTGACTAGTATACTCGTCATGTATACCATTTGGTATACCATTGGTAGTAACCATTTGGTATTTAAATTGTAACTTTTTTTTTTTTTTTTTTTTGAAATACGAAACATATTATGACATTTCACGATGGAGTTGAAAGTAGAAAGAAATTGAAGATTTGTAAATGACTAATTTGAATTATTTTCAGTTCATTTGATAATATTAATCGTTCGACTTGTCATTAGGTGGATTTTTACATGACACACAGTGGTGTGCACTTTAAAAACAGTGGACCATAGTTAACTGGTTAAAAAGGTTTGATGATTTCCTTGTAGTAATACGTTTCAGTCAACATTTGTTTTTTCAAATAAAATGTTAATGATACGTGATTGATAACTCAATGAGTTGTAGTTATCAATTTAATAAGTATTAATTATTATTATTATTATTTTCAATTTTTTCTAGATTACGTTTAGAGCATATATCTTTTTCGTCGTCATTTTCATCGTCATCGGTTGGATTTTTGTTTCTTTATGTTGTTGTTAGTGGTGTTCGTTGAGAGAGAGTCGCGTAAGAACCAAGAATGTTGGCACGATGAACGATGAACGATGAACGACGAACGAGGAACGAGGAAGAAGGAAGATAAAAGAAAACTATGGTCTAACGTTAGATGAGAAGAAGAAGAAGAAGAAGAAGAAGGAGGAGGAGGAGGAGGAGGAGGAGGAGGAGAAGGTGGTGATGGTGATGGTGGTGGTGGTGGTGGTGGCTACTGCTACTGACGAACAAGCATAAAAGAAAGAGAGAGAAAGAGACTAGATAGAGAAAGAGAAAATAGAAAAACGAACGACCGTCGTCGGCCCGTGACGCGATTAACGACGAAATTATTTCCACTAATTACGAACCGTTGCGAGAGCACCACCAGGTAAAGCAACATCAACAGCAATATAGCAACAGCAGTTTAAATCTTCTTTTTTTTTTTAAAAGCTTTTCAACGATTATTTCTTGTTTCATGGGTGTATAATAATTTGAACCCTGTGAGGACACAGGATTATACTGATCTGTTATTTTCTCTTTGTCGAATAACAGATTTTATTTTATTTTGTTGTTCTTGTTGTTCTTGTTGTTGTTTTATTCAATAGGATTCGATAAAAACTTTGTAATAATATTTTTAAACAAATTTTTATTGTTTTTTCTAACTAGAGATTTTGCTAACACTAATTATATCGGTTTATTTAATATATTTATATTTATGTATTTAATTTATAATTATTATATTTTATTATATTAATTTGTTAAATTTAAAATTATTTGAAAATTATTTAATTTATTAATTTTATATATTATTTAATAAAAATTTTATTATATTTAATATAATATTTATAATATAAATGAAAAATACAACATAAAGTAAGTTTGCTCATTTACTTACAACATTAACTTGAAATATTATATTTATATATATATATATATATATATATATATATATATATATTTATATTTTTTATATCATATTTATTTAGTTAAAATACAAAAAGTGTACGATATTTTTTCTTACATTTATTTTCTCCTTTTTTTTTTTATTTTATTTTTTTTATTTTTTATTACAGGATCCGATAGCACACGGGCACACATTACGTGGAATTTCCAATGGTATGCCACGTACGCGATGACACGTACAACGAACGAGGTGGATACCGAACGATAAATGCAATGCGATTAACGACCCCCCTTCCCTTTTCTACCTCCTTTACCCTTTCCCTTTATCCCTTTCCTTTTAGTTAAAACACTTACGAAGAAGATCTTACTTGGTATAATGCGAGAAAAAGTTCAAAAGAAACCGCTGGACCATCTCGAAAATAAGAGATAAGAGAATTCGGGAAGTCAAAAGAAAGACTGGGTGAAAGTGGGGAGGGGGTGGACGGTGCAGGGGGTGCAGGGGGGGTGTATAGGGAGGTCATGAAAAAAAAAAAAGTAAGATCGATCGAATGAGATAAAATACCGTTTAGAATGCAATTCCATGTGTCCCTCGTAAATTCGACAACTCTACGAGATCCTTCGATTAATGGTTTGCGATGCAAAATCCTTTTGGTTGCATCCATCCCGTTGCAACCTTTTCTCATCGTAGTTGTCGTAGTCGTTTGCAATCGACGATATCAACGGACTTATACGATTCCTTAATACGGACGACGAGCACTAAGTAAGAAGAAATCAAGATAGAAATACAGACAAAGTATAGTAGTAGATACGCGTTGCAATACGCACGAGCAACGGGGTATTTTACCTAATGTTTATTCATTTGTTTTAATTAACCGAGTCTACTACTACCACTAGTAGACAAGAGTTCTAACTCGTTGGTTGGTTGGTTGGTTGGTTGGTTGTGTGTGAGTTTGTGTGTGTGGCTGGCACTATAAAAAAAAAAAAAAAAANAAAAAAAAATGAAAAAGAAATAAAAGAAAGAAAAAAATCAAATGGAGGAGGAAGGTGGAGGAAAATAACTGTAAAATTAACACGAATTATCGTCTCGCGGAAGTTAAGGTAAATGTGGTGGTTTTCTTTTTTTTTTTTTCTTTTTTTTTTTTTCTTATATACATACGTAGTTCCAAAGTTTATGTTAATAGTAGTTTGTGATTATTTGAGAATTTTTTTTTTTTTAATATACGATATTTCGTTTATTTTATTTTCTTTTTTATTTTTTTTTTATTTTTAAAGATTGAAAGGAATTAAATTAGGATATTAGATAAAATCTTTGTTATAGGAATTGTTTTTTCAAGGATAGTAACATGTGAATTTCAACTACTTGGTATTCGGATCACAAAGTGTTTACTTACTACTACTACTACTACTACTACTACTACTACTACTACTACTACTACTACTACTACTACTACTACTACTACGTTGTAATTCGAGGGTTTTATTTTTTTTTTAAGTATTCATTAATTATTTCGAAAGATCTTTGTTTATTTAAATTAGAAGTTATTTCATAGGTTTATTTTTTTTAATTTAAAAATTATAAGATAACTTATTATTAAAATTATTATTATTTAATTTTATTAAATATTATATTTAATAATTTTATTATATTATATATTATAATATATTAAAATATTTTAATATATAATATATCAAATATTAAATTAATAAATACAATATTAATATGTAATATATAATATATTAAATTATTATACTATATATATATATTTTAATATATTATATAATAAAATATATATTATTATATAATTTATTATTAAATAATTTTATTAAATTATAAATTATAAAAAAATAAAATATAATAAAATATAAAATTAATATTTAATATATAATATAATTATTATACTATATATATTATATATATTTTAATATATTATATAATAAAATATATATATTATATATATATAATTTATTATTAAATAAATTTAATTATATTATATATTAAAATATAATGAAATATAAATGAAATCGTGTTGCACTTTGGTATAGTAAAAGGGTAGCGTGTTGATTAAGCGGAAAGGCGATGTTTCTAAAACGATCCTGGCACGTGCTCTTCTCTAGTTCCACTTTGGTGCAATTAACGGAAGTGCAGCTTGAAGATGGGACTGCTCTTTACACGGAACGAACGAGCACCAACTCACGTAGATGGATACGCAAAAAGAAAGAGAGAGACAGAGAGAGAGAGAGAGAGATCGTAAGTGTAGCTATGATTGCAATCATTACTATAGTTGATTGCAAATGTGACTGTTTTAGTCTGATCGATTAATTAACTTAGTCTCAGAGTTGTTACTATGAATAAATAACAATCATTATTTATATTTCACTTGTTTAATAATTATCTTACAAACTTACAAATAGRATTCATATTCACAGACAAACATATATATATATATTATAAGTGATTAATGTATAGAATAATGTATAGTGGAATTAATTGTATAAAATTGTGTGGTATATAAATTTAATATTAAAAAAAAAATAATAAATGTTGACATATATATATTTTATTAATATGTTATACAACGAATTATATTTTAATATTATAATATATTATATTATATTATATATAATATTTTATTATTGTATTATATTATATAATATATATATATAAACTATATAATAATATAGTTAAAATAGTATAATAAAATAATAAAATATAATATATAAAATATATATATATAGAATATATAATATAAAATATATAATACAAATATATATAAGATATATGAAATTATAAGAATTTTGTATTTATATATAAAAAATGACAAATGAAATAACAAATAATTTCAGTATAATTTTAATTAGAATTCTATCAATCAATTTTTATTTACCATCTTGGATAGAAAGATTTTCCGATTATCTACGAAGGAAAAAAGAAAAAAAAAAAAAAAATCAAATGAATAATACTCGTGCAAAGAGATCGATTTACCTTCTTATTTTTCATTGGATATTTACCGAGTAAACATTGGTATTGACTTTTGTAGTCGAGTGTGTGAGGCTACGGTTGGAAGAGTTCGTTGGAAAAGGATCGTTCGTTCATTGAACGTACGCTCTCGAAACCATGCTGCTGGATAAAGTACTACCACGAACTTGATTTTTCCCTCTTTTCCCTTTTTTCCCTTTTTCTTTTTTTCTTTCTTTCTTCCTTTCTTCCTCTTTTTCCTTTTTTTCCTTTCTTTCTTTCTTTCTATCTGTTTTTTTTTTTTTTTTTTTTTTAACTGAAGCACGTCTCGTTTTACTTTTTCTCATCTATTAATAGATTTAACAAAATCTTACAACATTGTATTAGAGTTGTAGAAAATTAAAACAGATTAAAGTGTGTGTGTTTTTTTTATTTTTTTTTTTTTATTGTGTACTGTATGTACTTTTAGAAAATTCAAACATGTAATTTTTGTGTAACAATTGTAATTTTTAAGATGATAATAAAATGTATTAAAATAATTCATATGAAATTATAATCTTTGAAATAAGATTTAATAAGATTTATCAAATTATTTTATTAACACACACACACACACCTATACTCAGACAAATATTATCGTTTGTAATTTTCAGATGATGATAAAATGAGGAATTAATTAATTATTTTATAAATAAATTAATGTCATTAAAACTTAGCTATATGTGAATGCAACATTGTGTCCAAATTTCAATACGATCGGTAAAGTATTTTTGAAGATTACCGATTTAACATAAATGAAAGAGTGGGGAGTCCTAAGAGAAGAGTGGGGAGAAAAAATAATCTAAAGATAAAGATTATATATATATATACAAAGAAGTATATACTTTCACTCGATTAGGCGAAAGCATGTCTTGAGTCTTGAAAAAAAAAAGAAAGAAAAAACCCAAAAAATTCGTCGAATAAAAAGCCACGTACGACGACAACGACTATGATGAAGAGGAGGAGGAGGAGGAGGATGAGGAAGAGGGGGAGGAAAAGGAAGAGAAGGAGGAAAAACAAGCCTGTCGAAGGACGAAAGACGATTACGACTACAACGATGTTTATGTGTGTGTGTGTGAATGTGAATTCTCTTATCTTTTTTTTTTTTGCGAACTAAAACCCCGAACGAGAGTAAGATTTAATTCGCGATAAGGGGGTTGCCCTCCCCCCTAACTCGGAATGAGAATACTATAGTAAAGGTATAGGAGAAGGGCTGCGTAATCACTCGGACAAGTTGATGTATTGCGCCCCGAAGCACACAACTCGTGTACTCGAAGCGTTAATTACGGGGTCCGCGTCGTATCCGAAAAGTCTGGTTATGGGTTGCTCATTGAAATTTGCCCAGGTGAATACACGTAAGAAAAAAGGTGGTTGAGGAGAAAAGGGTTTATCGGTTATCGTTCCTTCCCTTCCCTTTCTAGAAAATGAAATCACGATCTTACCTAAATTCGATCATGTACATATTACAAAAAAAAAAAAAAGTAAGAAAGAAAGTGAAAGAGAGAGAGAGAGAGAGAGATAACTGCGTTCATTTTAATTTCATTTTTTATTTTATTTTTTTATTTCATTTTTTATTTATTATTATTATTATTATTATTATTTTGTATTTTATTTTATTATTGTATTTTATTTTATTTTTGTATTTATTATTATTATTTTGTATTTTATTTTATTTTGCATTTACCATTATTTTGTATTTTATTTTATTTTGCATTTACCATTATTTTGTATTTTATTTTATTTTGTATTCACCATTTATTTTTATTTTATTTTATTTTATTATTATTATTATTATTTTTTTTTTTAATATAAACACGATATTACATAAATTCGATCAAATATATCGAGAAATAAAAAAAAAAAAATAATAAAAAATAATACTCTATTCATTTAAATTTATTTTTGTATATTTTATTTTATTTTTTAAATTATAAATTTCAAACAAAAAAAGAAAAATTCACACCGAAGTTGGAAAGATACTTAATTAATCTTTACGAGGTAAAGATAATCTTTCCGTAAAACGGGTTTTTGCCTTCTTCGACTACTACACACACCAACACAGATTATGGGAAAGAAGTAGAATATGATTTGTATAGGAAAATCTTGCGAGTTTTATGGGACGAACATGGTACGGTACACTCGTTGGTTTGTAATACTAAATACTTTTAAAAGCACGGTCACGAATACGTACATACGTGTTAGTTCAAGACTATTATCGGATAAGTATTCTGGTTGGTGACCGGTGCAACACTATCGCGATATGATTATGATCTTTGATTATAAACCCAACGTGAAATGAAATAGGCGGAGAAATGAGTTACACCGATAACTTAAATTGGAACGGTATTTAAAAGTTCAGTTATTATTATTATTATTATTATTATTAAATAAATCAATTTATATAATAATGAAATGATTTATAAATATCTTCAATTATCAAAATTATCGAAACATTATTTCAACATGAAAAAAGAAAAATATATTTCTCATAGTTTTAACGCATACACCATTCACTTTTATGAAACTTCAATGAAATGTTCACTAGAATTAACTTTAAAGTTAACTTTAGATCATTCATTTCATTTGTTATCTTCAATTATCAAAATTATCGAAACATTATCTCAACATAAAAAATGAAAAACCCATAGTTTTAACGCGTACACCATTCACTTTTATGAAACTTCAATGAAATGTTCACTTGAATTAACTTTAAAGTTAACTTTAGATCATTTTTTGTTCATTTGACAATTTGCTTTGATTAACATTAATATTAGATATTTTTCATAACGAGATAACTCGGATAATATTAATTAACCCCTTAAACAGCACGCGCTCGAGTAGTTAACACGAACGGCGTATTATTTTATATTTCTATAATTTTTTTTTTTACACTCAAATATAATAGAAAATTGAAAATAAGAATGTAAAAGTAAAGAAAAAGAATCGTTTTTTTGCAAGAAATATTTTTTTCGAAATAGTCATTCCGAAAGAAAGATTCAAAAGTTGACGTACGTTGAACATTGCAATATTCGGCTCTTCTCTGCAATGTCAAACAAAATACAAAATTAACATTAAAATATTGATTATTTAATGAAAATGATTTTTTTTTCAAAATCATTGCTGCTTAAGGTATTATTAAACTTTAAATATTTAAAAAATCTTTTTTTTTTTTTAATTTTATATATCCAAAAATAATTTCATTGACCGTTTAGTTTCGTACAAAATTCACTCGGTTTGTATGGGAACTTAATTTTTTTCTTTTTTTTTTTTCACGTTTAAAGCATTTTTTTTTTAATTTTTTTTCTTTACATAATAATGGATAAGTGAAGAAGAATGATTATTATCGTAAGATGTATAATTTAAAAGAATTTCGCGAAAGAAGAAGGAAAATACTGTGTCATTACAGTAGACGAGTTACGTGTGTTCTTCTCTCTCTGTCTCTCTCTCTCTCTCTCTGTCTCTCTCTGTCTCTCTCTCTCTCTGTTTCTCTCTTTCTATCTCTCTCTCTCTTTTTTAAAACTAGGTATCCGCTAACATTCCTACATTCATCGATAGATCGATGATCATATCGTAATATCTCGTTTTTTCTTATTACTTGTTTTTTGATATTACTGTTTTAATTCCTTTATATTTTTTTCTAGTAAAAATTACCTACGCTGTTTAACTCAAAAGTATACGAAACACTTTAATACAATTGTAATATTAACCAAATATTTTATATATAATTTTAATATAATTATATTATTAAATTTAATATATTAAATATTAAATATATTAAATATTTATATAATTAAATAGATTTTCGTGTTATTTTGGTATAGTTCTCAAACGTTTGCAAAAATATTTGTAAAATTGTCCCCGTTATACTTTAAAGGGGAGTTTTATACCTGGATAGTTTTAAAAGGTCGAGAGACAACGTAGCATCTAGCAAACCTCCCGTCGTTAGCATTGTGCTTTTAAGAATGACAATAGAAGAACACGTTGGGTGCATTGAGAATCGTGACCATAAACGTTGCATGTTAGTTGGAACGTGCACTAAGAAGACTGGTCAATATTTATCAGAATATCGCGTTCATAGGTGTACAACCACCTTCTGTTTCTTATTCTTCTTCTTCTTCTTATATATAAATCCGATAATAAAATAAAACATTGAAGAATGATCTTGTAATGCGGAAGAATAATAACCCGTTCGAAAAAGTTCATTGTCATCTAGGGTTAATAAAAGAAAAAAAAAAAAAGAAATAAAAACACAAACAAACAAATCAGATGATGCATCCTCTGATGAATGCATCTCTTTGCAGTTTTAAATTCTCTACAGTATGAGTCAAAAATTTTATGGGCTTACTTTCTTTTTTATTACATTGAACCCTAAGTTCATTGTCATCTAGAGTTAACAAAAAAAAAATAAAAATAAAAAACCCATATAAATAAGTCAAGATGATACATCCACCGATGATGCATCCTCAATGTTTTAAATTCTCTGCAGTATGAGTCAAAAATTTCATGGGGTTTACTTTCTTTTTTATTACAGTGAAACTTCTGTAACATTAGACAGTCTCATAATAATCTCACATCAGTTAAGCAAGAATGATTGGTTAGACAAAAAGCTAGACTTTAGGTTTATGAATGATTACGATTGTGAATCAGAGATTTGGGAAGGTTTATTTTTTTTTAATTTTTCATTTCTAGTAGAAGTCATCCAACGGACTCTGACTTCTACTACTATTCGTCACTGTCAATGAAGATGGAAGTCAACGTACGGGAGATAGAGCAAGGAGATCACTTTCGAAATAATCTCGTTTCTAAAACTATATTAAACTTAACGACGAGACACGCGAACAACTTTTTCGAATATCACATGTAATTATTATATTTCATTTTACGATTCTTTCGAGCTCTCGATTTTCTATTTTTTTTTTTTTTTTTATGGTTGTAAGTACAATAAATGTTGTACAAAAAACGAATGAAGATATTATATGTCATTAAATTACGTGTCAAGTTGTTTGTCCGCAATGGACTCCTAAACTATTGAACTAATTTTAATAAAATTTTGAATACTGTATGCAGGGATATCCAACTTGAAAGATAGGATAGTAATATAGTAATATATTACTATAATAATAATATAATAATAATATATTATATATTGTAACATATTATTATATTTTATTATATATTAATATTATAATTCTACATGATGTTACAATATTATTTTGATTATTTTGATTATGTTTTTTTTTTAGGATGTACAATTACAATAAACCACGTGTAAGGTGTTCACACGATTCTTATGAATTCACGTAACGAACGAATTATACTAGTAAAAAAAAATAAGAAAATTTGTTTCTTTCCTAGTTGGGAGTGTTTGGTAAGGTCTGTTTACTTCCGCCAATTTTATTATTTTAATAATAAAAAATTAATTGTATGTTCTAAAGTAAGTTTAAAAAGTAACCTTAACGAGAACAAAGCGTAACGTGTGTATTATCATCACACCGAAGTGATTCTTTAGAAACACAAGTTGTTGTTTTCTTATTTTACAATAGTTTTAAAAGTAAAAGGATAAGAAGAGTAGTTATAAGCAGCCCTATCTAATATGAGCGTGTCGTATCTACTCAGGGTTAATTTGGTGAAAGTAATGAATTATTATTATTATGAGTATAACAAAAAGATGAAGAAAAAATAATAAGATCTCGTAACCAGTTGTCATTATTGAAGTTTAATGAGATACACACTCTCATCGTAGTGTCGTTTATATATGCTTGACGAAACCTCCTCAACACCAAGATTAAAATCTATCTCTTCTGGTAGTTTAAAAGAAGCTCATGTAAAAGACTAGAAATAATAGAAAAAGAAAATAGACTGATGGTTAGCTTCCATGGCTAACTTCCCATTAGAATCGAGCCGACTACGGGCATGTGTGGCTGGCTCGTTAGTTCCGTTTAGATGATCTTATCGCTTACGATGCTGATTTTCTTTAATTAGTCGTCGGGCAGGTGCAATTAAAGCCGCCTCTATTGTGCGACGTTGATTAATGAAATATCCGGATAAACGTATACGGAGCAGAAGCTGAGCCGATTTTTAACTTTATTTCGTTATTTCGTTTGTTCGTTCGTTCGTTCGTTCTCTCTTTTCTATGATGATTTATATAAGATTATGCATGATTCATTTTGAAAAGTATGAAAGTTTCAATCTATGTATAAATACTAGGATGTTTTGGCCATGGATTGGTGTGGCTTTGTTATAAAATGTTGATTTAATATAATTCTCTCAATTATTTAGTAAATTATATAACAAAACACAAAATAATACCACAATTATAATGGAATACGTAAAATAATAATACACGAAGAAAATATAATAAAGTAAGGTTAATTATGGCGGATGAAAATCTGAAAAAAGTGGGAAATAATTGAATTGTAATACAGTGCCATCTNAATACACGAAGAAAATATAATAAAGTAAGGTTAATTATGGCGGATGAAAATCTGAAAAAAGTGGGAAATAATTGAATTGTAATACAGTGCCATCTATTGAAAACTAGGATGTTTCGGCCATGGATTGGTGTGGCTTTGTTATAAAATGTTGATTTAATATAATTCTAAATTATTTAATATTACCACAATTATAATCGAATACGTAAAATAATAATACACAAAAAAAAATATATAAAAAGTAAGGTTACGTCTTATGTAAATTGTGTTTTATGTTTTGTTTTACAATATGATTTAACAATTTTTTTATTAGAAATTGACCTATTTCGTAGATAACATATTACAAATGAGAGTTAATTTCTTATGGAAATTTTTGTAACTATTTCAAAAGGAATTCTCTTATGATTATTATTGACAAATAAAAAAGATATATATATATATATATATATAAACTTTTCGATCGACACGCAAAGTTTTCACAAGTTCAACTGTGAATAAGGATGATGATGATGATCACGCAAGACGAAATCTCCTTATTATTAGATAAAATCATTTTTATTTTTTCGTCAAAGAGAAATCGACACAAGTTCTCAGATATATTTGATTTTTACTTTTTTTTTTTTTCATCCTAAAAAACGTTATTTCTACAATTTCTTAATGCATAAAATCTAAAAATGTTCCCATACACGAATCTCTCTCACGAGGTATTTATTATCATAATGTTGTTTAATCTCGATGATAATTTTCTAACATGTACATATGTAGGTACACATGAAATTGTAATTGTCTATTCTTGTTTAGAAAATGAATACTTTCTTTTGATTTATAAAAAAGAAAAAAAATAGAAATGAAATCGAAGATTTAACAAATTGAATTAAATTTATAATAGAATAATATAAATATATGAAATATTCATAATATAATAAATATATTAAAAATAATATATTATAATAAACTTATATTTATCATATAAATTTATA
>NW_015148984.1:339872-342372 GCF_001465965.1 Polistes dominula
ACAAAAAAAGAAAAAGTATAAGAAGAAATAAAAATATATGTAAGTCGATTTGGGATTTGGAATTGAATAAATTGAAATGGTAGATATATTTGCATTAATAAGATATGAATTTTTTCTTCATTGAAACGAATATCGAATTTATCGAAGAAACATAATGTTTTAAAGGATACTAAGAATTGATGGTTTTTTATTAGAGAAAGTTGTTTTCAAAAAAATGCTTTCATTTCCTTAGAAAAATAGGACTTCCTATTCGTGGTATCATAGAAGATAGAGAAAAAAAAAAAAAAAGAAGAAGAAGAGAGATCGAGCATTGAGATAGTAGGAAAGAACCGTGTGTATGGCTTGTCTTCAAAGAAAATTTCTCTCGATGACATTGATCCCGGAAACGTTGATTATTTTTATCCAACTATTTTTTATTTTTTTATTTTTCCTACAATATTTCATATATATATATATATATGTATTATTACCAGTTCCAGTAGTTGCAAGAACCACCCTGTAAATTGCTGATACAAAACATCAAATATCTCGTAAAGTATTGACAATTCGATGACCTTCACTTAATACTTTTCAACGCAGAATAAAAAATGGAATCGAATAGTGTAAACAAAAAGTATAAGGTTTAATTTGAAAAAAAAAAAGTGCAAAAGTGCATCAAACGGGTGCATCGATGCATTTTCCAAAAAAAGTATGGTCATAGAAAGTTGACACTTGTTGTGCCATTTAACTTTTTCCCTCTATGATTTGTTTTTTTTTCTATTGTTACTTAAAAAACAAGTTATTTCCCGACTCCGTTTTAAGAATCACCCTATATATATTGTATATATATTTAAAAAATATATTTTTCATAAATATATGTATAATTTATTTATTTGTTTTTTTTTTATTTCTTTGATAAATTGCATTGAATGAATATTGAAAGTTAAATCTAAGAAAATAAAAGTTTTATTGTGTGTGTGTCTGTGTGTTTGTGTTTGTGTATTTATTTAAGATGTTGTACAAAATCATGGTGAATAATTATGAATGTTTAGTAATCATTGACGATTACTATCTGTCTTTTTGCCAAGTGAAAAGAAAGAGACATCGTCTTTTGGCTTTAAATAACTAACACGTTGTTCCACTGTATTCGTTTATCAAACACGTTTCAAATTTTCACTTGCTCTCTATTAGATTGAAATCAAACTATGTCACTGCTTAATGATCTTATTTTTTTTTTTTTCTTTTATTCTTCTCTCTCTTTCTTTTTTTTTAATTACTATTATTTTGTTCAAGGTTTAATCACGTTAAATTCAAGTCAAAATGTGGACCAAGTTTATAATAATTATCCCTTTAGAAAAATAACAAAATAGAAAATCATTTGCTTTGATAAAAATACAGTCAACAGGACAAACAACATGATAACAAAACTTAAATTCAAGTCAAAATGTGGACCAATTTTCAATTAATATGCCTTAGAAAAATAACAAAATAGAAAATCATTTGCTTTGATAAAAATACAGTCAACATGACAAACAACATGATAACAAAACTTGAAACGCGTTTTTTCTCAAAATTACATTTTTAAAATTGGGCAGACACAGAACCATTGACCATCATTAAACAAATTGACTTGTAAAGATAGTTTGATACTTATATTTTTTACAGAAGTACATATCTGATTTTTTTAATTGAATGAAAACTTCTTTTTTTTTTGATTAACAATTTTCTACATTTTTTTTGTCAACTGAAAGTTAGCGCCATTTTTATAGAATTTGACTTACAGAAAAATCTTTATATACTTTTCAAGATAATAGTACATAGATTATAAATTTCTTTTATTTTTTATTCTAAGTCTTATAGTTGTCCAGGTATGAGTCCCCGCCCGTTTTACCAACAAACAAACAAACAAAAATCAGGGTTTGGTTCAGCCACGAATACCGACTATGCCATTTTTTTTTTAATCTAAAATCAATCAAAATATTAGTTTGCATAGTTCAATATATGAATTAATTAACCCTCAAAAAAGAAATTCTATTCCTCATTTAGTTTTCACAAACAAAATTCCCCCAATAAAAGGCTTTTTTCAGGCTCTATTATAGTGGTGTGTTACCCCCCTTAAGGAGTTACAAATAAAATATTATTATTAAATAACAAATACAAAAATAAAGTAAAGAAAAATTGTATCATTACATAACTTAACTATTAAATAAACTATGACATACTAAAAATACTATTAATCGTCCAACCATGTATCAAAAGTGATAAAAGAATGACTGATGGGTGTAAAGTAGATAAAAGTTAAATCAAAATTAATATACCGTATACCAAATCATGGGTGTGGTTAGTTAAAAAATTCTTTGTTAATTCATTTCAATCGATTGGGTTTTTAGGACAGGACCGACAACACCAAGAAACCAAAAAAATATATAGTGAGTCCTATTGGTCGTCCTTGATCATGATTGTTTCTTTTATAGAGGACAAATCTTTTATGGCCCGGGGACCGTGACGACGGTGAGACGGT
>NW_015148984.1:344872-353390 GCF_001465965.1 Polistes dominula
ATTTTACGTTTAATACTATACAGTTGTTTGTTGTTACTGTGAAATAGTGTATTATACTTTTGATTGCGATTAATTCAGCGTGAGATATTCAAATTAGTATAAAAAATAAGTTTGTAATAAGTTGTATCAAAGTTATTTGATATTTTGATTGTTATTTAAAAATATAAATATATATAATTTTATTTTTATATAATATTATATTTAATTTAGGTTTGCAAATAATATAAAAAAAAGTAGTTTGAACATATATAATATAATTTAAAATATAAATATTATTTTATTTTTACATAATATTATATTTATAAATGAAGTTTGCAAATTGGAATAAAGATAATTTGCTTTTTTTTTTTTATTTTTATTCAAAAATATAAATATATAATTCTATTTTTTTATATAATATTATATTATTATAAGGTTACAAGTAGCATGAAAATAATTTTATTTTTATTTGAAAATATAAATATATAATTTTATTTTTATATAATATTATATTTAAATTAAGTTTGCAAATTGGAATAAAAATAATTTGCTTTTTATTTTTATTTCTATTTTTATTTTATTTCAATTTATTTTATTTTATAATTTTATTTTTTTTTTTTTATAATATTATATTTAAATTAAGTTTGCAAATATTATAAAAATAATTTGCTTTTTATTTTTATTTTTATTTTTATTTTATTTTATTTATTTTATTTTTTAGTGTACACCACGTGTAATCAACCCTTTACAAACATCATTCGTATCCTAATTAATTTGATACGAATAATTTTATTAGCTATGATAGGTTTACATTTAATTTAAAAAAAAAAAAAAGATTAAAAATCATAATTTTATGTATTTATGGATATTATTTGTACGATCGTATAAACCCATATAAAATATAATCAAATTTGAATATTTATTTTGGCATTGAGACGATTAATGTTGACACATGACACGTTTTTTAATCTGACCAAACGACCAAGAATAATAAAAATAATAATAATAATAATAATAATATATCATCGGATTTATAAATCATCGACGTTTAACACCTTCCTTCTTCAATTTCGTTTTTATTTTTTTATTTTTTTTTTTGTATCTTACCGTTGAATACTTTCAAGCGATACAAACCGGTAGCTTATTCAGATTTTTATTTTTTTTTTAATTTTTTTTTACACATTTTACAGAACGTTTAAACGTTGGTCCAACCTTAACTGTCTATAAATGTTTAAAAAAAAAAAAATAAATAAATAAATAATAAATACACTTACCGATTAAATGCCGATCCTTCCTCACGGATAAAGTCGGCTTTGTATTCGTTCATTCAATACATTTGTTCATATTAATTAAGAATCAATGTCAACTGACATAGAATCCCAAAATTCACAAGAATCTCCCAATGATTGACACCACAATATAAACTGACCCAAAAATCTTCTTCTTATTCTTCCAAAATTTTAATCAAACATATATATATATATATATACATATATATATAAAAAAAAAAAAATAAACCGAGGCTCCTTATTGTTTACCGAGACACTTGTTTTATTCTCTTGAAAAAATTTCTGAACAAATTATTAAAAACTTTGATAAAAAAAAAAAAAGAAAAAAAAACAACAAAAAATTAAATTTGTTTTGAAATTCACAATTAATTTGATTTAAACACAAATGTTAATTATTGTCACAGAGGAATTTGAATCGAAATGATTGAATGATGAATGGAACTGGTATTCGTGAGATCGGATTGGAATAACAAAAAAATGGGTTGATGAGGTTGATGTGTTGATGTAAAATGGGGTGGGGCGTGGGTTTGATAAAAGAACAGCGTGCAGATTTTGTTAGATCTAAAAAGTAACACAGTTGTTTCAGTATTTTTCGTTTGGTTTCTTTCGGTTTGTTCGTTCGTTCAGGTAGCACGTGCACGCTGCTCGACTACCGGTCGCGCTTTGAGGATCGGCTCATTGCGTTCTCTGCATGGAGACGATGAAAGCAAGCTTCAAAGGAGACCTGTAGTAGGGGACCACCTTCCTACGTGTTGATGCTTATTCCTGTTCTATTGCAGAAACCACGTGTGTTCGTTTATCCCATTAATATATATATATATATATATATGTTCATTATTATGAAAGTGGTTTAAAGTCAAAATTGGAATAAAAATAATAATTAATTTATTAGTTATGAATAAATATATTTTATTCATTATTATTATTATTATTATTATTATTATTATTATTATATATATTTTATATTTGTATTTTTTTTCTGCTCACCTTTTTTATAAAACAAACATTTAAAAATGTTTTTGTTTTGTTTCCTAGGACTCCTGTCTTTCTAATCTTCTGGTTTTTTTTCTTGTTCAATTTAAATTTTTATCTTTTGATTATTTGAGATTAATTTTTAGATTATTTTAAAGATCGTACATTGACAAGAATGAAATGTCACGTTGTTGAGAAATAATGAAGATATTTTATAGAAGTAACAAGTAGCACACACGTGAACTTTATACACGTGCACGATTCAATAAAGATAAACGAAAAATGAGATAATGTTTCTCTTTCTTTCTTTTCTTTTCTTTTCTTGTTTTCCTTTTTGAAGAAGGTGTTATTTCATCTTGTGATTATAATAATAGAATGAAAACAAATTTTGTAGTATCTAATATGTCATTCAGTAAATAATAAGATAATATCTCATTCTAATTAATCTTATGCTTATCTAAAATACATTTTTCTATTCAAAGTAATAGTTTTTCTTATACACATTAGATCGTCGTAAAAATTTCTTCCTATTTTTGTTAATAAGTTAAACAATATTTGTATGTGTAATATACTTTTATTTTTGTATTTTACATATTATTTTACTACAACTATAATAATTTACTATATATTAGGTGGTTCGAAAAGTCGTTTGGTTTTTTTTTTTTTTTTTGTAAAAATGAAGACAATGTTTGCTTCAAGATTAAATCTAAACCTTTTAAGTGGTTATAAATAATTGAATTTGATAAATTTAACCCTTTCGATCGATTTCATGTGTTACTTTTTGTCAGTTTGCTCAATTAAACGACTTTCCAAACCACCTCTAATATTTTATTATATAAATTTATATTTATATTATATATATTAATTATATTATATTTTATTATATAAATAATATCAAATTCTATTCCATTTTACCTTTTTCTATACTTTCAATTAATCAACCTGAAAAATATCGTCCTCTCAGACTTACTAAAAGAAAAGAAGAAACTTTTGACACGACCTAATATAAAAAATCAAATTTATTTCTTAATTTTTATTTACATTTCAAATAAATGAACAATTCCAAAAATATCTAAGTAATAAAATACATTGTTCTATATATCACCATTAAAATAAATCAATCAATCAATTAAAAACTATATTAAATCCTATAAATATTAATACATAAGATTTCATCTTAATCGTATGATCTTTTTCAATTAATTTAATATTTATATTATAATCAACATATAAAATAAAATAAAATAAAATAAAACAAACTGAAACTAAACGAAATGTCATCATGTTGAAAAAACACAAAAAAAAAAAAAATAATCAAACAAAATCTGAATAATAATAAATGAAAGTAGTAGTATCATATACTCACGTATATGATGATGTGTGATATGCTCACGCATCACCACATATGTACATAGTAGTTCACGTATGATCCAATAAAAATAAAAAAATATAATAAAAAGAACAAGAAGAAGAAGAAGATATGAGGAAGAAGAAGAAGAAGAAGAAAAAGAAGGGGTGGGGTGGGGGAGGGTGGATATATTTACGTACGTACGGTGTGCACCGTACACGTATGTACCCAACTGCCTACCAGTACGGTCCCTCTCGTCTTCAAAGTGGGTCGACCTCTTGGTGAACAGTGCGAGGCCGTCGGCCTCATCTCTCGTTGCCGTCTACCTGTCGGTTTTACCTCCGTCTAGGCCCCCTAAGTTCTCCTCCCTTGTCTTTTTTTTCTTTTTGTTGCTTTATTTTATTTATTTTTTTTCTTTTCATCTCGCATCTCTCGCATCACAAACATCAAACCGTCAACCAAAATTCTGACGATCTTTTCAATGTTCCAATCTTCTCAAATATCGATCGTATATATATATATATGTATAATTCCGTTATATCATTTAAACGTTGTCAAATAATGTAAAGAGGTTATTAACAAAAAAAAAAAAAAGAAATTGTGAAAAAATAAATAATAATTTATTTATATTATTTGGTTTATGTGTATGCATCGATATTTGTTACGGTTCTTCCGACATTTTTTTTGTTTGTTTCTTTAACGAATTAATCTTGTTTTTTTTTTTTTTTTTTTTGAAACGCTCTGACAACATTTCATAGAAATTAATTGAAATATTAGACGATTGTGATGAATTAGAGCAAAACTTGATTGAATAAATAAACGACGTTTACTTAGTTTTATTTTGACAAATTTTTTCTACGAATTTCTTCCTCATTTCTTTTTTTTTTTTTTCTGGTCAATGGATATTTGAAACATTAAAAAATGAAAGTGTTTTTAACCATAGAATGATAATTGTAAGAAAATTTCATGATAAATTTGTAAAATTTGATAGAAATTTTTGAATACTTGTTTGAAAATGTGCAACTTGTTCACGTGCCAACTTTAAAAGCAGATAAACCAGGACGAGGAAAGTACAAAGTAGACGCTCGGGAGTTTACTGTTCCGTGCATATAAAAACTTAGGATACGCCCACATGGATTATTCCACTTTGAACTCGTGATATAACAGATTGAGTTAAGATTTATTACCAAGCAAAGAAAATCAAAGTGCTATTTTGTACTTCGTTTCTAGATTTTTATTCAACTGCGAGTAAGTTTGTAGTAAACTAATAGCAAACTTCGATGAATTCTAATGATTGCTATTAAATCATAAATATATTTCAATGGGGAAATTCTTAGATCGTGTTTTATGGTAATATCAATTGATCGTCATCGAAATGGCACCAACGTGGAGCCACCGGCACTTACCCGATAATTTCCGAATGGCACCAACGTGAAGTTATCAGCACTTACCCAAAAGTTTTCGCATGGNAATGGCACCAACGTGGAGCCACCGGCACTTACCCGATAATTTCCGAATGGCACCAACGTGAAGTTATCAGCACTTACCCAAAAGTTTTCGCATGGCACCAATGTAGAGCCACCGGCACTTACTCGATAGTTTCCGAATGGCACCAACGTGGAGCCACCGGCACTTACCCGATANCAAAAGTTTTCGCATGGCACCAATGTAGAGCCACCGGCACTTACTCGATAGTTTCCGAATGGCACCAACGTGGAGCCACCGGCACTTACCCGATAGTTTCCGAATGGCACCAACGTGAAGTTATCAGCACTTACCCAATAATTTTTGCATGGCACCAACGTGAAGTTACCAGCACTTACCCAAAAAGTTTTCGCATGGCACCAATGTAGAACCACCGGCACTTAGCCGATAATTTCCGAATGGCACCAACGTGAAGCCACCAGCACTTATCCAAAAAGTTTTCGCATGGCACCAACGTGGAGTCACCGGACGTCATGGTGTTAAAATTCAAATAAATTAATTACAAATGTTATTCTTGTTTTTTATTATTTTTTTTTTAACTACGAATAGAAAGAGAGAAATAAGGAACATAAAACGTATACACACATACACATATAACATTTATGTATATAAAGAGAAATTCTCTATTACTCGTAAAAGATAATTAAATAGACGTCCGTGAAAGTACCCCACAATTGTTTTAGAACAAATAGAGGCTAATTAGAAGAGGTTAAACGACGATTATTCCTATAGTCATGAAATATAAACATGTATAGGTGTATAGGTCGATTCACGTATTATTGTAAAAAGGAAAATCCCAAACCCCTACCCCCTACCCCCATTTCCCATCCTTTCCTACATCGCCTATTTTTTGATTTCATTCCACGTTCATTCTCTAAATGGTAGAATTCGAATAAACTAAAAAAGAAAAGAAACAGAAAAAAAATGTGTTAATTGATGGTAACGGGGTAAGGTGTATGCAGTTAACGGCTCACGATCCAATAACCCATTTACCATCTCCCGTGAGACGAAAAAAAAAAATCTCAATTTCATCAGACGTTTATATGCATTTCCACTCTGAATCTCCGGACTATCTGTTGTTGTTGGCTTGTGCGAACCACCCACCTGACATATGAGTCTCTTTGCGAATAGGTGTACACACGTGAGCACGCGCACGCGCACGCGCACGAACACGCGAACAAATGCGTGTTATGTTTCTATAATACTTATCTCTATCTAGTGCAACAACTATCCAACAGGCCTTTCCCACCTCACGCATCAACAATTAGCCGGTGCATTTGATACTAATACACGTGGATCTTAATTAACTACGTGTAATTTATTTTAACGTATGTGTGTATGAAACATGTGTGTGTGTGTGTGTGTATGTGTATGTTGTGTATGCAATATATCCAATGGTTTAATATACTATAGATGTATAATGACTTTATTAGAAGTTAGCTAATCTTATTCATATCTGACGATTATCATTTTTATCTTTCTCTTTCAATTTTCTTTTCTTTCCTTTTTTTCTTTATGTTGATTACTTAGGAATAATTATAAGGAGGCTGTGTTTTAAAGTGGTAGTATTATAGTTTAAATATATATATATTATATTATACACTAACTTATAATATAATACAATTACACTAACTTATATTATAATATATATATATTAAACAATTAAATAATTAATTTATTACCTTACCAGAATACAATTAAACAATTAATTGTTTAATTATAGTTTTTTTTTTTTATATTATAATACAATTTTATAACATAAAGAATAATAATAATAATAAAAATAATAATAAGAAAAATTAGATTCTAATAATAAATTATATTATAAGAAAAAAAATAAAAATAAAAATTATATCATATTAAATTATATTTAATAATTAAAGTTTCTTCTTTTTTTTTTTTGAATATAATTTAATTAATTAATATAAACTTAACATGATTTTTCCTTAATATTACCAAACGCATATATGCGTCCATAGCATTCTAACAAGGGAAGTGCAAAGTTAATTCTCACGTAATACGTAGACTAAAAAGAAAAACTAAACAATAATAATAATCAGAATAACAATCAAATAGTTGAGAATTACAGTAACACATTGTATATATATATATATATATATATGTTAAGGGTTTGAGTTACCTTTAGAAAAAAAAAAAGAAAAATCCCTTCGTTCAATAATTTCGTGTCAGAAGCCACGCATTGGTATCCTTTTGTTGAAGAAGAAGAGTCAGGCGAGATCGTTTGCACGGTAATCATTTGCGAGCTAACGAAACTAATTTAAAATGGATGTGCATTCTGCTAAGGCGTTCACTTTCTTTTTTCTTTTTGTTTTTGTTTTTTTTTTTCACGGCAGGGGGGATGAGAGGAAGAAAGAAAGGATGAGGGGTAGCAGGAGGGAAGGGCTTGTAAGATGTTTCGAACTCTCGGAACTCACGCGATCTAACAGCAAGGATCTCTCTCTCTATCTCTCTCTCTCTCTCTCTTTCGAAGTCTTATCTTTTTAAGAATATAATCACATGTGTGTCTGTGTGTGTATGTGTGTTTGTATGTGTGTACGAATGATGTTGCGATATTTTATCGGTTAATCACGGACCCTAAGTACCGCTTAAACCAAGATCGGCTTATAAAAACCAATGGGAATGGTTTATATATATATATATGTCGATATCATTTGATCATTGACTGTAAAATTTGTAGTAAATTAATTTTTGTTAATTTTTGTTTTTGTTTATTATAATAAAATATATTTTTTTTTATTATTATATTATATTTAATGTATATATATATATTTTGTTTATATTTAATAATATGATAAATATAGTTGACATATTATATGGTGTGTGTGTGTGTAAGAATAAATTGTAATAATTGAAATGATTTTGTTGATACAATGTTAAATATTATTAAATCGTTTGAAAATGTGTACACTTAAGTTACGCCAATGTGAAACTGACTTAGAAATTGCTCCCTACTACTACTTAAACTTGGACGAATGTTCGTAATTACTGGTTAGGTTGGGTGTATCGAAGCTCGTTAATTGCGGCTCGTTATAAGGGTTGCAGCGTTGAGGATAAAAAAAGAAAAGAATGAAAGAAATAAATAAAAAGAAAGTCTCAGCTAAATTTTTTGTTTCTTTTTGTATTTTATTTTCTTTTTTTTTTTTTTTTTTGTTCTTTACGTCTTATTAAAGTGTGAGAATACTTATCAAAATTAAATCAATTTCTTTCCTATAATATTGTGGAATAATGTGATTGAAGTAATTTTTACAATAATGTTATATAATTAAAAAAAAAATATTATTTTGTTGTTAATAATAAAATAATTTTCTCTGTCATTCAAATAGAAAGTAAAATATTTAATATTAATTATTTGATATTTATTAAATTAAAAGTACAAATGCCGGTAATGGGCCGATAATAAATGCCGGTAATGGGCCGATAATAA
>NW_015148984.1:379644-397411 GCF_001465965.1 Polistes dominula
TATATATATTTAATATATTAATAATAATATTAATAATAATAATAATAATATAATAATAATATATATATTTATATTATTTTATTTTCCACCAAAACATCTTAAAAATTCTGATGACACAATTTCATAACCATCTTAATATAATTTTTCATTCATTTATTATTTATTATTGTAAGTAAAATTATTTTCATATTGAACAATTTTTAGAAAAACATTAATGAAAGATAAAAAAAAAAAATAAAAGAAAATATGTAAAACTAATGAAAGTTCGTAAATGTTAATAATCTGCATATAAATTCAAACTTTTGTCTCGTAGTGTATTTTTTTTTTACATAAATGATTACTTTTAATTCGTTCAATTTCTAACGACGTATTTATTTTTACGCCAAGTTGCTCGCAACACATTTCTCTTTTATAATATTATAATAATAATAATAATAATAGTAATAAAAAAAAGGAGATTTTTTTGAAAGGTATATCAACGATCGTTTATTTAATTGTATACGATTTTAGTATAATAAGTTTGATCATTAAATATCTATGAGCATTCTATCGTTAAATTTACTATTAACACGTAATTCTAGAAAACATATATATCTATATATATATATATACCTGCTATATATATATATATATATATATATATATATATATAGGAATAAATGAATATTTTTCAACACGTTCATTCTTCATATAATCGTTCGATATGCTCAATGCAACTATGATTTATGGGCGTGAAATGAGAATAGCATTCGCGTATGAAATCAGATAATTAATCTAATTTCGTATATGCGAACGAATTAACCGTTCTCAATTGGGTATATACGTTCTAGATTATTATTTTTTTCTAATTTGCATGATTTCTTCAATGCATTTACTACTCGTTGCTAATATTATAATCCGTTAATCCAAAATGACATTTTTCCATTTGTTACGATTATAATATATGTTTTTAACTTTCTTTTCTTTTCTTTTCTTTCTTTCTTTCTTTTTTTTTTTTCTTTCTTCTTTTCGTTTTTTGATTTATCTTTTCCCTAATTAAAACATCTACAAATCGTTTTTTTTTAATTATTTATTTCAATCGTGAAAGTTAGTTGTTAATTCTTTTTACGATAAGTTAATTTATTCATTAAACATTTCACTTTTACTTATTTCGTATATATCGTTTCTTGTTTTTCAGTAATTGAAATAAATTACATACGTGCATAGATATATGTGTAATGTTTAACAAAATGTGACATGCGTATAAGGATAATGTTTTCTATTCAATGTAGAATTTCTATCGATGAACAAATGTATTTTAAAATGCGTGGTTACGAGTAGATCTTTTTTTTTCTTTTTCTTTGCATGACACGAGTAGAAGTAATCACGACGTCCTTTTTTTTTTTCTTCTTTTCTTTTGTTTAACATACACCTGACGTGTATTAAGTAGTATCGTATATAACCGAGGTGTTACTTAGATATAATATTATTTCAATATATATTATATTAAATGTAATAATATATAAAATATATAAAAAAAAAACAATATATATAACATAATTATAAATTATTATATTTAATTTTATTTATATTATATTTATATTATGTTTAATTTAATTTATTATATTTATTATATTTAATATATTTAATTTTATTTATATTATATTTAATGTTAGTTAATATATTTAATTCTATTTAATTTTATTTATATTATATTTAATTTAATTTATTATATTTATTATATTTAATATATAATAATTTATAATTAACCTATATAATATTTATAATTATATTGTATTATATTATATTTACTATATATAATAATTTTGTTCGAATTTCGAATATAATATTCAATTTTTTTTATTTTTTATTTTTAAAACAATATAATTTCTATTTTTTTTTTTTTTTACACATATATGCATATGAATCTTAAATAAATAAATATATAGTGTAATACATGTATAGTGTATAAACGTAATCGATAACTATGACATCGTATTTTGCATTACGTATTATCGTGTATGAGTTTCTTCTTTGAATGCATCATTAACGAACTGGTGTTAATCACAACCGTGACTCATCGCTACGTTATTTTTTCTTTTTTAGTTTTTTTTTTTTTTCTATTGAGTACTCGAGTCTTCAACAAAAATTTCTTTTCTTTTCCTTTTTTTTCTTTTTTCTTTTCATTTTTTTTTACAGTAGAGGTACCACGTCAAAGTCATTGACATCATCTCGTTTTAGAATTTCTTTTATATGACATTTATTTAATAGAACTGAAACAAATTTCAATTCTAAGCAAATTATTAAACAACACTGACTCAATCCTGACACACAAATACATACATAGATATTCATATAATTCTTGTAAAAATATTTTGTTCACATAGATCACAAAATTGTGTATGTAACTCACGTATGCTAGTAGTACGTCCAATATTTTTTATTATACGTTGAGATATAAACTATCCTATCTTTCAAGTTGGATGAAATTGCATACTGTGTACAAAATTTGATTAAAATCCGTTCAGTAGTTTAGGAGTCCATTGCGGACAAACAACGTGACACGTCATTTATATATATAGAACAAAATATAAAATATAATTCACATGTAAAGTTAAGTAAAAAGATAAAAGATTAATGCAAGTAACTTTGGAGGGGTAGAGAGGGGTTGTAAAAATAAGAAAAAAAAATAAAAGGGTAAATCAAGTAACTATTGAAGGGTTGAGAGAGAGGGGGGGAGGTGGGAAGTTAGAGAAACGGTACATGATATTTTGTTGTTAATGAAAATAATTGTTTTTCAACAAGTAGGAAAATTACTAAGAGAGATAGAGAGATAGAGATAGTATGTGTGTGTGTGTGTGTGTGTGTGTGTGTGTGTTTATGTGTGGTTTATTCGTGTCATTAGGCTCAGGGCTTTTCGCAAAACCACAGAGTTAACGGGAATACATTCAAGTGGACGACGAGTCCCAAGTAGGGTAAACCATTCGCAATTTAAGAGCACACCAAACACAATTACGGTTTATAGTGGCCTTTAACGCCCTTAGCATCTGACCTCTCGTTGTGACGTACTGAGAAGAAATGAAAAGAAAAATGGGCAAAATTAGTGGGAAGGAAAAAAATGAAGGAGGTTACGAAAAAAAAAACAAAAAAATAATAAAATGAACGTTCAAAATGAAATAAAAAGAATGGATTACACTTGGTATGACGTTTATAGTTGAACAACCCACTTTGGTAATTAAGTTCGCGAGCTTGTTTCTCGAGTACTCTTGTCAGGTGTTGTTCTGTATTGTGTTGTGCTGTGTTGTGTTGTGTTGTGTTGTTGTGCTACTATGATTTAATTTCAATTGAAAACTCATCGAATTATTTTTTTTCTCATCACTTTGACAAATATTTTTCATTCCAATCACATTACAAGTTTCTTTATTTTCATCATAGGTTTGCGAGATAGAACAACATTGTAGATGATAAGACACAAATAAAAGAGATAAAATTTGGAAAGATTGCAACTTGAAAAAGTGGTGGGAGAAAAGAGAAATTATTAAAAAATAAAAATAAAAATGATCGATAAGATAAATCTTTTTGTTTTTCTTTTTTGTTGAAAAATTACATTTACTCGTAATACTCGCAATTTTTCTCGCGATACGTTGTATGGTGTTAGATCTCAGCCATCATACACTCACTGTTAAGAAAACTAACTTTAATTTATAATTTAGAAATATTCTAATTTAAATATTTCATTTATTATTTATTAATTTCTAATTATAAGTCTAACTTTATATTTATAATTTATTAAAATATTATAATATTAAAAATAAATATTATAATATAATATTATGATGATATTTAAATTGTAACATAAATTAATTTTATAATATAAATTATAATATAAAAAAATAAAAAAACAAATTCCCAGTATTTTTTACATTTTTTTAATATTATTAAATTATATTTATAATTTATTAAAATTATTAAAATTTTATTTTTTATAATTATAATAAATAATTATAATATTAAAATGATACAACGATAAATATGTTTTGTATTTTGCATGGAATAAATTGAAATGATTAAAGACAAATATAATAATAATAATAATAAAAAAAAAAAAGAAACAAAATCATCTTAATAAAACAAACATAACGAACACGATAAGAAAATTAAAAAAAAAAAAAAAAAAAAAATTAGTCATCGTGTTTGAACGATCGAGACTATATAATTGTTTCAAGTATGTGTTTCATAGCATATATAAACGAGAAATAATTATTATTACAATCATAATTCCACGAGTTTCTTGTCTCATTCATTTTAAAATCATTCGATGAGTAGTCATAGTTGTTTTGGAAATGACAAATCGATTGTACATCTATTACAAATAAAAAAACAAAAAATAAAAATGATTGAATAACTTAGAAAGATTTATTTTTCAAGTGATTTCAGTAAAACATATTGACAAAAAAAAATTATAAAAAGTAACAAAAAGAAAGAAAGAAAGAATAAAGTTCTGATACTTTTTGACACATGCACACACATGCACACACATGCATACATGCACAAATGTATACACATGTTAAAAAGTATCAACGAGACGTTGTTTTATGCTCACATACCGAAGAGCTTCAGATTTCGTAGGCAGAAATTCAAGAAGTTATTTACTCGCAGGTAACTAGAGAGCCCACATCCTGTGTGTATTCGATTGGAGAACGTGTGTTGGCCAATGTGTGTATGTGTGTGTGTGTGTGTGTATGCTATAGCGATTTAATATTCTAACAAATAGATTGATGAAGAAAAAAAGAAGGATAAAGGTTAAACAAAAGAATAATTATAAAAGATAG
The DNA here is from genome assembly GCF_001465965.1 of Polistes dominula. Next base: position 384,456 of record NW_015148984.1, read on the forward strand.
AAGAATAATATTCGTCTCAAATATATTTCGTATGAAAAATTATATATGTAGAATTTTGTAAAATATTTCTTGATTTTTTTTTTTATAACTGCATGAATTTGCCTTCCAACATATTGCAAATCTAACAAAGTTAGGAATAAATTGTTTAAACATTTATGAAGAATTATATTTTAATCTATTTTCAATAAAATTTATATATTTATTTTTATTTATTATTTTTTTATATATTTTCTATTATTATTATTATTATTATTATTATTATTATTATTATTATTATTATTATTTATTATATTATATTTATATTATTATATATTTTAGTTATATTTAAATAATTATTAAATTTTTTATATAATATTAAGTATATAATATATTATATTAAATATATAATAATGTATTTAAATAAGTGTATATTATTAACAGTAATTTTTATTATTAATAATAATTAATAATAAAAATATATAATAAAATATAATTATATATATATATACGGTGTTCGGGATAGTAAAACAATAAAATACTAAAACCTAAAAAAAAAAAAATAGAAATCATAGTTTCAGAGTTGACACTGTACTTTTAAGTTTGTTAAAAAATATAGAAAGAAAAAAGTAGAAGAGTGGTTGGAGGGGGGGGGGGGGGGGAAGGGTGTTTGGAAGGAAAAAGACTAAAATAAATTTCGTTATCGTCGTCGCAAAAGTTTGCTTGGATTTTCTTTTGAAAAAACTTTTCGTATATCGATGGTGGTGGCATCATGTTTCCCTCGTCGATACTTAACATCAATAAAAGAAGAAGTGTCAAAGATAAAAAACTACAAGTTTCTTTTTTAATTTTTTTTTATGGTGGTAACATTTGAATTCTTTGATTTTGTCTCTTGACAATATTTTTCTTTTCATTTTCATTCAAAAAACATTTTTTCTTCAAACAAGATTATTATCATTTGGATTTTGGGTGTCGATAATAATTAAGGAAATGTCATTGAATTAAAATGGAAACGATTCGAGAGATTCATTTTGAACATCATTAAACTTGAACATCCCTCATGCGTATGTTAATATGTGTCTATGTGTTTGTGTGTGTTTAATGAATTTTTAAAAGCAAATATTAAAACGAAACGAACGCTCGCGCGCGAGTATTCTTCTCTCATTTTACGTTTTCCCTTCATTGTATTTTTGTTTCCTTTATTTATATATATATATATATTTCCTTTGTCCATGTAATTAATTACGTTGGTTTATATAGGCTGTCATACGATAAATTACCTGTTTATTTTCTTCTCTATCCAAAGTTTTGTTTAATTGCAAGCACATTTTATATATTTAGCTTCTCATCATTTATTATTTTATATTTCAATTGCTATCCCAAGCTTATTTTTCATTATATCAAATTCCACAGGGGATATATTTTCCTTCTACTTTTCCTTTTATTATCACTATCATTATTATTATTATTATTATTATTATTATTATTATTATTATTATTTCTTCGTTTTAATTATCTTAACAATGTTAAAACGATTTATTTCTTTTTTATTTCTTTTCGCAGATAAAATATTACAGAATAATGATAATAATTTAATTATCACAATTATTTAACCCTTCGACTGGCAGACATATTTAAAGCGTCTATGCTTTAAATTTTGGACAATATAATAATATTATGTTACTGATATAATATTGTAATAGTATTTACAATAGTTGATAATAATTAATGTTATTTACACAATATATATATATATATATTTTATTTAACCTTTTTATTAATAATTCCTTACGAAAATAACCATTTGTAATTAATCTACAATTGCAGCACACGCTACGAGATATCTCGTAGTTGGCAGTCAATGGGTTAAATTGTTTAATAATTTGCGAGAGATGATTTTTTTTTTTTTTTTTAATGTAAAAAACATAAAATCAAATAGTAATAGTAATAATAAAAAGAAAAAGAATATTACGGTTACTCCTAAAAGGTGCTTATGGTTTATTCAATATTGAAAATGTAATAACCAACGTTTGTAGGATCGTCTAGAAAGAAACCATAAGCGAAAGATTCATAGGCCATCATATCGTTCATGGTTACAACGTGTATAAGGAGAGTTGGTATTAGATAGAAGACAGGAAAAACGATTTCTAAACCGCTGAAATGAGATCCAACATGACCATACGGTTTTCTCGTATACACATATATATATAAATATCTGTTTGGATCCACAAACCAAAAACAATATATATATATATATATATATATACATATGTGCCCATAATTATGAAAGTAGTTTAAGTCAAAATTAAAAAAAAAAAAAAAAAACAAACAAATAAGTTAATCAATTATTTAACACAGCAGATTATTTTTAAACTAAATAACTTGAATTAAATTTTCAAAAATGAATTATTAAAAAGTAATTGTTGTTATTTCAATATTAAATAAATAAATAATTAATATTAATATATATAATATTAGAAAAAAAATCAAATAAATCAATTACAATCAATAAAAAAAAACCAAATGTCATATAAAAATTGTAATATTAAATATTAAATAGTAATATTAAATAAATAAATTATTAATATAATATATAATATATAAGGAAATATAAAAAAAATATAAAAAATTAAATAAATCAATTACAACCACTATAATAAAAAAAAAATCAAATGTCATGTAAAAATTGCAATGTATAATACGACAGAAAAAAAAAAAAGAAAAAAAAAAACGTTTACGTTTAAATGAACAACAACGAATGTTCTAACACACACACACACACGTGTAAATGCAATCGTACGTGCAATCGTAAATGCATAATTGACGGAAGTTGGAACCGACCATCACATGTACCCGCAGAAAGACTAGAAAGAAAAAAAAAAAAAAAAGAAAAAAAAACACATTTTATCATTGTCCTTGATTGTTTGCAACCACACACGAGCTTGGGGGATAAGAAGGGGGGAAAAATGATGATGATAATATGTGCGGTTGAAATGGGACTATCGTAGGAAACTTTGAATATGATAAAGCCCGTAGCCTTGGTATGTAAAACATGTGTGAGAAACAACTAAATGGGTGATAGTACGATTATGGATACGAAAAAAAAAAAAAAAAATTAAAGATAAAACAAGAAAATGCTAGTGAAAGAATATTAAAGAGTTAGTGTGAGTGAGAGAAAGACAGATAGAAAGTAGGTCTAGTTTTATAGAAAAAGATAGGAGGGTTGTTGGTTGTTGTTGTTGTTGTTGTTGTTGTTGTTGCTAGAGTTTCGTGCATAAAAAACATAACACGTGTCCACTCAATGTTTCTAATTACATAGAAACGGGATGTGTTGTTAAGAGTGTGAGATCGGCTAACGCAAGCCATTCTCAAAGAGAGGAACAAGAGGAGGAACAGGAGGGGGAGGGGGAGGGGGAGGAAGAGGTAGGTGGTGTAGTGCAAAAGCGGCGGATGATTATAATTAACGGTTAGAATGAGTTAAATTGGAGAAAGCAAAGCGTTGTTGTTGTTGTTGTTGGGTTCTCCTATCGATAATAATGGCTTTGTGTATGTGAATCCTTTTAAAGGAACAATATTATATATATTATTTTAATTTGGCAAGATTTTTTATTGGTTTTTTATTTCTAAAGATATGAATAAAAAATGAAATTTTCTGGTGTTTTAATTGTATCATCGATTAGGTCGAAATATTTTTGATTGATGATGTATTTGTCTTGGTTATATTATATATAGAGAGGATTAAATAAAAATATATTATATATATATATATATTTATAAATATGTAAAAGTAATAATTAATAAAATAATAAATAAATGAATATGTACAATATATAAATAATTATAATTATAAAAATGATAAGAATAAATAGACAAGAAAAATGTATTCTTATAAATAACATATTTATATAAATAATATATATATATTATTTATATATTATTTTTATTATATTATATTTTATATTTATATTATATTATATTATTTATATAGAAATTTTCAACACTTTGGTGGATGAAGGGGTGGGTATGAAGGTAGGGGTAAGATAAAATTTGTCTTTTCGATGATACTTCTCATCCTTATAAAACTATGCGTGTGTATCTGTGTGTATAAGTTATATATATATATATATGAGAAGAAAAAAGAGAGAGAAAATTTGAAGATGAGAGAGTGTGAGAGTGAGAAAGAGAGAGAAAGAGAGAGAGATTTGATATGATAGGGACAAGTCTAACGACAGAACGACACCACCTACTTACCGGGCGGATAACTAGACGTGATCGGTAATCTCCTTTGACAGGCTGGTTTCATACGTTAGTGGTTTGTCCTATATTTGTTCTCGGAAGCTGTGAGAGGATAAGCAAAGGATAGAAAGAGAAAGAAAGAGAGAGAGAGAGAGAGAGAAAGATAGATAGAAATATCTATAACACACTAATATACACGGATGACGTGCCCGTTTCTCTCGACACGAGGATATCCGAGGAAATTAGATTGTTATACGCGAGAATACGGTTATTCGTTGGTTGCATACTTGCATACTTGCATACTTGCATAAGTCCACGTGTGTGTGTGTATTGAAATTTAAACCGGAACTTATATATTCTTCTTTTTGTTTTTTTCTTTTTTTTTTTTGGGGTACGAAAAGATAAGCATTTTTTGTTTGGGGTGCGGGGTGAGGGGTATTTCTTTGAAATAAAAATTAATTATTAATTTGTGTTAATTATTAATTACTTTATTAATAATAAATTATTGTTTCCTATTTTTTTCTTTTTTTTTTTTTGCTTTTTCTTTTAAATTCAATTCATTTCACCGACATTGACAATATATTTTCATTTATCTAACTTATAATATATTCAATTAAAATAATTCAATCGTTCATCGTAATGAGGATCAACTAGCATGAATTTATGTTATTAAATTATTGATATTATTTATTTCTTTATTTTATTTTAACATTGCCCTAAAAATATTCTTAACATTTTGAAATTCGAAAATATATATATTTTTTTTTTTTTTAATAAAAAATTACAATTTAATATAAAGTTTTTTTTTGGGTAATCATTAAAAGAAGTAACTTTATGTAAATAATTGTTGTTTTATATAAGATAAATTATTATTAAAACGATCTTTATTTAAGGATAATCATATAATCAGAAAAATTAATGTTTATTGTAAAACATATATATATATAATATATTTATATTTAAAAAAATTTATAATATATTCGTTAATTGTGCAAAGAATTTCATTCATAATTTTGAATCCGAACAAAACCAAATTGATTTTTATGACACAAATAATCCATAAATTCTTAACACAAAATATAAAATATTATTATTATTATTATTATTATTATCATAAATAAAAAACGAATATAATATATGAAGAAATATAATTGATAAAAAAAAAAAAAAACAGAAAAAAAAATACAAAAGTTTAGAACAATCAACGGACGTGAAGAACCCAGCATCCATCGACGACGACGACGACGACGACGACACAGTTTCTTTTCTATCTCCCCATTAATTCCTATCCCCTTACTCGTTTCCCCCCCTGCCCCCCCCATCTCCCCCCTGTAGTGTTCCTTCAGGAATTACGAGAAAGAAATCTAAAAAAGAGAAGTGAGAGACGATATAAATACATTTTCCTTCCTTCTTCGGATTTCTTTTCAAACTTCCGGCTGAAACTCGTCGCCGTTGTGAATCGAGGCTTCTCTTCCGGCCTACAGCCACGCTTTTCACTTCTTAATTAACAGATCTATACGAGAGATTAAATAATATTCCATGTTAGGAATATACTAGAGAAAAATAGTTAGACAGAGAGTGAGAGAGAATGACAGAGAGAGAGAGAGAGAGAGAGAGTGAGTAAGAGATATTAGAAATAAATAAATAGACTCGTTTAGGTTGAATTTCGTGGCTAGAAAAGCATGAAATACATTCCTGTGAAACTACCAAATGTGTATATTTATATATATATAAGGAAGAGAAAAATAATATGAATAAATGTGCTCATAATTAAGAAAGTGATCTAATTGTAAGTCGTAAATCTGTTCTTTCGAGATATTTAATCAATTAACTATGATTGACGAATATACTTGTCAGAAAAGTGTGGCACAATTTTTCTATCGATGAATATACTAGTCATCGGTATAAAGTAATGACCGTTGTTTATTTAAAATATTATTTATTGAAAATTATAAAAACGATATGTGTGTCCATAATTATGAATGTGGTCAAAGTTAAAATTAATAATAAAAAAAAAAAAACAAAAATGAGTTTATCAGTTAATTATTACGTCCTACATTATTATCAATTAAATAAATTCATTATAATTTTCGCAATATTATCAATAATGAAGAATCGTTAGGATAATGTTTGTTATTTCAATATTGTTTTAGAATTCATTTAGTGTTCAATATATAAATCTTGAAATATGTATCTCGAAACAAGAGATATATGGACTTTGACAATTTTCATAATTATGGGCACATATTATTATTTTCAAATGACTCGTATCCTGTCTACGTCATTATGGTATCATTATAAAGTATTTATATACATATCAAGAGATATTATACAGTAAGAAGACAAAAATTTGTCAATAACAATTTCAAATAACTTTCGAAGAAATTCATGAATGTATTCAAGTACGTTTACTGTATTGGTTAACGTAAGTGTAAGTAAGAGAAAGAAAGAATAAGAAAAGGAAAGAAATAGAAAGAAAGAGAAAGAGATAGAGAAAGAGAAAGGGAAAGAGAAAGAGAATGCATCATAATGCAGTAGAAAGACAGGACATGCGTATGCATATGCGCGTATTCGTTTGATGGGCGGGCAATAAGAGAGTTTGCTACTACCGTTGCTATAGCACGAATGAATGGTGGTACGGAACACGACATCCGGTCCGAAGAAGAATGATGGTTTGCAAAGGAGAATGAAGGAAACGTATGTACGTGTGTGTGTGTGTGTGTGAATGTGTGGTTCGTTTTTAGTTCGTCTGCCATAGGAAAAGAAGGAAAAATAAAAAGAAAAATGAGAGAGGGAGAGAGAGAAAAGATGGTTGTGAGTGGGATGGAAGGGTTTAGACGTGTAGAAGGAGGTAATGGTGGTTATGGGGAGAAGAGAGGTACAATCGTATATATTTATTTTCCACTATCGTGAGCTATTTCAAGCTACGATGCAGTTGGTACGAAGGCGCACGCGTACCTTTCTAAAAGTGCATGATGCATCCGTCTGAGAATGGGCTGTCGAATGATCGTAAAACTTTACGATGGTTAGTTTGAGAAAAGGATAAACGATGAGAGAGAAAGAGAGAGAGAGAGAGAGAGAGAGAGAGAAATAGTTTCTAACGAGAATTTATTATACAGGGACACACGTTGGTGTAAGCGAAATACTTCCTTCCTTATTTTCTTTCTCCTACTTACTTTTCGCGTTTAATCTCACTTTCGACAATATATTTATAACTGAAGGTATAAAATATATTTACAGGTAATAGTATTTTATTTTATTAACCTTTTAAAGATAAATTATTACGTCGTTGTGTTTTAAGTATTTATTTTGAAGAAATAAGAAAAAATTAAAATAGAGAGGTTTCTTTTCTATGTGTAATCGTATAAAAATTGTATATTTGTCAAGGTGGTAGGGAAATGAATAAATAAATATGATATTAAATATTAATAAATATAAATAAAATTAACTATAATATAATATTAATATATTATATTATATTACAGTACTATGTATTATATTACAATATATTATATTATAGTACTATGTATATAATATTATATTATAGCACCATATATTAGTTTATAATATAAAATATTATATATAATATATTATTAACTATAATAATAATAATTATTATGTATTTTTTGAGGTGGTACAAATTACAATAATTTATAATTATAATATATATATATATATATATATATATATATATAATAAACATATTACAAATTGGGACATGTTAGAGTTGACTAATAAAAACACTTTACCATAATATATTATAAATATATATTATTACTATTATTATTATAACAATATTATTATTCACAGGCTCACGTCTAAGAGAAAAAATTACGGAATAATTTGAATATCTTTACAATAACACTTCTCAAAAATGATTTATATAACACTATTACTAGTAGTAATAGTACTTGGTGTTGATCGAGCATGAAAAACGTCATATCCCGAACAATTTATGTTCTAAAATAGTAGTAATAAAGCTTTTCCTTCTCATCATTATTATTCTTTCGAGCTTGAAGTATTTGCGAATAAAGTTTCTGGCATGCGTTACTGCTCGCCTTTCTGGCATGAAAGTCGAGATCATAACGGTACATGGATGACGATTTCGTGTACTCGATCGCATAATACTATTTCAAAACCGTAAACAACTTCCAACCGATCTCTTATCTTACATTCCTATATCTATATATATATATATATTCTTATGAAATCCCCATAAGAATAATATCTTTGAAAAAATCATTTAAAAAGAATAAACCAACAGTGTCGTAAAGTTTTCATCGCTTTTCAAAGATTGCTATAACATTACTTTTTCGAAGAAATGAAAGAAGAAGTGGGTGGAATGAGGTGGTTTGGTAAGGGAAGGGGAACGAGGAAATCCTTTTCCCGGAATTTTTCTGAAGAAAACTTTGGCGCTCGTTAATCTAAAATGTCCCTCCTCTTTTTTTTTTTTTAACCCCCGTAAGCTTTTAGTAATACGCCCCCATATCCTTTGCCCTTTGTTTTCATTTATTCCACTAGCCAACATCTAAAAATACGTTTTCTCTCACACCCTTGTTGAGACTTTTACGAGATACTTCGAAGGTAACACGAGATGCAATGGGTTGTGGTGAATTGGTGGTGGGGGGGAGGGGGTAAGGGAGGGGTAAGGGGAAGAAGGTGAAGCATCAAGGAAGAAAGAGGGATAGGGTTGGGTAGGTTTGGGTAGGGTCGTTTCAAGCTACGTTGTCTAAAGTCTTTTTCTAGATTCTCCAAACTTACGACGAAAATGTGTCTCGATTTCTATGAGAGAGAGAGAGAGAGAGAGAAAGAGAGACAGAAAGAGAAAGAAAGAACTGGAAATAGCTCGTACGACGAACGAGATTAACGAGAAGAGATTTTCGAGCGCCCTTAAAGGGAACGAGTGTAGCACCATGGGTACTCTTAATCCGACAGATTTATCTTACTTTCTTTTCTTTACCCTTTCATATTATTTTCCAAAGCTTCGAATGTTTTCTCAAGGAAACTACTACCACTATAACTATTACTATTACTATTACTAGTACTATTACTATTACTACTATTACTGTGTTTAAGTATATTATCGATCGAATTCCTTTAGATTTTCTTCCTTCACGTTTTCTAAACGATCGAAATGCGAGTCAAAGGTTTGGCATGGATTTTATCGATTGAACGAATGACCGACATTTCATTCGAAAGCATTGTCTAATTTTATCATAAAGCAACTATTATTATTCTATGGTATTTCTCATGATAAGATGGAAAGTATTCTTATTCGATTTCGTGACCACTACGTGGTAAGGATTTCATTATCTTCTTCGTTCTATCGAGAAGATGAATAATGTGAGTTATAATTTTGAACAAAATATGTTCATTTATTATTTATATCTAAAAATCGTTCATAATAGGTTTTTTTTTTTTAAATTCTTTCTATATATCAAGCTTTGTTTTATCAAATTAATTTATTGTATATAATTATATATATATATTTATATATTATATTATTACAATTATTTTATTTTATATATAAAATTTTGTATATATTTATATATTATTTTATCTATAATTTTTTTTTTTTTATATTTATATATTATTATATACAATTTTTATTTTATATATATAATTTTTATATTCTACCCTCTTTGTTGTTAATTAAGAATTTGGAAATTTTTGAAATAATATATTTCAATGTTGTATAAAATGAACTGTGTTGTATGAAATGTAATAAAACTTTTCGTTGTAATGAATATTTTTTGATAGAAAATTTAGGGAACAAATAAAATTAACTAAACAGAGAGGGACACGATTTGATTGTCAAAGTTTAGAATTTTAGTGTTTCGCGTAACTTTAAGCTCGTGTGTGTATGGTGTATGTTCTACTACTGCATTCCTTAACATTGACGAAGGTACCAGAACCAGGAGAGTAAGAGGAGGAGAAAGGGGGGTGAGGAACACACCTAACTGTTAATCCGTCCCAAATTCCCTTGCCGAAGGAATGGCGGCGTTGTTGTACCCTGTTGAAAGCTCTTCGACTACAAGAGGATTCTCTTAGGGCTCGAGTTTCTCTCCAATGGTGCGGATCCTGTAATCGTCTCCACACCCCTTCCTCCCCCCTCTCTCCATCCCAAACCCCCTGGGCCTCGATATTTTTCTCTTTTATCTTTTTTCTTTACCATTTTGTCATTGTGCAACTGGATCGGTGTTGGATTAGACAGAAAACTTCGTGCCTGGTTTTTCTTTTTAATTAATTTCCTTTTTTTTTTTTTATTAAACACACGTTTGTGTCTCATCGTCATTTATAGAAGATCAACAATAACATCATCAAGAGAATGAAGAAGAAGTTAATAAAGGAGTTGGTGGTAATTCGAGAAATGTGCGTGAGGATTTTAGTTTTGGGTGTGTTTTTTCCAAATCTCGATCCTAACAGTAACTGGTGCCAATAATGGAAATGGTGACGGTACGTCTTATTATTTTTATCAGCAACAACATCATCAGCACGCGAATGCTCATCATATGGAGAATGTGCTACCGAATGATCCCTATCTTCAACATCAAAATTGTGCAGGAGGTGGTGTAACGAGTGCGAATGGGTAGGGTGACCGATGGTTGTAAATTCTCCACCTATCAGAACGAAAGGTTCGCAAGATTTCAGTCATAGTTCACACGAGAATGATCCATCTCTTCACCACTCGACAACCCTTCATCTGATTGACCTAGTGCCTTTAATTAAGTCCAGCCGATTAAGGAAGACTACAATATTTCACACATCTTACTGCAATGCAACCTTCCACCTCTGTACAACGGTTTGTCTGTTTTTGTAACTGGGTTGTTTTTGTTTTATTCCACACTGAGTGGAATCGACTCTGTAAGGGCGACTTTCGAGAACTTCTTCTTACTTTGATGATTAGCCCGTTATTTGCACCCGATTTGGCATGCTGCGTAACGAGCTAAACGCTTTGACTATTGCGTGGGAGGTTCTGCGGACATAGTGTGTGCTAGGGCTTTCTCCCAACTTCTTCATGACTGTTAACTTCCTCATGACTTTTTCCAAGAGTTTCGTATAGCGCTTTTTATGGTTATAGTCATGCCACCAAAAACACGGATGATCATCCTGCAAGGGGACTCGATCTGTGGGTAGTCTAAAGGGGAGAGACGTGTCTCAGTCTAACCGTGCCTTAACCACCTGAGCTATTCAGTGACTACCATTGTTGTTGGAATTTCTGGTCATGATAAACATAATAAAAATGAATTTTGAGTTAATTTTTTTTTTTTAATAGTTAACTTTTGGTTTTGTTTTTTGTTTTGTTTTATTATTTTTATAATCAATCGTCGATCAATTTACGTGCATTTTGCAATTGCTCGTAGCAATTTGATTACGAATATGATATTTTGAAACAATTTCCAGCCTATTAATGTTTGCTTCAATATGTTTTTTATTCGATACACAATTTTTGATTTATTTATCTTATATTACGTACACTGGTGATTGATAAAATAATTGTTGTTATCAAAATTGTTCAAAAATACAATATTCGATTGTGTTTTTGGTCAAATATGAAAGATAGGAGGAATATAAAAATAACAAACAAACGAAAAAATTAATCCTCTTGCGGCTATTAAAATCGCATATCAATAAATTGTGATTTTTATTTAATTAAATTTTATTTTATATTATTTTATTTTATTTTTTAAACATGACATAGACGTGTGTGTTGTTAATGTTTATTCTACAAATTTTGTCAATTGTTTTAAATCCACGAAATTCATGCTGAAATACTAAAAAGAGTTTAACATTGGATAAATATATTTTTATGTGGTTCCACAAAAAAAAAAAAAAGGGTTTAAAAGGTTAAAAGTTAACGAGAAGTAAGGAGAGAAATGTGGGGTGTTGGAGAAAACGTTTAAAGAGAAGATTAAACGGGAAAGTAGGTGAAAGCAGTTTTTCTTAAGGGGGGGTCAGATAGAAAAGAAGGGGGAATTTTTTTTTTATGCAATAAATTGCTCGACACCGATAAATGAATGTTAAATCATTGTGATAATGAATAATGAAAAAAAAAAAAAATCATTCGTAATATTTTGCATCGATTTTTTTGTAAACTTTCGGTTTCTTGTTTTTTTTTACTTTTTCGTTAACAAAATGTCATTGTCAATGTCACAACACATGTACATGTGTACGAAAGTGGAATATATTACGAAATAAAAAGAAAAAAAAGAAGAATAAGAAGATGAATAAACGAACATAGGTACTTTCACTTATTACACGGCAATTCGTTCGGTCCGCAAAGGAACGGTTTACCTTGCCTTTACCGTGCTCGTTTAACGTACGAGCGAACATCGTTTCGCACGAGTCAAGGCGAAAGAAATCGCTTGGTGTAATTACTCTTGAACCTTCCTTCTCCTATTTCCATGACTCCACTCATTTGCGAGTCTTATTACATCTTCAAACTTTCGGAATTTTTATTATCTTTCTTTCCCATTAGTTAGATTTTTCTTTTAACCTTGTTATTATACTTAAACAACACGCGTGTTTCATTAATTTGCATTGACGAACAGGGTGTGGGGATGAATATGAATGGGAAAGGTGTGATTATTCATATATATATATTTTGATATATAAAATAAATAATTATATATAATATAAATTAATATTTCAAATATTAATTATAAATATAATATTAATTTAAAGTATTAAATATTATTATACACACTTGTATTATTATTGTATAATCGTTGATTGTATTTATT
>NW_015148984.1:398251-408564 GCF_001465965.1 Polistes dominula
AAAAAAAAAAATAACACCGTGTACGAACTTCTATCTTTACAATGTATCACTTTAATACGATGATTCAACTATAGTAATATCTCGTAATACACGCCCTACGATTGATTTTCTACCAAACCCATTTTTTGTTCTCTTATCAATGATATTTTTTTATCTATCTACTCCAAAATAATCTAATAAAAAAAATAAAAAAAATAAAAAGATACAGATAAACGTATACGAATACAAATGTGTCCTCCTTGATTCGTTCGAAAAAAAAAAAAATCATTTTGAATGATAAAAAAAAAAAAGAATTGGTCGTTAGTCGAGGAAAAGTTGAAACCATTCGCAACTTTTCCAACCAACCAACCCTCTCCTTCCCTTCCCTCACCTCCCCTCCCCTCCCTCCTACCCCTCACTCACCTCGTAATCATAAACGATCATTTTCGAAAAGCATTTTCTACGGGGTTTATCGTAGCAGAAAATTGTATCTCGCACGCGAAATCAACAGAATCATCCGGACCCGAAAGTAGGGAATCTCACGCGACGGAAATTTTCTTTTTTTTTTTTTTCTTCTTTTTTTTTCCTACGTTACAGCTTGGAATTCAGAGAAGGCAAAAAAAAAAATAGTCCCCATTCCGTGTTACATAAAACGTTAATGGCCGGCAGCAGCAGCAGCATTTCAAAGATTCACCATGCGGATTCGCCGAATGGGAATTTAACGAAGGCGAAATACCTCGGTGGTAGTTGAAAGGAGATTGGGGTGGTGGGGGAGGTTGGGGGAGAACAGAAAGGATGGAAAATATATTTCCTAGGCAAGTAATCCGTGAAAATTTTCCTAACCCCGTGCGACGGTACTGGATCACCACCAACCCCAACCCCAACCCCGTTGAGAATTTTCGTGGTTTTTACAATCTTTAAGCGATTGCCCTAATTTTTTTTTAACATTTTTATATCTAACGACGCAATTATCTTTGAATATAATATATTATATAGTAATAATAATAATAATAATAATAATAATATAGGTGTATAATTTAAATATTTGCATTATTCGTAAAAGTTTTCCCATAGAGTTCATTTATTTTTACTTGCAATCATATAAAAAAATATCAAAATTTATTTAAGTTTCTTAATTTTTGTACTCCACTTAATTTTAATATTTTCTTAAATCTAAAGGATAGTAAAAGAATTATTAATTAAAAAAAAAAAAAAAAAATAGATATTGCAAAATTGTAGACTACAAATGGAGTCTATTAATTTTCACTTGAAATGAAAATATACAAAATTTAATTAAGTGTCATAGTTTGTGTATTCCTCTTAATTTTAATATTTTTTTTTAAATCTAAAAGATAAAAAAACAATTATTAAAACAATTATCAATTAAAAAAAAATAGATATTGCAAAATTGTAGACTACAAATCGAGTCTATTAATTTTCACTTGAAATGAAAATATACAAAATTTAATTAAGTGTCATAGTTTTTGTATTTCTCTTAATTTTAATATTTTCTTAAATCTAAAGGATAGTAAAAGAATTATTAATTAAAAAAAAAATAGATATTGCAAAATTATAGATTACAAATAAAGTCTATTAATTTCCATTTGAAATGAAAATATACAAAATTAACTGAAGTGTGTTAGTCTTTTTTATTCCTTCTTAAATCGTAAATTCTTAAAATATATAAAACCTCTTTCGATAACCATCATCGATGTTCTTTTACGAAAGGAATGGAGTAGTAGCAGAACGTTCTTTCAATGCTTTATGTTGCATCCTTATTCTTCTTCTTTCTTCTTCTTCTTAAGGAGTTATATACGTTTCTATAGTATTCGATGATAGCAAACGTGCCAGCACGTAGCAGAACTTTGCCCTGTAAGTTGGACCTCGAGCACATGGAATCCTTCTATGAATGTCTATGCAACTTGGACGTATGTAAACTTGCATATATAAAATATATATGTATGTATGTATATGTATATGTATATGAGAACGATAGGCCACATTCGATTCTATCTTTATTTACTTCCTCTCCTCTCTTCTTCTTTTTCTCTTTCTCCTCTTTTCTTTCGTTTTCTTCTTTCGTTTCGTATCCGTTTGTAAAAGTTTGTATGTTGTGTCGAACAAATCATACACTATGCATCTCACATCATCGAAATGTATTTTCGTCGTAGTATCGTATAGTTAAAACCCTCCTTTAGAAACGTGTCCTGTTTCCAACCAACCCAATCCAACCCAACCCAATCCAACTCAACCCAATCTACAATCATTTTCTTTATTTCTTCGAATTTATCATCTAACTTTTCATACTATTTGTCAAAACTTTTTTTTTTTATTATTATTATTATTTATCTTCTGTCTCGTATTTATTTTATTTTATTTTTTATTTTTTTAATTGCAATCTAATCTGCCAAATAAAGTAAACAAATTTATTTTCAATTCGTTTCTAATTGAAAGTTTTGAAATTATATGTCTATATATATATATATATATATATATATATATATGTATATACTCATTAAACTTATTTTTTATTATTATTAATCTTCTATCTAACCTTTATTATTTTTTTATTTTTGAATTGCAATCTAATCTACCAAATAAAATAAACAAATTTATTTTCAATTCGTTTTCGATCAAAAGTTTTGAAATTATATGTCTATATATATATATATATATATATATGTATATAAATGGTAACTCATTAAACTTATTTTTTATTATTATTAATCTCCTATCTAATCTTTATTATTTTTTTATTTTTGAATTGCAATCTAATCCATTAATAAAATAAACAAATTTATTTTCAATCCTTTTTCGTGATCATTGACATTAAAACGATCGAAAGTTTTGAAATGTTATATATATGTGTGTATGGTAGCTCATTAAAATTAATTATGTTGATATAATCGATAGGATAAAGTTCAAACTTTACTTTTCATTATAGAGGGAAAGAGATGACAGAGGAAAGAGTGAGAGGGGAAACGGGAAAATCGTGTAGATACCGGAAAATGAGAATATGTCGGTAGGGAAAATGTTATTGGAAGTCGAAGGATTATAAATTCCGGCTGGGGTTAATCAGAATGTTAATATATCGAGGCCAGGAAGTTGACATAGTGTGTAAACGTCAGTAAGTTTTAATCCTTCGTACGTGTACACTCGTGTTGGTAACATACGTGCGTGCTTACGTGCATACGTAAATGGTAACTTTTATTTGTCTTCTTCCCATTTTTCTCTGAACACCTTTTAACACATTTTTTTTTTCCATATCAATCTCATTTCTTTTTTCTTTTTTTGGTTCTATTCAAAAAGGTTCCTTTATCTCAACATTGCTATTGTGTTTTTATTTCTCATACAATTTTTTTTTTTTTATTCAACTCAAATTAATTAATATTAAGAAATAAAGAACAAAATCATACAACATTAAATACGTAAGATAAAATAATAATAAGAAAGAAGATTGTTTCGTTAAATTACAATATATGTTTTGTATAATATCTTAATTTATATATATATTACGTGTCACGTTGTTTGTCTGCAATGGACTCTTAAACTACTGAACCGATTTTAATCAAATTTTGCAAATTGTGTGCAGTTTCATCCAATTTGAAAGATAGGATTGTTTAGATCTCAATTTATAATTGCAATATTATTTTATTCATCACGAATTATTTGTCATGATTATCTTTGTTAGTTCGATAAGATTCTAACAGATGGTAGTATAAGTTAATTCGTTGATTATATATATATTACTATCGATATAATAAAATTAATTTCTACTTTAGATCAAATCTCAAGCAAATAATAAAACTAAGAAAAGTAAGAAAAGCAAAGTAGTAGAGAAAGAAAGAATGAGACAGATAATAAAAAGCCATTGACCTCTTTGGCAAGCTGTGCACGCAACTCTACTAGGAGACAACTTACGCATACATATATATCTATATATATATATATACATACATGTACAAAGTGGGAGAGAAAGACAGAGGGAAACAGAGACATGGTATTCGCTCATGTGAGCGATCAGAAAGAACATAATCGTTGGTTATATCGATAGGAAAGAGAACTCGAGCGAGAAACCAATCGCCGCAATTTTAACGAATTTTAAAAAGAAGTGAAAAAAAAAAAATTAATCAAATAATAACGGTTTTGAAATTATTCGTTAAAAACAATTTTGAACGCTCGATTAGAAGCACGAGATTTTAACCAAAGAATTCTCCTCAATGTATTTCTCACACCACTTTAAGATATTATGCGGTACACGCCCGCACGTAATTTCTTATCCTTCGCGAATCCCCCCTTCTACCTTTCTACCACCCCTCCACCCCCTTTTCTTTGTCGCGATTTCGAAACGTTGTCTTTGGAATTCGCTACTCGATCTTTCGTATTTATATCTGTGTATGTACATGCATATATGAATGTATGTATGTATGTATGGTATGTATGTATGTATGTATGTACGTACTAACACTTATTTGCTTACCTACTTATATTTCTATATACATATGTATTTGTATGTATGTATGAACGTTTATACGTGCATGTATTGATGTGAATGCACAAATACGTAGATTATCTATATATATACATACCTAGGTAGGACTTAGGTTTTAAACGTGGGACTTACTTTCCTAGGAAACTCGAGATAAATTGCTCTGACTGAAAGAGAGGCGAGAATAAAGTATTCCCTTTTCTCGAGATTAACGATCGGCATCTTTAAAAGCGACTACGTAATCTTTTGCGAATTAGTTTCTTCGTCCTTTAGTTTCTCTCTCAACTGGTTTTATCACTCCATTGTTCGAATATATATATATATATATATATATATAACGTGTGAACAAAATTTGATTATACGTCCTTCGACTGATCATAAAAATTGTTCATTACTTTGTTCATTCCTATGTTCGTTTATTTGATATAAATACAAATTCAAAAATAAAAATATAAAATCAATGATAATTAAATGATAACATAGTATTTGCTTAAAAAATGATTATGTGTATGTGTTAAATATTGTAAAAATAAATCATCATGTGTGTTAGTTAGATTTTCATTCGAATATAAGTCACCTTGTATTGTCAAACTCAAAGTGTCGATAGAATGAAATGGTCTTCCCATATATATGGCTATCGATTAAAGTACGATACTCCCATTCGTTCGGTATATCGGAGGAAAACGGTACGCAAAGAGGTGAATATTACATCAAATCGTTTTGTAGAGCGGAAAACGTAAAACGATGATAGTGGTGGTTGTGGTGGTGGTGGTGATGGTGGTAGTGATAGTGATTTTACGTTACAAACGAATTCGAATCAATCGATTTTCACCATTGATTACGATTCGATTCTATCCAATCTTTTTCTTATGACTGAGAGATGGATTTAATTACAAATTTTTACTTTTATCTATTTTCACGTGATTCAAATCAAATTCAATGTTATTCAAAATATCAAAAAAAAATTCTTAAATATTAATATATATATATAAAGTTACCAAAAATAAATGAAGAATATTAGTAAAGAACGAAATAGAAACAACATAAGTAAGAAATAGAAAAAGAAAGTTTTGATAAGGTATACTATAGTTATTGGTTAAGTTTTATGAAGAAAAAAGAAAAAAAGGAAAAAAATGGGTCGTAACCATATAGAAAAGGAAAAATCGAAAGTCGTAATCCTAGAATGTAGAGAGTTTTGATGATCCTTAGTATAAGGCACAGGAATATAGTAACAAGCTGCTTCCTTCCTCGTAGTTTTCTTGCGAACGTAGGTAGTCTTTTAAACGAAAACCCAAGCTGGTTTCTTCCTTTGGGACTATACACCCAGGACTTCTTGGGAACTTATTTCGAGGACGAATGAAAAGTCCGAAAACATTTCTACGACATAAGCGTGGAATTGAAAGGGTTTATTCTATTCCTCCCTCCTTGGCTCTGGTTTATACGCGAGTAATAACCCCCACTCTCCTATATCTGTATAACACCTGATATATATATATCTATATATAATATTATATGTACACATTTACGATAGGATAAAAGAATGAGATATAAAATGAGATAAAAAGAGAAACAAAGATAATAAACGTAGTGGAATAATAAAAAATGTTTTATCACTGGAAGGGGATGGGGATTTTGTTTTTCCTATTTTTTGTTTTTCACCCAACAGAATAGACTTTTTTTTTGGTGTTAAATTTTGAATATAGAATGTATTTTAATTTTTATTATATTTTATAATAT
Source organism: Polistes dominula (assembly GCF_001465965.1). Next base: position 404,457 of record NW_015148984.1, read on the forward strand.
ATATATTTATATTTATTTATTATATATATTATATTAATATATTTTAATATATTCTAATATATAAATTTAGAATTTAGAATAATTTTGGTTAAATTTAGAAATAAGTCAAATGAATTTGTCATTCGAAACACCGTTGTGTTATTTTTCTTAATAACACCTACACACTCTTATTTTTTTGTATTCCCTGTTTTCACTTTTCTCATATATTAACATGTAAAAAGGATCGCTTAGTATTAATTTGTTATCCCTCGAGCAATTGCATATCCGACGACAAGTTTCTCTTTTCTTGTATCTTTATTTAAACGGTTATAACACCGTGTCTCGAAATACCAAAACATGTTGCTAACCATAGTTCGTTCGTTCGTTCGTTCGTTACTCTTTGTACAACGCACGTCTGTTAGAAGTATCGCCTTGAAAGTTCGAACGGGGAAAGGTTAAAATACCGTCGACGTTATGTTGCCGAACAAAAAACAGGACTCTCTCGAAACTTTTTAAACGAACATTTTACAAAGCTAAACTCAAATTATTATCCATACGAATAATAATACTTTATTATGCAAATCAAAGGAAAAGCAATAAATCAATACAAATAGAAATAAAAAATACCGAAGAACAATATATGATCGATCCTTTATCAGAAATTGCGAGTTCTATTTACCTACATTTTTTTTTTGGTTGAGAAAAAGAATAAAAAAAAAAAAAAGAAAAAACTAGGCTGGACCACAATTCTTAACAACTCCTTTCCACGAGTAGATTCTTTCACTCTTTCATACTTTTTCTCAATCTATCTATCTCTTTCTTTCTCTCGTTTCCATAATCATGTCTGCCTAGCAGCAAAGCTGGTCTTTGCACCCGATTTCTTTTTTTTTTTTTCTTTTTATTATTATTATTATTATTTTTCTTCGTTCGTATTATTATTTTTTTCTTCTTTTTTTCGGTCTTCTTCTATCGTCTTAATAAAGTACTCTCACAGTGTGTCTACTTTATTCGAATTCTTGTTTAACCCTTGGATACAAATGCGAACGCGACATATACGTACATACACAAATACATATATACACGTAAACACATATATTATCAAAAGGTCGACCCACGTTGTGGGACGACCTAACGAGGCGCGATACAATTAAATACGAAAGAGAGAGAGAGAGAGAAAAAAAAAGAAGAAAAAGAGAAAGAGAGGCCTACTTCGCGAACGATGCACCTTATAACCAACGTTTTTACTCTCCTTTGGTTGCGTTTAATTACCGAGTTAGAAGAAACAAGTCTTTGCCTAATGAGGTTGTTCTCGATTCTTTAACGCTAGGAGGAGTTTACTATTATTACTACAACAACTACAAATACTACTACTAGTATTACTACTATCAATCGATTGCGTGAACTTCTATGTAAGATTTCAATTATTTTATTTATTTAGGTCTCGAATGTAGGTGTGAAAGAAAAAACAATTATATATATATATATATTCCTTTGACTGTGGTGCCCTCTTGAACGAATCCATTAATATGAACAGTAATTGCCAATATTTAGTTGCAAAATGTTACATATTCACAATAATAAAGGTGTTATAGTAAAAAAAGATACAGAGGATGTATATTTATGCCTTTAGCAGTCAAAAGGTTATATTATATATAAAAATTCAATATCACAATATGTTTGTCCACTAATAATTGCGAAACTACTCAACCTATTTTAATGAAATTTTTATTTATTTTGTGTGATTTGTTTCAATTTAGAATATAGGATAATTTTTGTCGCGATTAGTTTCTATTTTTTATTACTAATTTTAAGGATTCAATCAAGATCTTATAACAAAATCTCACAGCAACGCGTGATAGGAACATCCTAATATATATGTAGCACCTTATATATATATATAGAAAGATAAAGAAAGATAGATTACACCTTACCTTCTCTTTTATCTCGTATTTCGTTCTACTTCAAGATCGACGTTCGACCTTTTCCTCCCTCTTCTTTCCCCTCTTACACCCCCTCTTTCTTCAAGTATTACCTTTTTTCTAGACCTAGACACGACCTTTCGATTGCCACCTGCTCGAAAGTTCCTTTTTTTTACCTATATATATATATATATTTGTTATATCCTTCTTTTCATCGTATCGTTGAATTTGATCGATAAAATGAATGAGAAAGAGAGACAGATAGACAGACAGACAGAGAGAGAGAAAGAGAGAGAGATAGAGAATTCTCTCGGCATTTCCTGATTTCTAAGTTAGGAAGTGGCCGAATTTAAGTGGTACAAGGTCTCACGGAATGGTTTGGTTTGGTTAGTTTCTCGTCTTACACATTGAGAAATCAGGAAAACCTTGTCCTTGATCTGGGACGACCTAATAAGTAATCGATCAAACTACTTTATAAGATTATTCGAGAAATACATTAGGCGTTATGGTATATATAAGGAGAGAAGATTTATGGTATCAATTTTTTTTTTTTGGTATTTCTGTTTGTTTGTCGAGAAATTAGAAAAAAAAAATAAAAAATAGTTGTAGATCGTTAAACCTTTAGTCGTCGGTCAGGGAGGGAGGGAGGGAGGGATAGTAGGAGGGGAGGGAGGGGGTTGGGGTCAATAACATCGTTTCTTTGGCAACGTGAAACGTCGTTTCACTTTGACGTTAAATGTCTCTTGAGAAATAGAAAAAAAGAAAGGAAAAAAAGAAAGAAGGATGTACGTACGAGATTCTCGTGCGTAGTAAACGAGTATATATGGGAGTGAGAAGGAATAGTATGTGTTTCTTCTTCTTTCGCATGTGTGTTTGTTCGTGTAATATCGAGGACACGATTGCGGAGCTCTCCTGAGTCTTCTACGATCAATTAGAAATCACCTGCTGGTTGTTTACGGTGATGGTGATGATGGTAAAAATAAAAAAAATAAAAAGAAATTATAAAAAAATAAATAAAAAAATAAACTACATCGATCAATTAATTATTCAAATGGTACATTTTTTTTTTTTTTTACATTTATTTCTTAGCAAGTGTTGTTTCTTTTAATTGTATTAAAAAAACTTGTAAATGAGAGCTTGTACAAATGAGAGAATGCACAACGAGTCGAATAGTTTTACGCGTGCCAATCTTTTAAACGACACCCAATCGTCGAACGAAATAACAATTATTCCGAATGAAAAGAGAATCAGTAAAAGGGAGAAAGTGTCTGTGTGTGTGTGTGTGTGTGTGTGTAGTAAGGTGGGGTTTAGGGTGGGGTATAAACGTTGACCAAAAAGAAATGAACATTTTTCTTACCTTTTGTGCGAATTCAACAAACGTATCAACGATTTACATCTTAATATTCACGAATATTGTCACCGTATGTTGTTTTTAACAAGATAATATTATTATAAATATATTAAATAGAAAATTGTCATATAATTAATTAGTTGATAAAATTTCTCTGGAATTTTTACACAATAACTTGTTGCAATAGTAATAATAATAATTATTTTACATTACATATTATCAAACAAAGTTATATATGCAACTAAACGTCACAATTTAACAATTAATAATTTGAAACATTTTAAACCATTTGACTACTAAATAATTCTTTTAATTGAATTGTTTTTTTTTTTTTAGGTACAGCAATTGTTGTTAACATTTATTTTAATTATAACTTTTCAATTATATGTGACAAAATTCATAATAAATATAATCATGTTACATTATTTGCATTAATATTGAACAACACGTGTAAATATACACACCATTCAAAGGGGTTGAAACAGGAAAATTGGGGGGGAAAAAAAAGAGAAAAAGAAGAAGAAGAAGGGGAAGGGGAAGAGGAAGGAATATGAACGAAAAAGAAAAAGTGCTATGTCGTTTAACTTAAAAATGTTTGGAGCATTGTGTAACGGGTAGTAGTACCGTATAAGAGTAAACTCGAAGAAAGCAGTTTCGTGAAATGAGTACGGCCACTTTCCTCGATCTCTTCTACTTCTTTCTTTCTTTCTTTTTTTTCTTTCATTTTTATTTTTAGTTTTTTTTTTTCTATCTTTTTTACAATCCTCGACACGCACGCACGAACGCACGCACGCACGCACGCAATCGTTTCTTTGGAAATTACATTAACGCATTCGATTTGAACGAACGAATGAACGAC
>NW_015148984.1:411288-424160 GCF_001465965.1 Polistes dominula
AAAAAAAAAAAAAAACTAGCTGCGTTGAAATACTCGTGTAAGTATGTTCGAATGAATAAGAAGAAAATCAAATCAAATCAAATGAAATAAAATGAAATGAAATGAAATGAAAAGAAATAAAAAGAATACTTCGTTTTCTTGGTTCGCGTGAATGTATAGTGTATAGTAAAGGATCGTATGGTTAGAAGGGAAAGTCAGTTCTCGTGTTGGCATACCATCACCCACGCGTGATGATGATGATGATGATCATCATCATCATCATAATGATCATAATGCCTTCGCGCATTCTGATTCTCAAAGTGAAAGACACGGCTCTCTTACGATATACATTAATAAATATATCTATATATATATATAAATTACAAATAACAAATTAAAATTAATATACAATAATTTTTCCTTAACAATATTTACATTTGATTGGAATAATAAAAATATTTTTTTTTCCAATATTATTTTTATTTATAAATGTGTAATAAATTAGAAATAAAATATTAAATTTAAATTATTATAAAAATAAATTAAAAAAAAATATATATATATATATTAAATAGAAATTTTTATTAAAATAAAATTGTATTTAAAATATAAAATTATAATATATCAAATGTTTATTTAAAAATATTCAATAAAAATTTAATTAATTTTTTTAGATCTAAATAAAAAATAAATAATCCAATAAAAATATCTTTTTCTTAAACAAATAAAAACGATAAGAAAAGTGCGCGAATTTTTGGCTAATTCTTCCCTATTATTTTTTTATTTTTTTTTTTCTGTGATTCGTATCAAATAAAAATTCTTATTAGTATTTAGGGTGAAAGATAAGAAAAGGAACAAAAAAAAAGAAAAGTGAGTTTATACAACTTGATGGATCGCTTTTTATATTGAACTTCTGGTAGAGAATCGTCTTTGTCGTCAAACGACAATGGCCGAGTGACCGATCACGAGTTGTGTATCCCTATCGGAGAAAGTTTCTTCGCAAGGAGATCTATCTACCTATCTCTACCTATCCATTAGACATGGCAATTCACCGTAAAGGAGTGAATTCAATAAGTCACGTAACAGGAGAATAATATTTGTTTCCAGTTTCTATATCTAACAGTTGTCCTTCTTGTTTTATTATTTACAAACTGTAGCAAAAGTTTTCAATTGTTTCATCCACGTTTAATTCTACAACTTTTATACACTACGACAAACGATTAGTTTGTTATCTACATTTCTTACAACAAATTTAGAAATATATATATATATTAAATATTATTATTATTAATAATAGCATCAAATAATATGAGACAATTGTAAACAATTGTTACCATTTTCATATTTGGAATTTTATTATTTCATATATTGAACATCATATTTTATACAAAATATAATTAAACGATATTTCCTTTATTATTAAATAACAAATAAACGTTATGAACAAATTTCTAATAAAATAATATAAAATTGAGGCCACCAGGGAAACTATTGAAAAAGTAACAAAGTTACAAAGCAAAATGTTACATAAGATCTTAACTCGTGACTAAGAAATCTCGTTGCATGAGTCTCCTTGGAGTCACGGAATCGCTTTCATTTTAATGCTTCTATGTTTTTTAAAGTCTTCTATGTTTTTTCTTCTTCTTCTTCTTCTTGTTCATCTTTTCTTCTCTCTCTCTCTCTCTCTCTTTTATTTTCTTATCTTATCTTACCAATGTCCTACGAAACATCGAAAAACAGACTGCAACATACATACTTTTACTATTTCTAATCAAAATTCTTTTCTGCTTATATTTATATAGCTGAAGGGAAAGTATTATACCAATATCATAGTAAATAGTACTAAGAGATATATCCAATCGATATCTGTCATCGATTATTTAATATACAAGGGATACAAGAATGAGTGAACGTTCGTATAAGTACGAATCTATTGCATGTTCAAAATTCAATTATTCAATGAATATATATATATATGTAAATTGATGTTTCTTTTATCCCTTTCCCCTCACCCTTATCCTCCATTCAAAAAGAAAAAAATAAATAAAAAGAATTTGTTTGTTAGAAAATTTGACAATGGAATAATAATAATAATAATAATGTGTCCGGAACAAAATAATTTGACAAAAGTTGAAGTAACTTCGTTAGATCTGTAAAAAGGGTGACAGTGAAAATTTGTGTGAGAATGGGAAGGTTGGTTGGTTGGGGGGGGGGTAGATTATGGGGGTGATGGTAGTTCATGTAAATTAAAATATTCTATGATCTCGTTACAAGAATAAACACACACGATTTTACATTATTCAGATCGATTCTTTTTAACCTTTCTTTCTCAAAGACGGATGAGAAAGACCGACCCCTTGTTGAGATAAAGAAAGAAAGAAAGAAAGAAGTGAGATGGAGATAGGTGGGGTAGGTAAAGTTAGGTTGGTTGGGTTGGTTGGTAGGCAGGCATATAAAATTCCAAGGAGCAACGGTGAGATCCTTTGTCGAGAGGCGTATATCTTTGGAGTTGTGTTCGAAAGGCCGCCTGTTCGTGCGTTCTGGGATCGCAGGATAAAATACAAGGGGCAAAAATTGAGTAGTAGTAGTAATAATAATAATAATAATAGTAGTAGTAGTAGTAGTAGTAGTCTAGAGTAAAAGGAGGTGTGGTTATGGTCGAAGCTGGTCGACCTCGTTTAGGACCGGTAAGAGAAGCATAACGCGAACACATGCTTCTTGCCTTCTGTTCTGAGAGAACTCTAGCTAGCCTAACTGGCTTGCTTGAAGAAACGAGTATAAATGGGCTTTAGGTTGCTGGTAATAGGGGGGTTGGGCGGGTAGAGGGGATTCTAACGTTATATGGGAATCAAATTTACAAAGCGTAATTCACTTTTATTAATGTATTTTATGAGAAAGAACGAATCAAAGCTATCCCACTTCTCACCTCCCCACCTCTCATCCTATGACCCTTATGTTTTTTTTTTTATATATATATATATTTATTTTCGTCATTTTTCATTTTTATCTTCTTACTTTTGATTGTTATCAATTTGAATAATTACACGTTGATAATTTATAGCGGGGTGTATTTATTTTGTTATTGTGTTGTTTTGTCAGATGTTGCAATGTTTTTTTTTTTTTTTTTTGTTGTAAATCAATCAAATTATTGTATCTTATATGCAAATGAAATTTATATTTATATATCTTAATATTTATAAAAGATATTTTTCAATTGTGATATATAAATTTATCGTGTGTAATAATTTAATGTTTGGAAATTGTTCAGTCAACGATTTGGATTTCGATTAATTAGAGATAACGTTAATTAAAATGAACGGAATAAATATTTGTCGTAGATAATTTTTTATCAGATAATTATCGTTGCAATATAATCCATTAATATTATTTTAATATATAGACAGTAGAGTTTGATGATAATCAAAGAGAGAGTCTCGTTTTCTATATTTTTTTTTTTTTTTTTATTAATTGCATTTTCTATCAAGGAAAAATTAAATCTATATATATATATTGTTAGAAGATAAAAATCCGGTTTAAAAGATTTTTGTAGATTTTATAAACGTCGAGAGTAAATTCTGTTTCTCATGCGGTATGTTCAAAAATATTGCGGTTTCTATATGTAATTTCAAACCGGTTTTGTGTGAAACACAAGCGTCACCCAGAGTTTGTACGACGAATGTTGAATTTTCAACTACTCTCTGTATATATATATATATGTATATATGTATATATAGATATATATATTCGTATTGTACTTACCTGTGATTTATGTCGGTCATTAATGACGCGTTAAACTTCGCCCTTTTGCCGTTTTTAGGATAACTATGAAAGAAACTTTGTACGAATCAATCATCCGATTTGATGGTTCGATTTTGATTAGTGCTAGTGGTAGTGGGAGGGATAATTGTAATAAGTGGTGGTACGTTAAATGAATTCGATAGGAAAATAATTTCGAAAATTTCATTCATTTCATTAGAGAATTAATTGATGAATAAGAATTTAGTTCAATTATTACGGATAATTGAACATTTGATCATGAATAAAATCAATTATATTATATATTTGTTTTGTAAAAAAGATAAAACAAAATAATTATTGATTTATTTATCAGAAGTTCAAGAATAAAAAAAGGGAATTGTTTTTAAATCGAACACGTTCTCATATTGGTATAATTTAAAAAATAAATGTACGAGTCAATGAGAATTCGTTCAAAGTGCAGAACCATGTATGGTTTTTTGGGCTAACGTCATGATATCACCTTTCATCTTTATTTTTATATATATATTTTTTTCTTCCTTTCTTTCTTTCTTTCTTTCTTTCTTTCCTTTCAATAGTGTTCGCAAAGCGAGAAATGAGAGTAAGTTTGTACACGTATAAAAAGAGCACTTGTACTTTCTATCCGCTTAATAAAGTTTTACGATACTTCTGACGATATTCCGTTGGTATTTTATCGTAGATTGCACACCATAGAATAACAACTATACATATATATGTATAGTTATATATTGCTAAAAAGTTGTTAGAAATAATTGTATTATTATAAAAACATTATCAAATTTTTAAAATTTTTCGTAGATATATTATACAAAATATTATATTACATTTATATAATATAATCTACAGAGATAATCATGACTCTTTGTTAATAAACAAATAATTCGTCAAATAATATTGCAATTATAAATTGAAATATTAACTATTCTATCTTTCAAGTTGGATAAAACTGCACAAAGTGTGCAAAATTTGATTAAAATCAGTTCAGTACTTTAGGAGTCCATTGCGGACAAACAACGTGACACGTAATTTTATATATATATTAAGATATTATACAAAAATTGATTAAAAAAATAATAATAAAAATATATTATTTGGATGATATATTATAATTCACTTTTAATACTTTACAATAAGTTAGATTTTAATGAATGTTAATTAAATCATCGAAGATTAAACTGTAGTTACAATTAAAAGAATATATCTATATATATAGATATATTTATTACGGTTATTATATATATTTAAACATTGAATAGCTTTATTTCGTTTATTACAATTTGCTTACCAAGTTTCCAAGGAGAAAGTAATAGTAGAAATATCGTTGCGTCAGATTTTAAACTGTGCCATAGTAGACGGATAATTTTCATAGTAAGCAGAAACAACAGCAACAGCAGCATCATGGTAGGATGATGGTATTTTTTCTTTTTTTTTTTTTTCATTCTTTCGTTGGTACGAAAGAGAGAGAGAAAGAGAAAGAGAGAAAAACGATGCGAAAAAGAGTCACCTTGGTATGGAATTTTAGTGGTCGATGTGGAAGGAAGGTTATACCTTGCTTTCCTTGCAATTGGAGTCGAGTTCTACTACTATCCTATACTTAATAAATATACTACCATACTCTAACAAGTATTATAGTATTATACGATTTTTATAATATAATTATCATTTTCTTCAATCGTTTCTAAATCGTTAATGTAAACATGTTCAACTATAAATTTACTATGAAAAGTTTCGTTGAATAAGTTTATTAATGTAACAAAAGCATTTACGATTAAAATATTCATCATAATTCTGTTTACCATACTTATTTAGATTTATCTTTGTATATTCGTTATAACGTTACACTCTCTAACGTTAAATTTATAATCAAATCAATAATACCTTTTTTTTTATAAATTATTTCCACAATTTCATTATATCAGTTAAATAATTTTTTATTATTATATTTAAATCTATGCTTCTATATTTGATTCTTATATTAACTATTATTATTATATATATATATTTATATATTATTATTTTATCTTATATTAATCTATATTTTATTATTATATTAACTCTTTGCGGTATAGAATTTCAGATAATAAAATAGCCCTAGGTGCATAGAGAAATTTGATTACGTTTTTAAATGAAACAAAATTGATATATTTTTTTTTTTATTAATAAACGTATTACATAATGTAATAATGTAAAAATATAATAAATTAAGAGTTAATAATCAATTAATTGCTTTGCGTAAATAAGACGAAATATAAACTTTATGAGCATGTGTAGCTATTGCAATACACCGTACATTACGGTGTATCAAAAAGGTAGGACACTTTTAATCCCACCGTGGCCCCAAAGAGTTAAATAAAATCCGCACAGTTATTATTACTACTTTCTTACCAACAAGATTAAAATTTCGTTGAAATTAAAAACCACACTTGTGCAATATAAAGATATCCTACAATCATCCTAAATACTCACGGATCTTTCTCAAACATAGTAGACATACAAAAGAAACAAAAACAAAAATATAATCTAAATCTGGAAAAACATTGTTTAGGATAACATGCCATAATCATTACACTTATTATCACATATTTCTTTCCTTTCATATGAAATTTGTTTTAAATGGAAATAATTAATCAAATAAATTGTATGTAGTAATACTTGAACAATTATCAGTAGTACAAATTTGTACTAAACTAACTAAAACACAATCTTGGTATTCTTTTCGTCTGATATTCTTTTCTCTCTCTCTCTCTCTCTCTTTCTCTCTAATTTTTTCTAATTTTTTTTTTTACACGTGACACGTATCACACGAGATTCCCAGACGCCGTACTGTTAGGCATGACTAGCTTTAATGCTCGCAATTGAGTGGAAGGCTAACAGTAATTACGCTGAGGGAACGAACGAGAAGAGAAACACGATGGTGGTTGGTAGTGGTGGTGGTGTACAATAGCGGGACCTTATATGAATTTTCTCTGCTTTGTTCATTCCATCTCTATCTTTCTATCTATCTTTCTATCTCACTCATTCTCATTTTCTGTTTCATTTCTTCTCTATCCTACCACGCACTTCGTTCTTGTCTTTGTTTCTACTCGGTTACGTTGGGAATTCTCTTTTTATTTACATTTCCTTTCCTACCTCTATCTCTCTCTCTCTCTCTCTCTCTCTCTCTCTTGTAGATCATTTTTTTTTTACTCTCGTACGTATGTCCGGAGTCAAGTTCACCGCATGAGTCCCTCAGTAATTTGTCTGTCCGTTTTCTCGTTTATTCGTCGTGTTTCATTGCATCGTGGGAAACTTAGAAAGAAAGAAAAAAAAAAAAAACACAAAAAAAATTTTTCTATCCACGAAAGCGGTTTTTTTTTCATCTTTGAGTTGAAAATATTTTCTTCTCTCTCTCTCTCTTTCTCTCTCTCTCTCTCTCTTTCTCTTTTATTCTCTATATGTGTCTGTCTCTTTCTTTTTAATTAATATAATGTATTTTGAAGAACAACACAACTCTTGTTAAATTTCAAACTAGGATAATAATTTCATAATTCAAATTCAATTCGATAAACGAAAAAGAATAAGAGAGAAAGACAGAGAGAGAAAAAGGAATAAAAGGGAAAAAAAGGTCACATTGACAAAAGCATAAGATGGAGAGTCAACAGCAGCAGCAGCAGCAGCAACAGCAGCAGCACGTTTTCTCGAGTAGTTTGGCCACGTCATCTTCGAGGAATGCGTCTTCTAGAGAAGGTCCGTCTCTTTCCGGTCGTTATGGGCAAGAAAACGAGACGGTGAACGAGACGTACGGACAAACACACAGAAAGAAAGAGAAAGAGAGAAATAGAGAGAGATAGAGATAGAGAAGATTGGAAGGGTGAACCAAAGGGAATTCTTCTCGTGACTGGCAAATATAGGACGAATCGAAGTTAATCATTCTCCAGTCTTTTGTTGTCTATTCGATAACTATTATTATTATTATTATTAATAGTATTATTTTTTGTTTACATTCAAATGTATTCATTTTTTGTTAATATAAAAATATTTTTACATTGTTTTATTTTCTGATGAAAAAATACAAAATAATATTCACAATTTGTTGAGGGTGGTGGGAAAGTGGGGTGGGGGGAGGGTTGGGACAGATTTTCGTGCGAATAAAGTATGCGACAAAAAAATCAATTTATTGAGTGAAAAGGGGTAGGAGGGAGGGAGGGAGAGAGGGAGAAGAGAGTGACGCAGAAAAAAATATTGCAATTTAAATTCGTTATTGAATAATTTGTTCGAAGTAGATGTGTCATCTGTTACGAGACACACTATAGTAATGGTGATTGGCTTTTGTCGTATATTTTGACCGATATTAATTTTTTTGTTTTTCCAGCATTAATTACGTTTATATAACCGTAAATATATTGAACATTGTGTCTAGTTATTTTATTATTATTATTATTATTCATTTAAAATTGTAATTTTTCTTGTTGCATAATTTAATGGAAGTTTGTATTAGGAATTATTTGTAATATATTGTATTATAACATATATATATATATATATATTGTAGTTATGTAAAATATTTGCATTACTTTAGTTATTACTTTTTATTATTATTATTATTATAGATTTAAAATTGTAATTTTTCTTGTTGCATAATTTAATGGAAGTTTGTATTACGAATTATTTGTAATATATATTGCACTATTATATATATATATGTTATACATTTGTAAAATATTTGTATTACGTGTTAATAAAAATTGTTTGAATATTTTATATAATTATATTAATATGTATATTTTGAATATTTAAGATACTACATACGAGACAGGGAATGAATGAGAATACTTCGTGCATGATTCATAATACCTGAGAAAACAAATTTAAATAAATAACATAATATATAATAACGGTTGTAAATACATCATTTAATTTATAATTACTTATTGTTTTTTTTTTTTTTTTTTTTTCATTATAATATATATTTCATCGTAATAAATACGTATGCAGTATAATAAATGTAAGAATGTTTCTTACATCGAATAAACGAACACACCCGATGTTGCTCAACCCGAACGTTTACGATCAAACCGTGAGATCTTTTGATTCTTTTATATATTTTTTTTTGTTGGTTTCTCTCTATTAATAATAATAGTCATCTCGTTAGTTTTTTTACTTTTTTTTTATTATTTTTTTTTTTTAAAGTAGAAATGCGTGTGTTTTATCGTTCCGTGTTATCGTTCTAACAACCAACCCATGTATTTACGAAGAACTTACTTGAGAAATTAGTTATGGTGTATTTCTGGTTAGTAGTTCTTAAACGAAGAACAACTCGTTCGTTTAAACTTGCTTACCAAGAAACTGAGAAGTAGAAGAAGAAAAAAAATAAAAATAAAAATAAAAATAAAAAGGCTATTTCTCAAAGACATTTCACACGCTTTATAACAAAGATCAAAGACAACCGCTAGCACAGTATTTTAGTTTAAAATGTATTATTTAAAATAAAAAAAATAAAAAAAAAAAAAATAAACAAGTATTCTCAACTAATAAAATTTTCTTTTTTTTTTTTTTTGGAAGGAATAACTGTAGTGATGAAATATAATTTGTTATTGTTTTGTTTTATTTTAATTAAAAAAATAAAATATTTTAATAAATATAGAATATAGTTTATTCTTTAAACTAAATAATAATATTATAGTATAGTATATTATATAATAATAATATATCATAGTTTATTTAATAATTAAATAATATCTTATTTATTCTTATCTTAAAATAAAAAATAAATGAAATATTATTGATAAATATAATCGTTTTATTTTTCATCCTAGTATTTTATTATTCTTAGTATTTATAATCAAATTACATTACTCTAACGATAAAATATTCTTCAAGTAATACATAATTGAAATTAATTTGATATCTTAATAATCCTATAAACTAGATTACTGTTTACGAGAATTTTGTAATATCGTATTACGAGGAAATATTAAATTATTTTCAATTAATAGTGAGAACTGTTACAAATATTCTCACTATACACATATATACACGCTTGCCAATTTAATATCGTTAGGATTTTTCTACGAAATATTCATCATTATTATTTCTAATCGTATCAATCAAATAAATATTCATAAAAAAAAAAAGAAAAAATGAATTAAATTCCTTTCAAATCAAGTTACATCTTGAAGTAGACATATTTGTAATTCGTTAATAATGTGACTGTCAAAAATGTTGTTATAAATTACAATTATAATATTGTTTCACATTTTTCACAAGCTCAAAGAAAAATGTTGTTCTGACAATTAAGATCGTTGCACTCAGCCTTTTTATTTTCCATTGCTTGCATTCAAGTCCGGTCCAGTTTCCAGTTTTCAAGATAAACATTCTCGTATACTAGATAGATATATCTTTATTTTTATATATTTTTTTATTTATATATATATCATAAAAAAAAAAAAAAAAAAAAAACAACGATTGAAGGGAATGTACGAGTAATAAATTGTTATTTCACTTAATGTTGATTTCGGAATTCCATGATTAAAATAAACCAAATATTACGACAATAAACAATAATAATAATAATAATAATAATAATAATAATAATAGATTAATAAAAATAATTAATAAGTTTGATTCGAAGTTGTAACGGTACGGTAAAGAGATAAAAATAGAACAAACGTTTAAACAAAAAATAAAGAAATTCAATAAAAAAAGGTGGTTGTAATCTTTAGAAATGCGACACGTTAAAAAGTATTTCTCTCTCTCTCTCTCTCTCTCTCTCTCTTTCTCTCTCATTCTCTCATTCTTTTTCTCTCTTTGTGTTAATGTGTAAGGCTCTTCGCATTCGTTGGAACGTGAAGGGGGATGTAACGGATCATCGAGATTGCAAACGGTACTTTATTCTTAGCTGGAGCACTTGCTGCAGCTCGTGCATGATAATGCGACGTTACTAACCGTGCGATTTTCTGTCCTTGACAACTGTTAAAAAAGTAACGCACGCACACACACAAAGTACATATATCAAGTGTAAAAGAAGAAGAAGAAGACAGAAGAAGAAGAAGAAGAAGAAGAAGAAGATAATTTTTTTTTTTTTTTACCTTTTTTCTTTTTTTTTTTTTCTCAATCAATTTATTGATATCTTTGTAATATAATTCGATGCAATTTAATTGTTCATAAAATTCAAATATATATGATACAAAATATTATAATCGATAAAAAACGAGTTTTACGATTATCAATGAGAAGAAGACGTTCGAGAAAGCGCAAAATCAAAGAAAATAAGAAGAAGAAGAAGAAGAAATAAAAATAAATTTATTGAAATAAAATGAAAGATAAAGAAAAAAAAAAAAAACAGATAAAAATACAACAAAATCTTTCTATTCTTCGTCGTCGAGTGAATTTTTATCAAAATTGGCATATGTGTATATGTATGTGTGTGTGTGTGTGTGTGTGTATCGGTAACAAGAAATTCTTCATGGATTCCGAGAACGAGCTGCGTCGTCGTATTTCGCGTGACTTGTATTTCCGGATATATAGCGGAACGTGACATAATTCTAGTAGTCATAGAAACCGACCTTCGCATGAATCTATCTCTCTCTCTTTCTCTCTCATATACACATATACACACCCTTATTTATCGATTCTACGTCATTGCTTGCTTGCTTCCTTCCTTGTCATGTACGAATATAATTTAGAAAGTAATTGACGAAAAATAATTCATTTGATTGATGTTAATTATTATATATATATATATATATATTATTTATTATTTTACATATAAAACCTACATATATATATATATATATTTTGTATTTTTATATATATTTGTTTTTATTTATATATATATAATAATTACAATATATATATATATAATAATAGTAATAATATATAGTAATGTATATATATATTTTTATTTTAAAATTTTTATTTACATATATTTTATATTTTAAATATTTATTTAAAATATATATATATATAAACTTTCTTTAAAATTGGATATCATAATTTAGACGAATAATTTTGCTTATTTGTCGTGAAAGTAGTTTCGTGAAAAAAGAAAAACGACAAATTGTGTCGTAAAATTTGATGTTACTTTCCAAAGTGTTAAGCATTATTCATCAACGAAATAGTTAAAAGTTAAATTTAATGTAAAATATAATTTATTCATACTATAAATTATATAAATACATAAATTTGTTTTATTTATTTATTTTTTTGTTTGTTCAAAAGATATACACGATAAATTCTAATGTGTTAAAAGTTTCTCGTCATGTAGTTAAAAAAAAAAATGTTTCTTTTTCTTTTTCTCTTTTGACTTTTTATTTGATGATACGTTTTAAAGATAATCTTTTGATTTAATTTATCTTAAAAAAAAAAAAAAAAAAAAAAAAAAAAAAAAACAAGGAACAACATTATCTCCTCTCGTACGTTTCTCAAACGAGAAAATCGGAGTGTATCGTTCGTCAATGGAAAGAGAAGAGTTGATCCGGCAAAGCAGGTCGGTGGAATAAAAGCGAGAACCGGAAGTGAGGCAATTACTCAGTCGAGCGAACAACTCAGGTCAATTGTCCTGATTACATTCACGGTGACTGCTGTCGACAGGGAAACGTAGACGAGACGACGTTTAAGTTTAGAAACTAATAGCCAACTATATAACCTTTTCTATTATTATTATTATGATTATTATGATTATTTTATTCTTTCATGTTTTTTTTTTTCTTCTTCTTCTTCTTCTTCTTCTTCTTCGTCCAATCATTTCCATTTCATTTTTTGTTCACTATTTTTAAATATCATTGTCTTACTTTTAAAACTCAGGGACGTTTCAAACACTGACAGGATTTAATATTTTTGTCAATGAATTTTTCGGTTCTTAATACCAATTAATAATAATAATAATAATAATAATAATAATAATAATAATAATAATAATAAAATAATAATAATAATAATAATTACGTTTAAAATTACGATAAACGAGAATATTAATTATAATAAATATTATAATTATTAATATATATAATAATACTTATTATAATATTTATTCTAATAAATATTAATTATTAATATATATTTTAATATTTATTATAATATTTATTATAATAAATATTAAATAATAATATATTATTATATATTGTAAATATATAATA
>NW_015148984.1:424225-441976 GCF_001465965.1 Polistes dominula
TATATATATAATATAATAAATATATAATAAACATATAAATAAATATATAAATATATAAATAAATATATTAATAATATATTATTATAATTAATATTTATTATAATAAATATTAATTAATCTAACGATAAAAATAATTTTGTCATTTATTTGATAATATATTTATCATATTAGAAAGTTTTGAACAAAAAAAATTATTTCGTACGAATTAAAATAAAATAAAAACAATACCAAAAGGGGGGTGGGGTTGGATGTAAGATAGAAGAGAATTTTAGTAAAGTTATAAAGAAAAAAAAAAAAAAATCTATTATTCACTTTGAGTATTGCGTTAAGACGAAAGGAAGCTCTATAAAATAACATCACACTCTTTTCTGGCGAAAGGAAAGGAAATATTTGCCGAGGTCAGCGTTCTTACACCAGCAGTAACAGCAACAGCAGCAGGCACGTAACTGAGAACCGCAAAGATCGATTCTAAACGTATGACAATGTTTCCATTTCTAAACGATTCACTTTATTTTACACGCGCGATACTTTCTTATATTATTATTATTATTATTCGTATCATGTTTTTCTATCGAAAAATACAAATATTACTTTTCCTTATAAAATTTGTTTCAAATTGTGTGTACGTGTGTGTGTGTGTGTGTGTGTGTGTGTATTTCATTTTTTATTTAATACCGATTTACGTCAAAACAACAACAACAACAACAAATGTATCGTTCAAAGTACATTAATTGAAAAAATAAAAAACAGGTTAAATCTTAAAACCGACGAGAAGGGGTGGGGGGGGGGGAAATTTTGTTTATTTGCATTGAAAAACTGTGAGTTACAACAAGATGAAAGGTGGGGGAGGAAGGGGGAGGGACATGTTTTTAAGCTACATTGCGAAACATTGATCGTTGCTTATAGACACATAACATACATAAAGAATGAGAGAGAGAGAGAAAGAGATAGAGAGAGAGAGAGAAAGAGAAATGTTAAAATGTTGTGAAAGAGAAAGAGAGTTAGAGTTAAAAGCATCGTATTCAATGTAACCATGTGAGAGATAGTATGTCGAAATAGGAGTGCCGATAAATTGAAAATCCGCATTCGCGTGCCGTTGAAACAGTAGCTGCAGTAACATCGCATCTTCTACTTCTTCTTCTATCCCATTTCTTTTTCTTTTTTTACCTTTTCGATAAATATGTTTTCACGGATTGGCCCTTCCACGTATATATGTATATATATATATATATAACGTTATTCTTTCAAGTTAAAACTATCCTTACAGATCGCATGAATCTCTAAAGAGAATCCGATATCCATTTTATTTTTATTGCCAAGAAGGATTCTTCTTTATTTTACCTTTTTTTTTTTCACGTACGGACATTTTGTCGGTTTTATTTTACCAATGACATATATTTATTATTATTATTATTATTATTATTATTATTATTAATAATAATATATATCTTTATGTTGTTATTTTTTTAATAATTATTTTTATTATACAAAGAATAAATATTAATTCAAGCACAATTATTTTCTCTAAGGGTTTATAAATAATTAAATAATAAATTGAAATTGAAATTAAAATTATATAATCATTTAAGCAACATAATTATTACTTTAAAATAATTATTAATATTATATATGAAATATATTTATTATTATTATTCCTAGTATACATATATAAATATATATTATATTATTGTGTTATTTTTTAAATAATTATTATAAAGAATAAATAATAATTTAAACAAAATTCACTTCGTGAGAATTTATCCTCTTTGCAAATTTAAATTGGCACAAATTATTTTGTATAAACACAGTTTGAAAGATATTACATTTCCAATGAAATTTGTACAAATGAATTCTATTATTATTATTATTATTACTATAAGTGATGCATTAAACAAAATGATTTTTGATAGAACGTAATGTATACTATCGAGAGTGTAGTTGTAGTTGTTGAACGATTGCTAATTCGTTTCTTTTCCTTTCAGGGACGATGATGTAACGGGACTTTCGCTGTCGCGCTGCACTTAAGCAATGATGTCCGCACAATGCAATCGTTTCGTTCAAAACGCATGGAAGAAGGAGTTATGTTCGAATTGTTTCAAATTAAGAGAGGAACATTCATCGAACGAGGATGCATTAAGATTGTTCAACATAGAAAAGGCATCGTTCAATTTAAAATCGGATAATTTGAAAGTTCAGGTAAGTACAATAAATATTATCGAATTATTTTCTAGGTCTCGATTCTTAACATTTTTTTTTCCTTTTTTTTGAACGAGATAAGTGGTCGTATTAATTCGACAGGCTCGATATGCCAACCTCCTCCTCCTCCTCCTCCTCCTCTTACTCCTCCTTCTCCTTCTTTTGCTTCTGCTCCTGTTACTCCTCTTTCGTTTATTATACCGTTCGATCGAGCAATACAAGGTCGACGATCGAGAGGATTATAACGATCGTAACGAATGGAAAACTGGGTTGTGTTCCGCAATTCATAAATGCTTCGACGAATAAACCGGAAAAACTTGGCGTATCCCCCTGGCACCTGTCGCGTCCGTGCCATCGTTCGAATATGCACTCGAGTATAAACGGGATTGCTAATAATGAATCGTTCGTATGAGAGACATCCAGAGTAGTACTTTGCTAATAACGGAATTAACGGCATAACTCGATAATAAAATATATGTTCGTTATCCCAACTATAATAACAATTATAACAGCAAAAATAATTGATCTAAATTAAAGAACTTAATATTAAATACAATATTTATTATTAAAACAACAGTTTACAATGAATCAATCAACAAAATCTAGATAATTAACCCTTTGAGTGTTGAATACTTTTAACTAAAATATTTTGTAAGAACGGGGAATAATTTATTATTAATAAATTATATTTAATAATTAAAATTTTTCTTTCTTAATATAATTTAATTAATTAATATAATAATAATAATAGTAATATTAATAAAATTGTTATTATACTAATACAGGGGTCGACAAGCTTTTAAGTCGGAAGAGCCAAAAATTACAATTTACATTATTTCAAAGTTTTTAAACAGCCACAAAATTTTTTCTAGCCAGCAATAAACAGTACTAATAAATAAAGCTTTTTGAAAAAAAAAAAAAAAACTAATCTATTTATTCATCGGTGCCGCGAGCCGCACGTTACCGACCCCTGTAACTAATATTAACAAACACGTAAGGTGTAAGGTATGGTAATGCTATCCGACACATATGTGTCGATAGATCACTCTGATAATTTTTATCAAACGCATATATGCGTCTATAGCACTCTAAGGGTTAAATTACATCATAATCGATTAAACTTATATACATATATAAATATAAAAAAATTCTAAAGCAAAATCTTGTCTGAAAACGTACCTTTTAGCATCCCCCCTTACCCAACTCAACCCTATACATTCGCTAACTGACGTTGCTGCTAGCAATAAGGGCTGTATGTTGTTGTGAGCGTGAACTCAATGGAAGTGGGTCGTCCAAGTGAAGAGTCTCGTTTAAAATCAGCATCTCATACATATACATCGGGGCTTTTGCTGCTGCTACTGTTACCGTAGTCTCTACACACTCGTGTCTATATATGTGTGTGCATTTCTGTATATCTATATAAATATATATATATCTGTGTTAGAAAACTTTAAAAGAGCAACAGGCCGAACGAGTTCCCATCTTTTTTCATATATACCAACTCGCGGTTCTGTGTATCCATATATAATAGTTACATCGTTGCACGAGTATTATACGGGCCATCGTGAAAGCATTCATCGTGAACTTTAAATTCCCCCTCCCCCACCCTCACACCCCCTTCCCTTTCTCCTTCACCTTCTCTCTTCCATCCCACCCCCCCTAACTATGTGAAATTAAAATTGACTTTAATGCGAAGAGATTTATCCTAGAATTTACCTCACTCTCTCTCTCCTCTCTCTCCCCCCTCTCTCTCTCTCTCTCACTCTTTCATATCATTATAAAATGATATTACGAGATTTTAGCAGATATTTCGCGGGTAAAATATACCAACCTCACACGGGGTTGATTTCTAAATGGAATTGCAAATGAAGTTAGATCGAATCTATACACTTTTCGTCAAGGGTGGGTTGTTGGGTGGAGAGTGGAGGAAGGGTATAGAAAGGGTTTTATTTTTTTGTTTTTATTTTTATTTCTTTTTTTTTTTTTTTAAATCCTTCCTTTCTTCCTTATTTTCTTTTCCTTTCTTTCTTCTGACTGTTGTTTTCTTTTTTTTTTTTTTAAATCGACCCTGGTAGAGAATGAACGTAAAAAAAAAGAAAAAAAACTGGATAGGAGGCAAATGGCTTGTGCGTTGGTTGATCACAATCTGATTTTTTGTTTTGTTTTTGGCACGTGTGTATATATGTGTGTATAAATGTGTATAGGTGGGGATAAAACTTTAACGAAAAGTTATTCTCTTGGACAGTTATGCGAAGGATTTTAAGTTGAAAGTTAAACTTCTCATTTGATGCCTATTAGCCGAATGAATTAAGTTTTTTACGTATATTAAATCATAAATCGTTCAAAAGTTCAATTCCACTTTGTTGTATTTTGTTTTTTTTTTTTTTTTAATCAAATATATATTATAATTTTAATAAAAGTTCTTATGTTCCTTAAACGAGAAGAACGAATTGCAAGAAAAGACAAAAAAAAAAAAAAGAAGAAAAAATGTCATGCATTGAATCGTGAATAAAGTTTACTTTTTTGTAAAGTTTACTTTTTTTTGAACGTTATTGTTAAATTTTGATGAAGTATCATAAGTACGTCGAGATAAGTTATTAAAGTGAATCGCATACTGTGGTAAAACGAAAGGGATGGTTTGGGGATGGTGGTAGTGATGGTAGGGGTGAACAGTACGGGCATTTTGCCCGTACATCGTAAAACTTCAACGATTCGCGATCTCTCTCTCGCTCTCTCTCTCTAATGGTATCTTCAAATTATTATCCATTTTCCGTAACACATGAAAATCCGTTGTTACGAAATCGAAACGAGGGAAATTTATTAGATCCGATTCGAATTATCCTTGGAATATGGGATTGGGATATTATCTAAGTAAAATGCATTGGATTGTATTAAAAATTTATCTTTCGTTGTTGCATTTTTTACTTTTTAGGTTAATGCAATTTTTAGTTGCAAGTCAATAAAATTACTTTATGTGCCAATTGTGACAAATTTTAATTATTAAATTATTTTACATATTATATTAATATATTTTTTATTATATAATATTATTAAATTATTTTTTTTTTAATATTATTAATTTTAATATAATTATAATTACTATTTAATTAATATATAATTTAGGTTTGACATATAATAGTAATAGTAGTAAATTGTTTAAATAATAATTAAAATTTGTGTTATCTATTAATATATATTTTATATTTTTATCTTATTATAATATTAATTAAATTTAAATATATATATATCGAATATAATTCTCTCAGAGTATTCTACGAGTAAAAGAATCAACAACAACAGTTCCAAAGGATCAAAGAAAAAAGAACGTTGCTTTTCCGGAATCCTTGACCGAAGTTATCGGTTACGGTGGTGACGACTTTCTATCAGAGGATGAAGAAGATGACGACGTAGAACAGGTGTTGGTTGATTCTTTGAACACGGAAGAAGATGTGGTACCGGACAGCGAGGAAGAACGTGCTTTGAGCAACTTGACACGTGCAAATACTAATTTCAATACCGTTACTGCGAATTTAAGTGAAATTATTTCTAACAATGATATAAACAAATCTTCAACGAGTACATCAACGTCAACGTCAACGTCAACATCAACATCAACGTCATCATCGTCAACGAGAACTTTTGCTTCGTTGATGCTTGGTAGAATTCAAAAGGACGCAGATGGTCGTAAAACTACACTTTTGGTATCAGTTACACCATTTGGTGGTGACGAATCATTGCCAACAGCTAAAAGGCCAATCGATAGGAAAATCACTGTCAATGGTTTCTCCAATAACATTGCTAAGTCTTCTTCTTCAACTTCTTCTGTCACTAATTCGATGGATAACAAAAATGAGGTAAGTTTGAATTGTAAATTTTTTTTTTTTTATTAATGAGAATCAAACATTGATATAATATCTTTCATAGAATATGTTGAAAACATCAAAAAAGATTACAACGGAGCGTAAAGATGATAAACGCGAGCAACAACAACAGCAACAACAGCAGCAGCAACAACAGCAGAACAGTGGATCTCCAAAATTGGAGAAAATAGTTGATATGCCATTGATTACTTCGACAAACTTGATATCAGTGATACAAAGGACGGAAATTGAGGATACCAGCACGGTTAACGTTGCTGATAAGAATCTCGAAAATGTTACTAACAGAACAGAATTGTTAACTGGAAAATCGGAGAAAAAATTGGCTAACATTTCGCGTAGTCCGGCAATGAAAAAAATTGACAACGAAAAGCCAAAGATTGCGATTCAATCGATGCAAAGTAACATTAACAATAATATTAGTAACAATAATAATAACAATAATAATAATAATAATAGTACGAATTACGAGTTGTCAAAAACCAATGAAAAAGAATCTCCGGTAAAAGATAACGGAGTTGAATTGAATTTAACGTTGTTGAAAAAAGATGAAATTGTTGAGAACGTTGACAGGCCGTTGATCCTACGTGGTAAAGAAATTAACAAAATCACGGTTGTCGGTGTGGATGAGAAAAAAATGAAAAAATTATCAACAGATTCGCCTGAAGTTAGCGTAAAAAAATTTAATTTCGAGGAGAGTCGTGAGTTAGCTGGTGAACCAGATGGCAAAGCAGACGAAGAAGAAATCGTTGAACCACCTGCATTGCCACGTAGTCCACCACCATCTATGGAAATGGATAAAGTAATAGCAACCGAACCAAGGCCGTCTTTTCTTCACGGTTCTGTCAGTATGGACGCAAAATCGAAACCCATGGTACCCCAGAAACCGTCTAACTTCGTTGGGACGAAGCCGACTGTTTTATCGAAGAGTGAGCCCACGTGCAATATTGGTAGTACCAATGTGAAAAGGAATAATCCTAATTACGTTTTACCACCACCATCGGTACAGAATGTTAACAACAGGACACATCATCTTCCTAGTACAGGTTTGTAAAGGTTAATTAATTTATTATATTATATTTGTTTAAATATTCCTATAGATTTAAAAAGAATTATTAACTTGAGATTGGTTTGTTACAATTATAGGTACGGTTATTTCACCAATTTCTAATTCAACAACGAGACCAATTGTCAAAGAAGAATTAGATAATAAATCTTTAACAACTAAGAAAATAATTAAAGATAAACACGAAGAAAACGATCAAATTAATCAAAGAATTAATTCATCATCTATCACATACGAATCTTTTAAAGAAGATAAATTAATATCAACTACTAGTTCACGTGATATCGGTGAAGGTACGGAAGCTGATGAAGATAATAGTATGGAACCCGTTAGATCTGTTAACAATAAAAGAAGAATGGCACCAAGACCGCCAGAGTTAACGGAAGATCTTTTACCCGTGGGTTCTAATTTGTATGCTAGAAATCCCGGTGCTAATTTGAAATCGGATTCACCAGTAGTAAGGGAAAAAGAGAAGAGAGAAAGAGCATCGTCTTGTAGTCCAAAGTTTAGGAAAGCTGTTTGCGATGTACCTGACCCAACCAATGGTACATCACCCACCACATCCTCCACCATTACCACCACATCTTCATCGTCTCATTCGAACGATACTACGTCGTCACCAAGAAGGACAATATCTTTGTCGCAGGATAGTTTGACAAATGGTACAGAAACAACACGTGAAGGCAAGAAACGTGGTAGATCAAGATTTTCATTAAAGAGATTTCTACGAATGGGTTCGAGAAAGGACGTTGACATGACCACCACCACTACCTCCACTAACAGCAACAGCAGCAACAACAATAACAGTAACGGGCATGCTTCGAATTCACGTCTCGATGAAATACCGTCTACTCCGCAACCTAAACTCCGATTGGAAATCATTCATCCACTTGAGCTCGATGGTGCTGCAGTTGAAGTCGTGGGAAACGATAGTAGTAGAGTCGTCGGTAGTAGTAGTAGGATCAATGAGGATCAGACGGATTCCTGTGGTTTTAAGAACGAACCCACAAAGACGACGCGTTCTATCAATGCTTCTCAACATCAACAGCATGCTCTTACTTCAGCTGGTAAGCTTTTCTCAATCAAAATACCCTTTTATACAGGTAAAATCCTTCTATAAACACGTTAAATAGGTTCCTACAAAATGACGTGTTATATATGAAAACCCTCAAAGTTCATTATTTTAAGGTAATTTAGTTTTTAGATATTGTTACGCAACCATTGCATTATCCAATGCTGTACCAAGATTTTAGAATAGAAAATTACGTGTTATAGGAAAGGTTACCTGTACCTGTTAGATTGTTATTTATGTGTTTGTGTTATCAAAGATCTATGTTTGTTAACAGTTAGACCAGGAAAACCACCACCTCCGCCAAGAAATCAATCATTGGAGGAATGGTCTAGAACTGATCAGTCTAACAAACCTGTCAGACCACCACCGCCGCGTGTTGAAACTACTAACAAGCAACAATTGCATTCTAATAGAAGTGAAAAATCGCTAGGCAAGATGACGACTACTGCACCGACTTCTTCTTGGCAACCAACGAACGCCGCATCAACAACCGCTACCAGTTCAGACTTGATTTACGCGAATCTGGGTAAGTTCAGGCCCATACAATGTAACTAATGTGAATCGTCGTGGTGATTTCTTCTTTTTTTTTTTTTCCACTTCACGCGTACACTTATACCAACCATCCACCCCCTGTGAATGTTAACAGCCATACTCACAAAACCCCTCATGCGCCATTTGCTTTATAAAACAATAAAAAAACAAAATAAATAAACGTACGAATGAGTGACGCGAATAGAACACGTTATTTTTTTTTATTATTATTGATCAATAAATTATTTGGTCGTTACAACAAATATATGACAAAAGATTGACGACTATAATATAGTAAAATATAAATTTTCTTTTTGTGATTTATTTCTCTTATCGAATCACATCGAATATGTGGGCTCGTTCGTGCTCCTATTTTTTTTATTTTTTTCTTCCTACCTACTCGAGACCGTGTTGTTTTATAATGAGACGAAAGAAGAGACGAAGTTTAATTTGCCGTACATCGTTAGCTTGTATTATTCTTTTTAAAAAAAAAAAAAAAAAAAAAAAAAAAATAAACAAAAGCCATTATTTAGTTAATTGTTAAAGTTATACTATTATTATTATTATATGTTTAGTAAGAGGATTAATTCGTGCATAAAATAATAGTTCATTATATTCTGTGATACATACGTACATTCATTTATAACACATACATATAAATATATATATATATAAAACGTATATGCAATCAATTCTATATTTCTATCTATTTACATTTATACACGTGCATATATATACTTGTAATAGGCGTCGTATGTTGGTTGTACTTTTATGAAAGTAAAAGTCGTATAGGCCAATCAATTAGGCCGATTAATTAGCACGATCAAAAAGCATGCATACGCAATTCTTTTCCTTTTTTTTTGTTTTCCTTTTTTTTTCTCTCTCTCTCTCACTCTTTCTATTCGCGTTTAAAACGAATGACGAAGAAGAGTTTGAGAATAAAAAGAGAATGAGAGAGAAAGAAGATAAGCGTATATCCAAATTTTTTTATTCAATTATATTCTTATAATTGTGTTATTGTAATTTACATGAACAATTTTTGTATAGATATATAGAAAAAAATTTGAGAAAAAAAAAATAAAGGACGAGAAAATGATAGACAATAAAAAGAATTAAAAAATTACAAATAAAATTAATAAAAAAAAAAAAAAAAAAAACAACAAAACAAAATAGAAAAAAAGCCTGTAATATTGATTGATTAATGTTTTATCTTTTTCTTAAAATTTAAATAAATATTTGCCTGAAAAAAAAAAAATTGAAAAAAAAAAACACACACACAGACATCAGAGAGCCTTGTTTTTCCTTGATTCAAATTCAAACGAGACGAACCGTGTTTTCACCTTTTTTCTCTTACCTTCCTATTTTTATTCATTTATTGTAAATATTATAAACATTTAAATTTGATTTTATTGATTATTATCTTTTGCATTATTATTCTGCACGTGCCATTTTTTTTTTTTCTTATGAATTTGATTTTGACGCGACATTTTGAATTTTATTTCTACGAGTGCGAACACACCATACACACAACGGGTGAGAATGAGAGAGAGAGAGAGAGAGAGAGAGAGAGAGAGAGAAAGAGAGAGAAAAGCTCGGTGCGCAATGCGTGACGACCGAACGCCAATGAAAATGGAGCCAAGTTTTTGGTATCGATTATCTAGGATCGTAGTTTTTGGCTGCTAAGCCAAAAGATGAGGAAGATTCTTTATTTTCTATGGGAATAGAAAGAAACGAAAAAAATTATAATAATAACAATAATAAAAAATTAAATTATCTTTTTGTATCATCTGCGAGAGTTCGTCGTACGAAATAATTTTCTTTTCTTTTTTTTTCCTATTTTTTTTTTCTTCTTTTTTTTTGGATGAACAATTACATACATTTATTTTTTTTTTGGTTTAATTTTTGATGTACAGATGACTGGAGTATCGTTGTATGAGTGCTTATTAAAGCTTGCAAGATAATAATAATAATAATAATAATAATAATAATAATAATAATAATAATAATATTAATAATAATAATGTTTAAAATAATATAATACAAAAAAATGAAAAAGAAAAATAAAACAGAATGAAAATGTGCAACAAAATCATCTCCTCATCGGTTTACTCGCCATTTCCCTTTTTTCTTTTCTTTTTAACAACAGCGTTTTGTGTTACGCCAGAGCTCTTTTTCTAACTTGACCGCTGGGTGCAATTATTAACGCCGCATGCATTGATTAAAAATAAAAAATAAAAAAACAAAAAAATACATTAAGCATTGTGTTCACTCTAGAATTATGTTATTTAGGTAAACTGGAATGCTTGCCTAATAATAATAATAATAATAATAATAATAATAATAATAATCAATATCACCCGAAACTTTTAAATTAAATGATTCAAAAGCGGTACTTGCGTCTATCGTTTTATTTCCGACAAAATAAAAAAAATAAAAATATAATCTTGAAATAGCGTAAAGATTGATTTTGATTTAGTTAACTTTTAATATAACACACAATTATTACTGCGTTAATATTATATTTATTGTAAATTATTGTCCTTCGTTGCAATCTTCGATTATTCACAAATTTTTCATTTTTTTTTTTTTTTACCTTTAATTAAACGATGTTCAACTTAACGTTGAACGTGCACTCACGTGTGACCAAAACAATAATAAATTAATAAATTAATAATTAATAAAAAAATGAGAAAATTTGGAAATAAATAAGAAGTTTTTGTGTATCATGTTAAAAGTAATAATTTTTCATGTAATTTGTCCATGTGCCTTGTCATTGTAGTTTTTGCTGATGAACCAAATAGAGTTACGTTCTAATTACGCGTATTAGAGTATGTAACATCATCATACATATATATATATATATATATATATATATATACATATACGAGAAATACATAGATTAGCGTTGAGAATGTATGAATCAAGCGTTATGCGTCTAATACGCTAGTTACTTGTAGTAGCTAGCCTGTTTTGTGACAATGCCTTGTGTCTTGTGGTACTAACCCATGGCGCTTGACGATGGCGGACGTGCCTGCAGCAGCGGAGGATGTTACAGGTGAGGTACGCAGTGCCCTGGCACCTTCGAAACCTCAAAGAACCGCCAGTATGAGGGATCAAGCAACATCCTCACAACCATCTTTGATTAAGAAGCACGGTTCTTCATCCTCTTCATCGTCATCGCAAAATTTGACCCTAAACGATTACGAGACTACCGCAACCATAACTCAGCTTACTTCCGATTCACCGGTAATCAAAAGTATTCATTTGAGATTTGTATTTTGATGTATTTTTTTTTTTTTTAAATTAATTAAGTTTTTATTTTGAAACAAATAAATCGTTTCAGACCTCGAACGATAGTCATGGTTACGAGTGTTTGTCCAGTTCACCGGAATGTGACTCGAGTCTTGAACTACGCCATGGAAACGGATCCCATCATCCAAATTGCAAGAGGAAATCTGACAGCAGTGTTATGGATCCAGGGGTAGAATTCAAATTTCACCATCACCATCACCATCATCATCATCATCAACCATTCCTCAGGTCAACTTCATTACCCTATTGTGGTAGCGAAACTGAAAGCGAACTTTACGCACCCTCATACACTTTCTACACTGGTGACGAGGTATATACTTTTGTTAGTCTTTTTTATTTTTCAAGAGAGAGAGAGGGAAAATATATTGTAATACGAAATAAAATTCGATACTCAAATTAAAAAAAAACCTTAAAAATAAATTAGATGACAATAAAATAGATTACGAACAAATTCTATGTAAATGGATAATTATATTGATTATTTTTCTAAAATACGAATTATGATTATTTTTTTTTAAGGGTGCAGAAGAAGATCAAGATTGGAAGATCAAAGACGACGAGCTTAGGTTGAATCGATTGAGACAAAGAAGAGGACGTAGCATAGTTCATCGTAGTTTAGAAGATAATTATGGTGCCGTTGTAGTGGCCAATCACGAAGCATTAGCACAATTTGTCGAACAGGTATATTAGTTCTCATTTAATAAGATTTACCTTTAATATTATTCTCTTATTCAGATTATTTTTCTTCTCAATCGATTTCTGTTGGTTCGATGTGTGTAACGTGTAATCATGTAAATCAAGTTACAGGTGAATCAAGTCTCACAAATAGTAGCACCTGGTCCACTTCGTGCCTTGAAAAATTCCAATCCTCGTCTACGCGATTTCACCATTGACGCAAACACGTCCGTTTTCATTGGCAGGCGAATATTCTGCTCGGCTAGTTGGAACGAGCAAAACGTCAGCTTGTGCATCGCGTTCGATCAAGCGATGCACGTGTCAAGAAAGGAATTCTACTTGGCGCCAATAATCGAGTTTATAGAGACCGTGCCCAAAGAAATATCCGAAAGAGTCAGTTTATCAACTGGCAAAGACATGGAAGGTAATTTATTCTAGATTTCTTTTTTTTTTTTTTTATTTGGATAGAAGGATGAATATGAGAACACGTTGTATAACTTTTCCTACGAAATTTCAAATATCTGTCGAAAAAATGATATTATAATATTTAATATATATTTATATTTATATTATATTTATAAAGAATAGATAGAGTTATATTATTTAAAATAAGATAAATAATAATTTCATCTTTTTTTTTTGGAATCCTAATAAAAAAATATAAACATTTGCGAGCACAATTGATGTATATATTTTTAATTGCAAAACAGTATTAACGTAATTTTTGATAAATAAATTTTCTTGGAAATATATATATATATATATGTATGTTTGCAGCAACGATCTCGGTTTTTCCAAGATTACAAGTGAGTACGGTTCAAGCATTTGGTTTAGTCACGAAGGATTCCCAGGACGAAGGTTCGATTAGAGAATCCTCGTTCGTTTTACTTCAATTCGTTAACGCCTTGAAAAGTCTTCAAGCACGTGGAATCGAAGAATCCTCGAAAGGTCTGAGTAACGTGATGCTTTGTCGAGAGGATAAGGATGCCTGTTATCGACTTTATCTTTTGCAAGGGTTGGTTATAATCTCTTTTTTATCTTTTCTTTTTTGTTTTTTAAAAAAAAATATTTACTCGTTGCTAAACAACAACCAAAACAACAACAACTGTTGACAGTCATTTTTTTTTTCTTATCGTTTCGTAGATTAAATGTTGATACTTGTGACGTTAGAAGTGAAGAAAAGGTTTCATTGTGTCAGTGTGCTTTGGTTGCACTACAACAATTACACTTGACCAAGAAACTTCCTCTAGTCCAGGAATTATTGTTACGTGAAAAAGCAGTCACCCTTTCTCAGGTAAACAAAACGAGTACATAAATTTTTGTATTCATTGAAATTAATTATTCATATTACACATGTTTGTATTTATATATTTTTTTTCATTTTTCATAATTATAATTCCACATTTTTATATGAGTATGATAAAATTTCAACGTGTATTTATCATCATCATAATCATTTTTATGAATAATATGTTTTCTAGGTAAAATCATTACTCGAATTTTCTTTATGGGGTCCAGACGATGTTACAACTTTTGGTTTAGCAAAAGAAAGGGAAGTTACTCTTCAAAGATGGCTAGATCTTGAAAGAGCAACTATACTTCATGCATTGGTAAGAACACGAGCACCTTTGACTATTACCGATGAATATCAATTATTATTTTTGGTACGTACCAGTGCGAAAATGATGTGCGAGGCATCGATTTTATTGGACGAACAGAACAATCGTTTGTCGCGTGTTAGTTGAAGTATAGAAACAATATTTATATTTTTTTTTTTTTTTTTAATGTAAATTAATTCTAAAATTATTTATCGAATTTATTAATATATATCGTTAATATTTGAATTCGTTGAAATGAAAAAAAAAAAGGAACCAAGGATACGCAATTTAATGCAATTCCAATGAATTTCTTTTGTATTATGTTTTATCATAGTTTATTTTCTATTCTCCCTTTGTTTTCTATTTTGTATTATTATTATTATTATTATTATTATTATTATTATTATTATTATTATTAATCTATCGTAACATATTGTCAATAATTTATCATAATTATACGACTATGTGTTTTAGTCGTACAAATGTATTTAAATCTGATGAACCAGTATATAACATAATAACCGTTTATATTTATTTAATAATTTAAATGATAATAACAAATAATACGTGTGCCAATTTTCGATCAAAATCGTGACAATACTCGCCAAACTTAATCAAATTCAAATATATAATCATTTATATCGTTATTCTCAACGATGTGAGTATTATTTAATAAGTATACATATATATGTATAGATTTTAATTATCGTTGATTATTACGAAAAACAAAGCATGCATGAGAATATAATATAAGTTTATAACGTATAAGTAAAAAAAAAAAAAAAAAGAAAAAAAAATCATGTTTTATACTTTATACATAAATATTCATAAACAATTTTTGCAACATATTTGTACAAAGAAGAAAAAAAAACCTTGTGTGCCTTTGTTGTAATGCTCTGATTAAAAAAATAAAATATGAGTTTTGTTAGATCATTCCTTTCATTAGGTGTCCCATCCTCTCTCCCTTTATGTAAACGACGATTTTTTAATTTGCAATTTGATGTGACACGATAAACAATAATAATAAAAACAAATTACTTTTATATGTTAATATAATTCAATTTCAAACGATACACGCGTTCACGAACATTAAATAAAAAAACAAAAAACAAAAATACACAATTTTATTAATTTCAAACTAGTTCACGTATCGTTTATCAATTTAAACAAATTCCTACTAAAAAAACGATTCCATTTGAGAAAAGATGTACCAAAAGAGATCACCGATAACAAGAGAATTGAGAAAAAGGGCTGTGGTGAGACCAAAAGGGTTGGCGAAAGGGGAAGTCATTTGTTCGTACAGACGAAGCAAACTCTCTGACACGAATGATATGAAAAAAGTTTTTAATTACACTTTATGAATTTTACTTTATAAAAGTGAACGAGAGAACGGTCGCCTGTCGCTACCGTTGATTGGTTGTTAGCCTTTTTGTTTTTATATCGAATACAAACATGTATACACATATTTATACACATATACTTTATATTATATTATAAAACGTTTTTATAATATCGAAGATACGAAGTTGACTCTACAGTTATGAAAGTACGTTTAATTAATTTATAAACGCGATATTTATTTTTATTATTATTATTTTTTTAATATTTATATATATATATATCATATTATTATAGTGGTAGGAGTAAAACAAGACTTTGCACGAAAATTGAAGAGCAGCGTATATTACGTTAGAACGTTAATCTGATACCTAGGAATAAATATATCGATACTCTCACTCTCTCACTCACACTCTGTGTGTGTATCCATTAATTGTGGTATGTCTGAGAATGTCAGGTTGCAAGCATAATTCACGCATAAGCCCGTCGTCGTCTCTCGTACATTTCGTACTCTACCAGAACCATATTAGAAGGATGAGTATGGCACGACGTAAAAGGGAAAGGGGTAAGGGAAGATAGTATGTGTATGTGTATATAATTTATACACTAAGCAAAGAGAGAGAGAGAGAGAGAGAGAGAGAGAACCTGGCAACAAATTGCTAAAGCTATAACTGGAGAAAATGTAAGTTAACGCTTTCCTCACGTGTTAGCTACCCTGCGAAAACACTTTTCTACTTTTACATTGTATCCTTGGACCAGGGCCAACTGGCTCGTAGAGTCCGTTAGGCTCTTCTTCTCTTTTACTATATATGTACGTGAACCCTATTGACTCTCTTCTACGTGATTGTACACTGCATACACACGTGCACGTATACAGACATGTAGACTAAACAACGAATCTGTTTAAAACACGTTCAACGATTTAGTCTCTAAATCATTATTTGTCATCCTCTTCGTGGTTAATTATTTTTACAAACTATACGATTAGATACGAGATAGGAATACATTCAGTCAAAATGATGACGTTTTCTTCGAGCAGAACGATTAAGGACTCTACAAGTTATTTCATAAATAATGACTATTAATTTTTTTTTAATATACTTTAATATATTTAATTAATATATTTCAAAACCTCCGACGACTTGTTTCATTAAGTTGGCTGTTCTAATGAAAGAACTGGGCGTAAAAAAGTAGAAGTGTTAAAAAGAAATGTAATTAATTTAATTTAACCCATGAGACAAGAAAACCTATCCCCCATTAATAGAATTTAGAATAGAATATACAGTTTTATGAGTAATTCCAAAAAAAATGGAATTATTCATGTGTTCGTCAATAATTTATTTAAATAATTATAAAGAGTAGCTCGTGGCAATTAGGATCTTTCATCCTTGGTATGATTGAGCACCGGAGGGATTTTCAATTTTTCTACTCACTCGTTACCGACTGTTATATTCCATACATGTGACATTTTAAAATGAAAATGACACATACACGAAATATGAACAGTTAGCATTAGAAGTTCTGCGATGGCTCCAAAACACTCCTACTTCGAAGCAAGTATTGCAGTCTGCCAATCCATAGAAGATCCATCGAAGATCCATCGAAGAATTCATTCCACATCTTTGAAAAGGAAGAAAATTCATTGTCTTATCTGTAATATAAAATAAAACRTAACGATAAGWTATCAAYAATAWAWTCAAAAATCATTTYWAATAAAATCAAATAAAATATTTWAAAAAATGYATACTYACAATGCATTYCAATWGAATGCAGCTCAACGGTATCATGGTGATACACCTCRCGTGAATCTAAAAACACGGTATAAACGAAAATAAGAAACTATAGATGAGTTTCTTATCGCGAAACCGAAATTTTTTTTATACGACGAACAACACTGACTCTAATTCGCGTTTGATTTTAATTTATTACTCGGCCGATCACTGATTCTACAACTAATTCAAAAACTGCTTTGCACGCAGTTTRATGATAACACCATAAACACTCCCGTACATTGCTTCGCGCACGATTGCAATCTGAAACAGAAATAAAAAACAATACTATTAATATCATTACTATTACAGAAAA
>NW_015148984.1:442231-475148 GCF_001465965.1 Polistes dominula
CACTATCACTGAAACAAGAGAAAAATACAAAATGATTAGAATCATTGTTATCATTTCAAAATTATAATTAATAATTAAAACAATGTTTAATATAAAGATTAATTTACCTTTTATCTTCAAAGATGAATGCACGATGGGTATCCTACCCTTAAGATGACGATGAGCACACGTTTAAACCGAATATAAGAAACTTTCGGAGTTTCTTAACCCGAAAAAATCGAAATTTTTACATACGGCGAAAAAACACTGACTCTAATTAACGATTTTGTTAAACGATGCAAACACACGATCACTTCATTGCCTACACGCACGATTGCAATGATATTCTGAAACAAAAAAAGTAAAAGAACAATTAATATCATGATCGTAATAAAAAATCATTGAAATTATCATCAAAAAAGATATAATAAAAAAATTCTATTTACTTTTAATCTTCAGTGATGAATGCCCGATGGGTCTCCTACCCTTAGGATGACGATGAGAGTAGATGAAAAAACTATAGAAAAGTTTTTGATCGCGAACACGAACGCGACCAGAACCGGGACGTGTTTACCGACCGCACTACACGTCAAAAAACGATTGGAAAAATGCATATGTGATTAGTGTTCTTATAAAATGAAAACATAAAAAGATACGTTATCATAAATAATCAATGTTCAATATAAAACAAAAGTATAATAATTTATAAGAATTGACTTAATTATAAATAAAAGTTATTGAATAATTATTAAATGTATCAAAGTATGCAAGTATTTCTTTGATAGTGCTTGCTTTATATTATAATATAAAAACTCAATCAATTTCAATTGCATAAATGTCACACCACTTGCATAAAATTCCATAAAATAGTATATAACGTGATCTTAAAATTGTTTAAATAAAACAATGAACTCAATGTAGTGTAATCTAACAAGTCTATCAATTTTTATACTCTACTGAATAATAAAAAACCTTGCTTTATATTATAATATAAAAACTCAATCAATATCAATTGCATATATGTCACTACTTGCATAAAATTCCATTAAAAAAGTATATAATATAACTAAAAATTGTTAATACTAATCTTTAAAGTTGTTCAAATAAAACAATAACTATTGCAATAAACTGAATGTAGTTCAATCTAACAAGACTATCAATTTTTATACTATAATTAATAATAAAAAACTTCCTATGATATTAAATTGATTATTATAACGTTAGTAATAAAATTATTGAATAATTTAACGTGTAGTAGCTTTTGCCGATGTTGACGTGTCGAAAGACGGAAAGTGATTGACATACGTTAGTATTTATCCTTAAGAGTGTCGAACGTTCGGCAGCCTTTGTTTTGTTTCCGACTTCGGATATACTCTGTTATTACAGATACACATACATAGTTACGTATAGGTCGTATCTATCGGTTGAATGTTTTTATATTTTTATTCATTATTCCTCGCTTTCTCTCTCTCGCACACACACTCTTTCTATCACTCTTCTTTAAGTTGGAAACAAAAAGAAACAGATTTACCTCGACGGATACGAAAAGAAGATAAAATAGTAAACTCAATTAGAAGATTAGGTACGTATGTATATTCGTGATGTATTCTTTTAATGCTTGAAAATCTGAACAAATAAAACATATCATTGTACGATTCGAAACGATCGTACGGCAACTAGTTGTCTTCGAAATGCGTACCATCGATTCTATCGATCGCGATTCTAGATCGATACTCACCTCTCGCATTCTTACCTTTCGCATCTCCACCATATGCGCTCTGCTGGGCCAGTTCAAAGGACCATTTTTTCTATTCCATCACTAGACGCCTACGACGATACATCTTCAGCATCTGAGGACCATAGAAGCTACACTGAACAAAGGATTTAAGGATTCACAAGGAATAACGATCATACGAATTCACTAGGAATTCCAACCTTTACGGATGTGAACGTAAGTGAATTCTGCCCCAAACCTTTACGGTTGTGCTCTCTATACGTGAGACGTACACACCTCAACGTAAAATATACAAATCAAAAATACAAATTATTATTATTAATTAATTAATAATTATTTAATGCTAATACGTTGAATACTTTCAAGGAATGTTACGTTTGTATTTAATTTCATATATTTTTGCATAAACAAACGTATCTTTTATAATAACTATCGATAATATATTTTATACATATACACATTACATTGACACTTTAATTTTTCATAATTTCTTTCAACTATCTCATTTTTTTAATTTCATTAGGTACGTTTTATCAAATTTTATCTTTAACGTCTTTTAACAAGTTTTACTTAAGAAAGAAAAGTACATAAGTAAGATTAGGTTTAAATTGTTTTATGCAGCGTGTAATTGGGAAATGACTTGACTTCGTAAAGAATAAAAAGAAGAGGAAGAAGAAGAATATTTTTATAAGAGACAGTTAAATTAACATTCTTTTACTATTATTAATTTTGTATAATCATTAGTTATGTCATACAATAAAAGTATACCTATAATTACGTATACAAATGCAGATATGTATGTATTATATAAGAAGTTTATTAACTTCAGCAATATTTTCTTAATATCCAATTGGTCGATAGATTTCGTTTGCAATTATCCTTCCTAGCGAATCGTTGAACTTTGCTATTTCTAAATGACATTAAGAAAGGATAGTATTGCATATCCTTGAAATAGTATTGCATAAAACTTCTTCTTCTTCTTCTTCTTCTTATTTTTCTTTTACTACTACGTTAGAAGACTTTCCTTTATTACTCGTGGAAAATAAATGAAATATCTCAGGTCATTAAGGAACGGAAAATTGTAGTAGAAATTAAAGAGGTAAAGGTAAGACGACGACGACGAATAAATTCTATGAGGAATAAATGGAGATAAAGAATGGAAAGAAATACGAGACAGAAAGTAAGAAAGAGAAGAAGAAGGAGAAAAGAAGAACGACTGGTACAAGCATAATTAATTAACGAGTACTACGATGAGGTAATAAAGGGGAGTGAGTTTTTCATTTTACTTTTTCTTTCTTTTTTTTATTTTTTTTTTTAAACATAGCTTCATGAACCTATTGCACAATACAATTACCTGAAAAACGATATGTACCTAATCTTATGGAAAAAAGTAAAGAGAGACAAGTGAGTTATGGTGAATGAGTAAAAAGATAAAGATAAAGATAAAGAAAAAAAAATGTTTTTAATCGCGTGCAATACAAACGCAAACCAATTAATTCGTTCTCTCGTAGTCCTCGTAGTAATTTGCCTTTTCGATGCTCGTCTTAGGTTTTATTCAAGTTGCCCTTTTTCCGTATTCCACTATCTTTTCTTCCTTTGCTTTGCTTTTGCGAAAATTCTTCTTGATGGCAAAGAGAGCTATTTCCAAGTAGGAAAACTGAACGAATAAGAAGAAGAAGAAGAAGAAGAATAAGAAGGGGATAGAAAGTGGTGAGGGAAGTAAAGTTAAAAAATTTGTTCTACTTACTTGTCACTCTAAGTGTAAGGGAAGTGGGTCGACTAATTAGTCACCGGACTGGAGTCGTTTGCGGGTCATATCTTTCACGAAAGGAAGGAAGTCATCCCCGTCTTTTTATTTCTTTTCTTTTTTTTTTTTTTTTAATTTTTTTTTTTCTTTAGTTTAAAACGAAGAAAGAGAGATCAAACGAGTAGAAAGAAGAAAACTAAAAAAAAAAAAAAACTAGAGAGTAGTAAAATACTGATTAGTATTTTGAAATGTATTTGTATTGAGTTATTTCAACGATGATTATGATGATGGTGATGATGGTGATGATGGTGATGATGTTGTCTCGAGTATTCAACAAAATGAAACTGTAAAGTGTTTAATGTTTTTTTTCAATCCTTTCTTATATTATATATTGTATTTTTATATTGTAAATTTAATCGTAGAATATTTTTTCCTGCATATGTTTTAATTATTATAATATCAATAACGTAATTATAATGGTAATTAAAATATTTTGTAATTATTATTATTTTTCTTTTATTATATTTAAAATAAAATGTTGTATTAAAATATTATTTTTACGATACACGAATAAATTAATTATTGTTTTTTTTTAATTATAAATTTAATCGTGCAATATGTTTCCTTTTATACTTTATAATTATTATAATAATTATAACGTAGTTATATGTATATAATGATAAAATATTATTTTTATATTTTTTCTTTATTTTTCTTTTATTATATTTAAAATAAAATGTGTGTTGTATTAAAATATTATTCTTACGATACAAGAATAAATAAATAATTTTTTTTTTATTAGAAATTTATTTGTGCAATATTTTTAATAATTATCGTCTAATTAAAATGGTATTAATATATTATTTTTATGATACACGAACAAATAAAATAAACGTGAAGGAGAAAGGAAGAAATTGATTGGAGAAATAAATGAGATTCGCGTTTGTTACGATTTTATATTACTTTGTTCATACTAATCTCATTTCAGTAGCAGCAACAGCATCATCCTTTTCGTTGTTGCTTGTTAATAAATCCATGATTCATAATAAACTAATGACGTTAGTCACGCGTACAGAAATCGATCGCATTATTAAGCGTATTGTATCGTATATTCGGCGAACGTTAACCGTTCGATGATCGATCGGTTCCTGAATCTCAGGTAATTAAGGGAAATTGCCTTTAACAAGTAATTATTAGCATTGTTGGGTTCATTGCGTATGGAAATATTATATTTGCTTGCTGTTTCACATCTCACTCTCTCTCTCTCTCTCTCTCTCTCTCAGATAATTGTGTCTCACTCGTGATGATGGCAAATTACATTGGATGTTTCTCTCGATTCTATCCTAAAATGAAAAATTGAAAATTCAAAAGACTAATGATAAATCAAATCGTGTTATCTTTGTACTATTAAATTATCTTTTGATCATTGTCATTCAAAGTTCAAAGTTGAATAGACGTGTTAGGTTTGGTTATTAGATATGCAACGATAAATTATATCAAATTGATTTTAAAAAGAGAATTGACGAGTGTACGTAGAATAATAATAGTAAAAAGTAAATGAATTATTTCTAAAGAATAATGATTATTTTTGAAGTGACAACTTCTTTAGAATCATGGTGATTTGAAAATCGTGAAACGAAAGAACGTGAAACCGATGAAACAAAAATAATTAATTAATAACATTCAATATATAATTTAATTCTATATATGATTTAATTAATTAATTAAATTCTATATATAAAAATTCAGTGTCACAATATGTTTGTCAACTAATAATTCCGAAACTACTCAACTTATTTTAATGAAATTAATTTTATTTCACACGTGATTTTGTTCCAACTTAACACATAGCACAATTTTTATCGCGATTTTTTAATTTTTTAATTTTTATTATTTTTTAATACTAATTTGAAGATTTTTATTTAGAGATTATCTAGGTTCTGTAAGGTTTTTTCAATAGATGGCACTGTATTACAATTCAATTATTTCGATATATTCACGTCTCGAAGCTTGGTTTCCTTTGATGGTTTCACTTCTACCGTGGGTGATCTGCACACATCTGTTTTTTGTTTTCGAACGTAGATAGAAAATTGAATATATATATATATATATATATGAAAATGGTATATAATATGAGAAATAAAAAGGTACAATACGAAGATGAAAATGTAATAGAAAAAAAAAGGGTACAAAGGTAATCTTATTCGAGATTGACAAAGCTAACAAAAATGAATAAAAGAAGTAATAGATATGCACACACACACATACATATACACACAACACATATACATATATGTGTTCAGTTTATTCGTATAAAATCCATAGGAGATATCTATAAAGAGAAATATATTTATACGATTTATTTCCAGGAAACGATTATTACGATGCACGCGAATTTCTTTTTTGCATCGACGCATTTCTTTAACGATTTTTCTCAATAGGGAAAATAAATAGAGTATTATATATACGTTTTCTAATGATCATGTTAAACCGGATATTCTCAGTACTATACTATACGAATGTATACAGAAACTGAGAAAGTAATTTTCCTATTGGAATTTAAAATGTTTTTCCATGAATAAAAAGTTTGGAGTTTGTGAAATATGGTACGTACATGTATATATATATATGTATGTGTGTGTGTGTTATTCCTCTTCCTCTTCTGTAGGTTTCATTCGGAATGTATCGAATGACCCGCAAATGTCGAGCTATACAAATCGTCTCGTGGCTCACATACGCTTCCGTGTTTCGGTCAGAACACGCAAATCTCACGGACTACACATCGGCTTATGGAAATACGTCAACATATGTATCTAAACCAACGTATATCGATGGAGTTACGCTAATGGATACCTTACCCTGCTACTGTTGCTTCTGTTGTTGCTTCTGTTGGTAGTGGTAATGATCATAGTATTGGTAGTGGGTGCTGGGTGGTTGCCATACACTATACTACTATCACAAAAATGATAAAACCTCGGGACTCGTTTGAGTTTCTAGTATTATTTTATTTTTCAAATAAAAATCAACGTTGAGAGATATTATATTTTAAATATTTACCAAGATGATGAATAACTCTTGTTACTTTTTGTAAACATTTTTTATATGTACTCGTAATAACCTTTTCTTTTTTTTTTTTTTAATTTTCAATTAATGAGACATTTATTTTAAAAGTAGATTGAATTTTGTAGAATTTTTTGTTTGTTTGTTTTATTTTTTTTTTTTTTTTTTTAATCTTCATGTTGACCGTTTTCTTTCATCGTAGAAAAAAACATATCGAACGTGTTTTTATTAAATTCCCTTTGATACACCTCTATATGTTTTTTATTTCTATTTTTGTTGTTGTTGTTTATAATTTCTGCGAACCAACAACGTTAGATCATTGACAATTCCCTTTTGAATATATATATTTTTTCTGTTTTTTAATTCCATTAAGATTAAATTTGCTCTAATGTACCGAAAGGGGCTCCCTTATAAAGTTCTCTTTTAACTCGCTCGCTCACTTCTTAAACTTCATAAAACGCCACTCCTAGTCGTCTTTTCTTTTTTTTGCTCCTTTTCTACTACTACTTCTTCTTCTTCTTGTTTTTCTTCTTTCACTTGACGAAAAGGAAGAGAAAATGAAAGAAAATCGTGTCAGCAGTAATAAGAGGATGACAAACAACCTCTCAGTTTCCATTTTATATGTATTTATACTATATATATATATATTCGTTTCAATACTATCAACTGAAATTCTTTACTCAAAATGTAAATTTATGATCTGTAAAATAGA
This sequence comes from Polistes dominula, assembly GCF_001465965.1. The sequence goes on from NW_015148984.1 coordinate 449,465, forward strand.
TTTTGTCTTTGTATTTTAATTAAAATATTATTGATTATTCACCAAATATACATTTGGTAGATACAATTAAAATGTAACATTGAAATAATTTTTTTTTTTTTTTTTTTTTTTTTTTGAAACTCATCCCAATGAATAATTTAATTTGATTGTATTGTTGTCACGAAATATGTCTTTTTTTATTTTTTTTCTGTTATTTTAATGAACATCTTTCAAATCAGGTCCTTTCGTGTTACGACAATTGTAACCGTGATTTTTAGTAGCAACAGGTCGAGAGAGAGAGAGAGAGAGAGAGAGAGAGAAACAGTCGTTAAGAAAAATAACATTGATAGCCTGGCAAAAATTAATGAGAACAATTTAAAATGTAGGCTCGTTCGAGTTCTTTGACAACCCCATAAAATGAACGTTTTGATGGACTCCCATATAACGTTTGCCAGTTTCCACGATTTTTTCTTTTTTATAATGTCGTCTTCGTAATAGACAACTTTTATCGTGCGTTAAATTTATGGTTAGGGAGGAATCAGTTTTTTTTTTTTTTACTTTTTCTCTTCTTTTTTATTATTATTATTATTTTAACAATTTTTATTTTATTTTGAAAGATATCACAGAAACGAACGAATGAGCGAACGAACGAATTTTCGATCGTATTAGCATACGCTCGTATTTTTCTCAACGTTTTCTCTTTTATTTAAAAAAAAAATTTAAAAAAAAAATAAAAAAAAAAACAAAATATAAAATCCGAAAAATTTTGTTTTACATAAAAATGATAAAAAAAAAAATATACGTAACGTAAATTTTATGCATGATTGTGTTACAAACCAAGTGTTCAAATTTCGTTGTATCCAATTCGTCACATATATGTATATGTAATAGTTTAATCACATATATAGTAATAGTAGTATTAGTAGTAGTACCAATTTTTAAAATATAATATTATTTACAAAATAAACATATTTTTTATATTAAATATTTATTTTTTCAATAAAATATTATTTATAAAAATGTAAAACGAACTTGGTGTCACAGTTTGATAACTCGTTAATAAATATTGTAACAGTGTTGAAATTTAAATTGTGGTTGAGAGGGGAGGGGGGTTGTAGAAAAGGTAATATTATTTGTAAAATTAAAACTATTATTTATAAATAAAATATTAAATTATAAAAATGTAAAAAGAAAAAACTTGTGTGTGTGTCACAGATTTGATAACTCGTATCAAGAAATATCGTAAGAGTGTTGAAATTTAAATTGGTGGTGAGAGGGGGAGGGGTTTATGGGAAAGGGTAACGAGTATTCTAGACTTCGAGATATACCTCAAATCGTTTACTCAATTTACAACCCAGGACTGTTAAATTCCTCGGGGAACGATCTTTCGTAACGCAAGAGCGCCATTGTTCAAGGGCTCTTTTCCATCGGATATGCACGCAGACAACCAACACCGTTAGATCGAATCGAAACCCATCAACGAATGATTGTTTTTCTAGTCCACTGTTTTTTTTTTTTTATTTTTTATCCACTTTCTCTCTTTCCTTTTTTCCCAATGTTTCTTTTTTTTTTGTTTTTTTGTTTTTCTTTTTTTTCCCCTCCATAAAATGTTTCTTGTAACTCAATTTTGTTTTATTTTCTATTTAAAAATTAAAAAAAAAAAAAACATCAAAATAATAAATATTTGAAATATTATTTATAACTACATGAGATTTATGTAAGTTTGTAATTACAATAATTACAAAATTACAAATTGTTATAACAAAATTTGGTTATTTGTTTTTTTTTTTTTTTTTAATTAAACATTTTGCATTCAACATTGAACAAAAGTGGTCGTTCGAAGTTATATATTAAAAAAAAAAAAAACGATTATTATTTTATTAACAGTGATTTTTTTCAGTACCAAAGAAATGTCTATAGATAGTAAGTACTTTAGCATCAAGATGAAAAATAAATTTTTTTATGAGACACTTAAAAAAGTATTTTTTTCTCTTTCTACTCTTTTTTTTTTTTTATAGGTTACAATTTCCCCCGAGAAATTTCATTTCACGTCTTTTATATTCTTATAATTTATTATTTTCGTTTTTCATCTGTTAGAATCTTATCGAACTAACAGCAAAAATAATCATGACACTTTGTTAATAAACAAATAATATTGCGATTATAAATTGAGATATAAACCATCCTATCTTTCAAGTTGAATGAAACTGCATACAGTGTGGAAAATTTGATTAAAATCGGTTCAGTAGTTTAGGAGTCCATTGCGGACAAACAACGTGACACGTAATTTATATATATATATATATATATATATTAAGATATATTTTTATTTAATAATCAATATTATTCAAATCAATCAAAAAATTGAATTTATCAAATTAAATAATAATAATAAAATAAATAAATTAATATTTAATACATATTAATATTAACAAATGTTATACTGTTTCTGACCTATAAAAAAAAGTAAAAGTAAAAGAAAGAAAAAAAAATGAAATAACGCGTGCACTCTCCCATAGGAGGTTAATTCTTGTTATAATTCGCGTGCAAGTGAAAGGGAGAGAGAGAGAGAGAGGGAGGGAGGGAGGGAGAGAAAGGGGTGGGTGTGTCATATAAGGTTGAAGGATTTTATGACATGATTTGTAGTAACACGAGCCAAGGCACGCCAAACTATAGCTTAACTTCCGTTTATAGTTCCCTACGCTTTCTCGATACGGTCAGTTTGTAATTACTCTAATTAGTTGCGTAGAATGTTAATGGTCGCGGTGGAATAATTACGAACTTCAAACTCGTTGGCATTACTGTGTGGTCTTATATACATACGCGCACACATGTATACATGAACACGAACATGAATAAGGGTGTGAGAATAACAGATTCGTATCGCTCTTATGACTGACCTCGTTTTCTTTTTGCGTTTAAAAAAAAAACCTTAGTTCTAACGACATTTCACATATTTCCGTTAGTTCACTTCAAGCGGATTTATCGACTAACGCAACCCCCATCCCTTTTTATCCCTTAAACGTTTAACTTCTTTTTTCACGTTTATAATATTTGTGATTATGCCAATAGATATTATCGTGAGTGAATTGAAATGTTCGGAGTTTATTATAAAAACATTTGTTCATTCTTGAACTAACTTTTTAATTTTAAATTAAATAAAAAAATAACATATTTTTCAATTAATCCAACTCCCATTTTTTTTTGGTATTTTAATATTATTAATATTAATATTTATATAATTAATGATATTTATAGTACAGAACCATACAGAATGGTTTCTAAATGTTTTTATATTTTAATATAATTATAATAGTTTGATTTATCATTTAATTATAATTATATTATTATTACTTTTTTTTAAAATTAATTTTTCATGTAAAATTAAATGCCAGAGATTTAAATAAAAATATTTTCACGATAATATCAGAGCTTTTTTTTTTATCTATGCTTATCTTGTTATTGAATTTATCTATTTTCTACATCAGCTTAAAAGTATTCGAAACATGATACACATTTATTCAGGGGGGTGGATGACGTAAAATAAAGACATAAAAAAAAAAAGCAAAAGAAAAAACAAAAAGAATAATATATCTGGTAGAAGGATAAACCGAATTATGGTCATTTATTTTAAGCTTCATTTTTTTACTGCACCCAACTGCCTTCGGGGAACTTCGAGGGTTGTAAAAGGATGACACCCATCATATAATATCATCCTTTCTAAGATCACTGTTCCTTTTTTTTTTTTTTCATCTTGACCATGGATAGCTCGACATAAACTTAGATTATTATTATTATTATTATTATTATTATTATTATTATTATTATTATTATTATTATTATTATTATTATTATTATTATTATTATTATTATCATTATCGTTTGGAAAGTTTCTTTTATTTTTTACTTCTTTCTCTCGTGGTCGTAATATCCATCAACGAGATACGAAACAAGAGACTTGTTATATTTTTTATTTATTTATTTTTTTTTTTGGTTCATTTTAATAATATTATCTCATCAGATTTTTTTTTTTTTTGGGGGGGGGGGGTACATTTAATCTACTTTTCTATCTTACTTTGTAGTCTAGTCAACATTGTGTTGTAAATTTTGGAAAATAAAATTCTAATCATATTTAATGGATAAATGTAATAATAATAATAATAATAATAATAATAATAATGAATTTTTATTTATTATTTTTTGATGTTATTGTAAATTAGTTTTTGCCATTAAATATATTACATGAGTTTTAGTTTTCTTTTTTATTTCATTCGATTGTAATACCATATATGATCATTTATAAAAATGAAATTCATACTAATGATTATGTATTTTTTAAACATTCGATTTGTATTAACATTTAATTATTAACGATCATTAATTAAAACGATTGAAACATTTTCATTGGACAAAAGAAATAAAATAAAAGAATTAATTAAACAACGTGTTGGGATCTTTGGCAAGGGCATGACGTAACAATTCGACCTATCTAATCTAATTTTGAATTTAGCCACCAGATAGCGTATTCAAGTGCCACAGATCCCAATACAAATTGAATATCATTTAGAATTTTTCTGTTGACAATTTTTCGTATTCGTCACATTAATATGTTTGTAAAAATTGGTATTGGCCGAATCGCGTTTATCACAGATGGGATAAAAAATAGAATATGATTCGTGCGTAGAAACACCAGCACGTATCCAAAGAGAACGAAAATCTTGAAGAAAAGGAAACTTAAATGTGTTTTGTTTGGAAGTTTCAATAGTTTCTTGCACACAACATTCAACTCCTAACCAGATTCCGATGGTTTTCAAGCGGAAGATCCCGTCCAGAAACTCGTTCTAACCGGTAAAGTTTCTTACGAACGAACTCTTCCCCCCCACCCCCACTCCTACTCCTAACACCTCCCTCTTTTCCACCCACACCCCGCGAAACACACATTGGTATTAACGCTTAAGTGCTTTTCGGAGCTTGCCGGACAAATTCGTTGTCCTTTCTCAATGCACTATTGGCATTACTTTCTTCTCTCTCTCTCTCTCTCTCTCTCTCTCTCTCTTTCTCTTTGGCTTCGTTTTGACCTTCGATTAACGACACCACTGCTTTACGACAGGCTTTGGGTGTTTTAACCACAGGATAGAAAGAGAGAGAAACCCTTTACCCACCATCTACTAACTAAACTAAGTCAAAGTTATAGTCTTACTTTGGTATCCTTGTTTTAAACAGAAATTTCTAAACAAACCCATTAGGTTGTATAATACTGTAACATAATATAATATTTATTTATTTCATTTATTATAGGATAATTAGAACAAACGTGTTTGGATGTTATTAATATAATAGTGTCTCATTTATTTATTGTCGTATTATTTTCATTTATAATTTTGTATATTAAATCTTATTTTACACGAATATTATTTTACGTATTTTTCGTTAGAAATAAATGTTGATTAATGTTAATCTTATCTATCAATATTGAAATAGGTACACTTTTATAGCTTAACTCTCGTAAGTAGAATTAAAATGAAAAATATTTACGACATATGAATTTTATTTACAAATTCATTACTACGTTTTATTATAAATATAAAAATGTTGAACACGATGCAGATTGGTAATAAAATGTATTAATACACGCACTGTGTTCAAACCAATTTCATATTTTTTTAATATTTAATATAAACACATATATATGTGTGTGTGTACGATAAGAAATCGTTTGATTAGATATTCGTTTTAATATTAGTACCTTTCTATGTTATATCAGTCCCTTTAACCGGTTTTGGTTTCATGATAAAATTAATTCTCCTGAGGATAGATTATTTTCTCGTTGAAAGTTACCGAGGGTTGGGAAGGGGGTGGGGTGGATGGGTGTGGGTGTGGAGGAAGGGGATTTCTCGGATAAGTCTCGAGATTCAAGGGAAGAAGACTGGCGTTATATTCGAAGAACGAGAGGATTCTACTTAAGGGTTCTAGGTGCATCGTCCGTTTATCGAATTTAAATGCGAGGAAGCTTTCTGTCGCTCAAGGCTTTCTCACCAATTCGATCTTATTCCTTTATACTATTCCACATGTACACACATATACATATATACATATATATGTATATTTATATGCTATCGAAATGCAATCGTTTCTATCGGGCACACGATCTCAATAGAACGTTTCTATATATCATCGCAGAACAATAAGCCTTGAAATTACATTATGCAGGAAATAAGGTACTTTTCTTTTTTCGTTTTTTTTTTTTTTCCAATTTTATTACTTCGAATGTACATATATGTGTTTTTTTTTTATTATTTTTTTTTTTTTTGAATGGTATTCACGAACAAATTGAAATACTTTTTATTCAACGCGTTGTTTATTTTAACTAATAGAAAAAAAAATTATTTAAAATGAATAAAGGATTAGTCAATTATTTCGAATAATATTTGAGTTTGTTTGATTAAAAAATTATATTAGATACTACAGTTACATTGAAACATTGAAATAAAATTAAAAAAAAAGAAAAAGAAAAATTATATAAATTACGAGTAAAATAAAGACGATAAGTATTTAATAAAATATTATGAACATTAATATATATATATATATAAAAAAATGAATTATAAGTTATAATCTCACATTGGTATGATAACACATGTGATATATTCGTAACCAAGATCCAATCTTAGAAACAGATCATATAGGATTCGTGTTAAGAACAGGTACAATTATCTCAACTACACAGTCGTAGCAAGGATCGATGTTTCCATAACATTGTTCGTCGGTTATCGACGTTCTAGTTATCTTTGATTATATAGCAAGTTCGGTGATATCTGTAGTGACAAGCAAAGCTCCTGGATTATCGTTGTGTCGTTCGATCATACTATCTCTCTCTCTCTCTCTCTTTCGTATCTTCATTCAAGGATTTCAGTTGCACGCAGAAGGCCCTTTAAATATTAATAGCGATGCAGTTCGTCCCTTTCTCCGCCATCTCTTTCACCTCCACAATCACCCACCCCCTCTTATCACGTCAATCGATATACATAATGTGCTTTCGATTTATCGGTACACCAGCCGGTACGGTGTAATTACGAATTAATCGCGAAACTCGACAAGGAACGCTCTTTGTATGTTCGGACGCGTTCTTGTCAAATCATCGCTATAAATTATCGTTCGAGTAGGATGGTTGTTCGATATGTCGAAGGTTCGAGGAAATCATAATACAAGTCCAGTCTCTCGCGAGATAACAAAACTAATTCGATTTATTCGTTCATATTCGTTCATTTTGTTGTTTGTTTTTCAACATTTTTCTTCTTCCTTTATCCGTCTATTTTCTAGTTTTCTATCTTCTTTTTCTGATTATTATTATATATATATATCATTTTCTATCTCTCACATACATACACACACACGACGTTTACCAAGTAAACTTCTTCTTCTTCTTCTTCCAAATTCGAAACTATTTCTCTCCCTTTCTTTTTCTTTTTATGTTTTTCTATCTCTCTCACTCACTCACTGACTAAGATTTTTCTTGCACGTGGGGGATTCGATTCTTAAATCTTCTTAAGTTGTACGTAAACGTCACGGCGCATCTGTGGAACGCTCAACTTTCTCTTCCTTTTCAAAATCTTACTCGGTAGCAAGTTTTTCCATAAAATCGTGAAAGTTATATATATATATGTATAACGTCGCACTTTTCTACGTGTGTTTTTCTACAGAGAGAGATAGAGAGAGAGAGTTTGTACGTTTACGAACGATTTGTCTACTCGTCCGAAACTTTTATACAAAATCCCTACCTCCTTCTAAGACGTATTTATCCTGCGTACAAATTTGTTGACACATTTTTAATATTTTAAATATTTTTTTTGTTCTTTTTCTACTTCTGTTTGAGTTAAATTGTTTTAATCGATTTAATTAGAAATCCTTTTGATTTTGTTTATTGTAAAAAATTCAGTACAAACATTGGGTTATATTACATTGTAACAATTAATAATATCAATGATTTTAGTAGAATTTGCTAATCCACTTGTAGTTTAATGTTTTGAATTTAATCCTCTGATTTTCGATGATACCTCATTGAAGTATTACAAAGTTGTACTGAATTACGTTAACGAGTACTAATTGGAATTTAACTTGTATAATAATAATAATAATAATTATAATAAGTTGTTAATAAAACAATTAATCTTCTCTCGTTCTAATAGCAAAGTTTCAAAGTTAACAGTCTTAGATCAATAAAATCGAAACTAAACGAAGTCCACGATCATCCACACCTACACCCGATGGTCTGTCTATTTGTGTGTGTGTGTGTGTGTGTATGTCTGCTGTTATCTCGAACCAAGAATAATCATACTAGTCCAAAAGCTCCATTTCCATTTCCAAGAAGATTCAACTTCAAATTCAAAACTGAATTTCTGACTCTAAAGTCTTGCACAGTTCTGATAATAAGTTGAAATTGTTTGGCTTCAAAATTTGTTATGAAAAATATACAAATTGTGAATGAAAAAAAAAACAAAAAAATAAAACATGAATTTCAGTAAAATACTAAGAGTGGTACGATGATAACAATTTTGATAAGTAAATTTAAAAAAAAATAAAAAACAGAAAAAAGATTGTAATCTTGTAATTATAATTATTGTAGTTTTAATATTGTTTGTGTGTTTAGTTAGTTTAAAAAAATTATTTACTTTTTGTTCAAATTTTACCTTAAATTGTTGAATTGGTTTCTCTTATCATCGTATATTTTTTTTTTTATTTTTTTTTATTTAACAATGATATAAAATTCATTCGCATTAAATCCGATAAACAATGTTTTTACCTTTCATTTCTTTTTCTTCTTTTTTTTTTTTTTTTATTTCTTTTTATACCAATCCCACGTAGCTCGTTAGGAATTTCTCGCGCGAATAGTTTGCCGTTTGTTGTAAAAGGTTGATGCAAAATCAGCCTCACCCTTTCCCTTTCCACCCGTTGCCCCTCCTCCCTCCCTCCCTCCCTCCCTCCCTCCCACTTCTCTCCTCTATCTTTCAAGCGGGTATTTCAAATAGATTCGCACACAGCCGTTTTCACGAACTTTCTTATTCCCCGGAGGTGTTTTGCGCAGAGTCTTGTTCCGAGGGTAAATCGTATAATTCTTCCGGTACACAATGTCGAAGTTTCTTCGGTCCCGCTAGAAAATACGACGAGGCAAAACGTATAAATTTTAAACGAGGGGAGGATAGGAGTAGGAGGATGGGGTGAAAACTTCATAGAAATGAAAGCCTAACGAATAATAGATTTTTATCTTAAACTTGTTTATCATCCTTCTACTTTATCTTCTTATTCATTTTATTAAATGTTTCTTCGTTGATTTCATTTCAATTGATTGATTTTTCGAATTTTAATTTAAATTTGTCTTGTTTTTTTTTTTTGTTCTATATAATTATACATCTATTAAATTAATTATTTATTTTTAATTAGTTATATATTTATTATTATTTTTTTTAATTATATTTATATTTATATAATATGTAAGTTTTACAATATAATTAACAAAATGCAATATTTTTCTTTCTTGTTTATCCAATTTTTTTTTATTAATAATAACTTGTTATATTTTCTATTTTTATAATATTTGTAGAATATTTTTACAAAACAAAATATTTGTTTTTTCTTCTTATTTATCCAATTTTGTTTTTCTTTTTCTTATTTATTGTATAATAATAATAATAATAATAATAAAGATAGTATGAAAATAGCTAAAAAAACAAAACCATAGGAATACAACCATTCGTTTGCAGTTGAGTCTTGTTACTTCACCCCCTCACCCTTTGATAAAAGGAGTCATTCGTTATAATACATCGAGATGGTTAAACGAACGATCTCTATGAAGAAGGAAAAGGGTCTTCGACAAAACGAACGAACGAAATAAAAATAAAGAAGAATAAAGAAGAATAAGGAGAAGAAGAAGAAGAAGAAGAAGAAGAACAGCGTATATGAATAATGCATTGAAGCATCGATCCAGTCGCAATGTCGTCAATCGAGTCGACCATCACCACCACCACCACCACCACAACCACCATTACCATCACAGTCAGTTCTTTCCTACTCGAATGAACGAGAAAGAAAATTATAGATACCACGATGAGAAAAGAAAAAAAGAAGAAGAAGAGGAAGTCGATGAGTAGGATGATACGAATACAGGAAGAAGAAGAAGAAGAAGAAGAAGTAGGCCCTTATAAAAGGTACTACTACCCTACCTCCACCCCTCTTCCTGTATAATCTTACGAAATGCTTTTTCCCCCACGTGAACTTCGAACTCTTGTTGTGTATCCAACGAATGATGGTGGGATGATGTACACTGGAAGAACGAGGGGTGGTGTGCTGGGTTATCAACAGAATAGAAAGAAAAATGAATAGAAATGAAAGGGGTGGAGGGAGGGGGGGGGGAAAGGGCATGAGAGAAAGGATACTTTTTCTTTTTTTATGAAAATGATCGAAGTTTCAATGACTATTGTATGTCGGACTTTATTAATATCCAGGAAACGTGGACATTTTGTTGTTGCACAATCGAACCCACATAATTTGTCTGTCAAGTTGTACTCGACCTTGAATCATACAACGTTGAATCATCGTTTTTCCCTTTATCTTTTCTACCTTTCCCCATTCAAAAAATGGTCATTGCGAGATACACGGAACATGTTTTTTTTTTTTATCATAGCTTTTTGTATCGGAGAAGAAGAAAGAGAGAGAGAGAGAAAGAGACTATCAAACACAAATCATGCGACGATCGTTTCTGACTTACTTTTCCAATCCCATCTAACCCCCCGCCCCCTCACCCTCCCTCACCCCCGAACTCTACCTCTTTCTACCCACCATTATCGACAGATATTTCTTTCTCGTTTCCTTTTTTTACTTTTACTTCTCGTAATCGTTATCGATAATACCACTTGGCCTGTGCTTCTTCTTTCGCAAACTCTTTTTCATATGAAAGCTTTATAATATGTGTATATGTATGTGTGCATACTATGAAGGATTATACAGATTTTCTTCTCCGATACGCCAATGATTCTCTTTCTTTTTCTTTCTATGTCGATGATAATCCCCTACTTTTTTGTTTTTCTTTTTTTGTCAAATAATTCAACGTTCGTTATATCGTTTCAGTTTCATGTTTCTTTTTTTTTTGGAAGTGAAAACTTCTTTAGAATGAGGGGTTGGTTTGAAAAAAATTGAAAAAATGGTTGTGAGACACCGGAAAATTGTTGTTGAATTATATTCGGTTTTTCATGTTTATTTTTTTTCACGACAAATCAATTTATACAACTGTGCCAATAGAGATCTATTTTTATAGGCATACTTGAGAGATAGAGAGAGAGAGAGAGAGAGAGAGAAAGAGAGAGAGAGTGGTGAAAGGAAAAAGGGATAGGTGGTGAGAGATGCATTTTATGAATTCAAGACGAGTATAGTATGCGAAATATTGATGTATTGCGAATGAACATGACGTAAGAGTACGATTTGAACGTTCCTTCGAAGAAGCTTTCTTACCTTCTTGCTTGCTTGCTTGCTTGTTTGCTTTTCTTAACAAATCCTTGATAAAATATTGAATGTTTATTTCGCGTCAGTTACTTTACAAATATAGGCCAGATACAAAATTGTATTATTACATGATAATATTTGAGTTTCGTCTCATGAGACGGAAGAGGTACTAGGAAATAACCCTAGCCCCCCCCCCAACTCCCACCTCACCTCACCTACGTGTTTACCGACAAAATATTGTTTGATATTCTTCAACTATTAGAACATTCAGTATTCACTCAATTTATATATATATATATAATTAACGAATTACCTTATACCATCATCTGTTGGAATCTTATCGAACTAACGGAGATAATCATGACTCTTTGTTACTACAAAAATAATTCGCAATAAAATAATATTGCGACTATAAATTGAGATATAAACTATTCTATCTTTCAATTTGGATGAAACTGCACAAAGTGTGGAAAATTTTTATTAAAATTGGTTCAGTAGTTTAGGAGTCCATTCCGGACAAACAACGTGACCCGTAATTTATATATATATATATATATAAAATTCTATTAATATTATAATATATTTTATATTATTTTTAAATTATTTAAAAATAATAAAAATCTTGTCCCTTTTCAAGACATTTTTTTCTTCTTTTTTTTTTATCTTTCTTCTTTTTTTTTCTTTGTTATTCAATACAAATATCAATTCGAACGAACAATGAAAGAATCTTCTTCACAATCGTACAAATATTACTAACAAAGAAAGAAACAGACACACAGACAGATAGACAGACAGACAGACAGACAGACATGCACACTTTTTGAGCCCTTTTTTTTCTTTTTCTCTTTTTGAAGTTTCTTTTCTATCCTTCTCCATTTCATGTTTCTTTTGCTTGGTTGTTTGCCCCCTAGCTTGCTTACGTAAATACTTGAAACTTTTCTACGTAAGCGAAGTAAGATGAAGGCTTGATGTTGCTGAGGTGTCTTGCTTCTCACTTTCCTCCTCCACTTTCTACTTCCTCCTCCTCCTCCTCCTCCTCCTTCTCCTCTTCCTCGTTTACCTCCTTTCTACAATACATTCTCTACCTTCTATGTAACAGTTGAGGTAGTGCAAGAAGTTGCCTCAGGGTAAGCGATTTCTCTAAGTTGATAGGTGATAAAGCCGGAAATAGCCGACGGCAACCGATCACCGATAACGCTTGACGTGCCTACATCGATTGCATGAAAATCGATCTATCGATCGATCAACCTTTTTCTTTTATCCACCTACTCCTCCCTCATACCGTCTCCTCACCTCATCCCGTGCCACGTTTTATTTCAAAAGATACACAATACCTATTTACGTTATTTTTATGTATATGTGATAGTATTGGTGTATCTATATAAGAATATATATAAAATAATATGCTTATATGTAAGAATAATCGAAATTTGTTAATACCATATTTTTATATATGTTACATTATGATTACTATAATACATCATTAATACCATAACTTAGTTTTTAAAATCAATGTTAACTTTTTACAATGTCAATCGTAAAAAAACTGGAACAAACTAACATATTAGTTCCTTTTCTAAACGTAAATATCTTAAACTTTAAGTTTCTATAAGTTTAGTTTACTTTCTTTTACAGATGTTAGAAGATGCACTTGGCTCAGTGAAGTTGCATTACTTTTTCTTTTCTTTTCTCTTTTAAATATAGTTTACTACGAGATTCTCGTAATTTTATCATCATCTTTCTTCTTGTTACGTTAACATAGTTCTCTCTTAAGTAAGCTTAATAAAATATCGATATTATGCACGATTAGAAAGCCTGCTGTGAATAATTATAAAGTCTTCGAACAGGTTTTAAAACTTTCAAGATTGTCGAAGTAAAACTCTCGTAGGGATTGAAAGAGAAAGAGAAAGAGAAAGAGAAAGAGAATGTAAATTTCAGAATAAAGTAAAGAAAGAAATGATTTTTCGTGGAACTGATTTATCTCTTTTCGATAAAGGGGAAATAATAAAAGAAAATATAAATACATTTAATAGATTATATATATATATATATATATATATATTTTATTTTAACGAGGAAAAGGTAGAACCTTTTAAAAGTCAGATTTTTCTTTAGAGAAAAGGGAAATATTGTTCGGTTTTTAAAGTCAAAGAACGCAATGACTATAGTAGTATGAATATTGCCAATACCGGTCGAATATTGAATGCTGTTATCGGCGATGAATAACCGAATTAAAACTTTTCCGATAAAACGCGAAGCGAAATAACGCGGTGACGGTCGCCACCTTCCTCCTTGTATGTTTTGTTGTGTTAGGTGTATGTATGAGTATGCACATGCCCACGTTTCTATATATATATATATACGAGTTCATATCAATGTGTCTCGTTTAAAAAATAGTGTGTTATTTATATGACGAGTGAAAGAAAGAATAGAAAAAGAACAAAAATTATTCAAAGTGGTTTATATCACAAATTTAAAAAACGTAAATCTTATCTTTCGAAATGTCTTAAACGGATATATTTAAAATGTAATTAATTAAAAATATCTGTGATAATATCAGGATATTTTATTTTTTACAACTTAAATTCGAATGTTGTATTGCTGAACGTTAATTACAAATATCAGATATTTATCGTAGAAACAAAAAACACGTAAATATATTGATTTATTCAGAAACATAAAACCCCTTGTGCAAACTTAATATTTAATCGTAATAATTTGAAATACAGGAATGTTTTATCATATCCATTTATAAATCAACACAGAAACGTTTCAAGTTATTCAGTAATTATCGAAATACATATTAAAATATTAGTATATTCGTTTTAATTCAATACCTGTCTCTTTGGTTAAATTCAAAAAAAAAAAAAAAATAAAAAAAATATGATGTAGTTTAAGTTATGTTATGTGTGTGTTCCGAAATGCATGTTTACACCAAGTATTTTCATTCAAATGTTCAAACAAATTCGTGGAAAAAGAAACGACAAAAAATACCATTAAAGAAAAACGTTTGATCTTATAAAACGTACACTCAACCCCCATATTTTCGGTAAATTTTTCTAAGCCCCATCATTCCTTCGAAAAAAAAGGGACACGAAATTTCTCTCATTCGTTCTTTCATACTCCTCCCTTTTTGCTTTTCTTTGGAAAATCACGAAAAGAAGAAGAAGAAGCAGAAGCAGCAATGGAAGAGTGGAAGGGGCAAGGGAATATCTTTGTTGTCCGAAGGACGAGTAAAGGGATGCTTTCTCCTGTTGAGTTTTCTAGGTACTCTGCATAAAAGGTAAGGGCTCTCTCTCTCTCTCTCTCTCTCTCTCTCTCTTTTACTTCTGTGTATAGTATTCGTTTTTTTTTTCTATATAGAAGCAGAATACCTTGACAAGCTAACTCTAGGTACCTACCTTTCTACCAAACCCCATTTTCAGTTGAGACTCCGCCCCTTAATTCTCAGAGTTTTCGTCGTGAAACACAGCTATGCCTCTGAGGTACATAAATAATGCTTACGTAAGAGTGGCACGCTTTACAATGTCGAAAGAGGATCCCGTAAGGATCTCACAACTTGTTGCCTCTTATCTTTCTCTTTCTCTTTCTCTTTCTCTTTCTTACTTTTATTTATTTCCTTTTTACTTTAGAACAAACAATTTGCGAAATATTAATCATTCGACATTACAATTTGTACATTTATGCATGACGAAACAAAATCAAATTTGATATGTTTGAAATTCTAACAAAATTGCTTCCTGCTTTTAACTTGCTTCGGGCTAAATCATAAAATATTATTAACCTTTGTATTTTTTTTTCTTATTTCATATAATATTTAATATTATAAAATTGTTTCTTAAGAAATATTACTGACAGTTTGATGTAACGTTGTTTGTTTAAAAAAGAAAACAAAATATTGTTTTGTTTTTGTGTTTTAGAAAATGATCAGTGTTCTATTACGTGTATCAAACACGTTACAATGGTTAGGTTACAATGGTTAGGTTCTTAGTATAGATCGATCAAGGGTGAATGTAAAACAGGAAGTGTGAGAGAGATAGATAGAGGGTGAAATGATAGAACAGAGAGCTTGTATCGTCTCAAAGCTTCTATAGAACTACAATCCGTTAGGATCAAACAACAACCGTCTAATCACAATGCTTAAATTACATATCAACGAAGTATTAAATCGAACATCGTCAATGATTGTAACGTGTGAATTAATCTAATTACAAAAGTAATTATTGTTACGTCGTTTTAGGTTCCTTTAAAAATTCATTATACAGATATAAACAATTATACGTTCGAATTGTAACAAAAAAANAAAAAAAACAAAAAAGAAAAATATTCAATGTGAAATAAGAAGAAAAATCGTAATGTGGTAAAAGTGATTGATTTTCAAAAGTTCATTTTATTTGTTTTCAGATACAATTTGACTTTGTCTATGGATTATAAAACACCCCTTATCCTTTCAAACAACAAAAACAAGGAACAAAGGTTTATGATAATTTTTGGTAATCGATTTTCAAAAGTAAATCATTTGAGATTTATTTCAATTTTTTTTTTTTTTCAGATATAATTTAACTTTATTTGTTGATAATAAAACACCATCTACCCTTCAAGAAAAAAAAAAAAAACAGAAAAAAATTGTTTTCCTTGGTAAGATAGAAATCGAGTTAAATAACCAAAATCAAAAAGAAAAAGGAACAAAGATTTATCAATAAAGAAAGAGAGAAGGAGTATGGAGGTGGTAAATGTAGGATAGGGTGAGGGGGTGGGGTAGGTGGGAGAATAATAATCTAGGATTTAGGGAGAATATAACCGGAGGTAGACTGAACTGTTAGGTAAATTGAACGTTCATCATTATTTCGTCGACGTTTGCGCTTAACCGCTCGAGTTCGAGCTCGTCTCTCCGATGAAATGGAAGGAAGGGAATGAAGGGACGAAGGGAACGAAAGCGAGGAAGGAAGGAAGGAAGGAATGAAGGAAGGAAGGAAGGAAGGAAGGAAGAAAGGAAGGGCCGATAAAGCGTACAACTTTCGCGTGAACGCTCTCGAATATCGGCCAGGCTGCTAGCAAGTAGTATAAACCTGACTTTACAACCCACGGCTCGGCTTATATCCTTCAGAGACCCCTTTCCCAACCCCAGCCCCCCTAAAGGAGTCTCGCGTGCTTTCTACCCTTCCTCCTCCTCCTCCACCTCCTCTTCTTCCTTTTCCCTTTAACGATCTTTCGTTATATATAATATAAAGTGTAATATGGAGCTGCGAAATTATTTTCCTCTCTTCGAACTTTCTTCGTGGTAGACTAAACTCTTACATAATTAATTTGGAACTTGCTTTAAGACAGGTTGTTGCTGGTTGTTGCTTGGGCGTGAGTGTTGGGTTGGAGAGAGTGGGAGGAAGAAAGGAAGGAACAAAAGAGAGAGAGAGAGAGAGAGAGAGATACGTCAATTGAGTTTTCTCTTTTTTTATTTTTTTTTTTTTATTTTGCTGATAACCACTAGGTAAGGAAGGAAGGAAAAAAAAGAAGAATGAAAGAGAAAAAAATGAGAGGAAGAGGCTAATTTCTCTCGAGTTGAACGCGATAATGGCAAAAATACAGGTATACCACTACAACCACCACCATCTCCAGCACGACCTTCTTCTTCTTCTTCTTCTTCTTCTTACTATTATCATGGTAAGAATCAAATACCATAGTGGAGTTGGAAGATTTTCTCTTCCTATAATACATTTTCTCTCTTTCCAACAGTTAGCTCGACAATCTTTCGTTTGGGAATGGTTGCTGTTATCTCGTTTGGCGTGCACGATTTTCAAAAGGACGAATGCAATTTCCGTACTGGCCGTTGAAAATAGTGAACGGAACGCGAGCCCAGACTATGTGGAAAGAAATACGAGCGTAGAGTTTAAAGAAAAAAAAAAAAAATAAAGTAGGAAAAAGAAAAGAAAAAAAAAAAAGATAAAAAAGGGGAAGGAACCAGCAGGCAATGTACTCTCTCTCTCTCTTTCACTCTTATTCAAGTAATTATCTTCGAGGTCGTAAGGTCACCTGGCACGTGCTTTTCCTACGGGACACGGTAAGATGAATGGCTGCCGTTAGTTCTTATCGTAGGAAATCACCGGACTCCTGTCGTCTTATCCGAGAACGAGGGGGTGGTAAAGGGGAGGAGGAAAGGGTAGGGTTAAACCCTTGTAACCGTATTTCAGTTACACAGGTGCGTACGACCAATACAATAGTGTACAAGTATATGTAGGGATACTAACTTTACCATAGTTACAGTTACACGCAGGTTAATTATACGTAAACGGGATTTTTGATCATAGGAATAGGCATTTTTTTTATTTAACATATTTTTAGAAAATCTAAGATACTATTAGTATTTATTTTGTTAATAGATTGCGATTAGGTTAGCATATGACATATTAATAATATATATATTATAATATATATTTTAATTTTTTATATTTATTATTTTAATTTTAAATTATATTATAATTAAATTTTTTATTTTTCAAATTAATTTTAAAAATCAATATATAATAATAAAATATAATATATATATATAAACGGTTAACTTTTTGTTATATGTTTACTAAATTTAACTATGGTTTAACTATGTTTACTAAAGCTTTTTTACTTAGTACAGTGTATCCTATATACCATATAATTATTAAATAATTTTGTTTGAAGACCCTATGTAAAAATCATTGATAAAGATTTTCGTGTTTCTAATGTTCCAATTAAAAGAAGAAACATGTTGTACAGTAGACAACTTTTGTTAGTAGTTTCATTCTTCGTTCGTTATCAACATCATCATCATTATCCTACGCATTCGTTGTTTTGCATGCACGCACTCACCCACGCACGTACGCACGCACGCACGCACATATGCACCCATGTACTTACTATTCACGCACGTTCGTATGCATGTCCTTTTCTCATCAAATGCGTTCGAACAAGAGAGGAAGATTTGTATTAGTCACGGACTGAACTTCGAAATTGCAACCGGTCTGCTTCTAACTAAACCGAATGTATGTCGGATTAGTGATTCATAACGTTGGTAGTAGTCCTTCCTCCCTCTACCCTCAACCTTCCACCCTTTAACCCCTTTCGTTTTTAACGTTCTACCTCATTTCAACTTCTCATTTGCTCGTGTGTGGGACAGAGAACGATAGAAAATCCAAAATCACGTGGGATCTTACAAAAATTACAAGACACGTTTAAGATTTTGGCAAATTATTTTATTTCAATCAATTCTTGTTTTTTTTTTTTTTTCATTTATCATACATTTACATATCATTGATTTGTTATCAATTTTCATCTGGTTATATTTAAATTATATTTTTATATAATTGCATTGTTATATATATACTTGTCAATGATTGATAAATAAATGTGTTTATAGTTAATAGTTTGATAAAACTTTTTTTTTATTTCGTTTGACTATACGCGTCATAATATTTTCTTAACATCACAGTTAAAGGGAGAACGAGGGGTTATTTTGATAGGAAAGAAAAGGGAACAGAGAAGGGAAGATACAATACTATTGGGGGTTGGTCTCTTTGAATGTGTTGTTATTCTCTTAAGAAAATTTTCCCTTTGTAACGAAACACACACCTTTCGAAAGAAAAGCTTTCAGTTTGTGTGGTAGCATGTGAATAACGTTGTTTTGTCTCGTTGTGTATGTGTGTATTTTCACCGTTAAAATGTATCAATCGATTATTATAATATAAATATATTCTGTCTTTGAAAAATATTTAATCCTTTTAAAATTAGAATATAAAATAATAAAAATAATTCATTGAATGAAAAAGAAAAACAGATTTTTGTCAACGAATAAAAGAAAAGTCAACCCAACTGGGTATGATAATCTTAAAAGAAAGAACTGAATAAATAAAATAAGAAAAAAAAAAAAAAAGAAACAGTAGAGAAAGAAGAGTAGAATTTTTGAAGCTCATGGGGGTCGTAGTGGGAGTGGGGTCGTGTTGAAATAATCGTAAAATTTGCCGAAAGAATGAAAATGACCTTTTCATCGTAATAAAATATTCATTCTACGAGACCGCAAATGAATCCGTGACTCCTCCATGTACTTCTATATATATATATATAACTACGGGATATATTCATTCATTCCTATCTGAGAGAGAGAGAACAGGATTAGATATTAATTCCCCTATCTCTCTAGGTTTAGTAATTTTATGAAACGTACCTATACACTGGTATTACAAAAGTAATGATAAAATAATAACAAGATTGTTGTCGTGTTAGTATCGTGTTTTGTGTTTCTTCATTATCTTAATACATATATATATATATTTATAAATTACGTGTCACGTTGTTTGTGCGCAATGTACTCCTAAATTACTGAACCGATTTTAATCAAATTTTCCACAATGTGTGTAGTTTCATCCAACTTGAAAGATAGGATAGTTTATATCTCAATTTATAATCGGTATAAGGTAATTCGTTGACTTAAAGACGTGTGTATAGGACTGATTGTGAGCCACAGCAACGCGTGGCGGGGCACCCCTAGTAGTTTAATATATTTAACATTTTAACAAATATTTTTTCTTTTTATAGGTTTTTATGGTGCATCCTAACCTATCGAATGACATCATCATTAATTATACCAATCATCCAACACCCGTTTCGTATTTCTTTTTCTTTTTCTTCATTGATTTTCTAGACAAAAGACACAAAACATAGAAATAAGGGCTTAAAGTATTTTCACTTCTGAGAATTACCTTGAACACACTTTGTAAGCATAAGAAATAATAGAAAAGGAAATAGAAGAAGAAGAAGAAGAAGAAGAAGGAGGAGGAAGTGGGGGTGGTGTGAGAAAGGGTGGTTAGGAAAAAGCTCGTTTTCGCGTGCGTCGTTAACGAATCGCAGTTTCTTCTTCATGCTGACTCGAAGAAAAGGTTTGAAGAAGTTGAATTGTTTCAGGGGTCGGGGTATAAGGTTTTCGTTCAATCGTTGAGGTTAGTAAGAAAACGTGCCATAAAATATTTCTCTACGAATAGAAGAAAAGAGAAGGAGAAGATATTTATGGTATAAAAAAAAAAAATGAAAAAAAAAGAACATGTTAAGAAGGATTAAAAAAAAAAAAAAAACTAGGAAAAATGATAAAAGGACGGAAAACGCGTTCTTTAATCTCTTTTGGCAGTGAGCCAATTATTTTGATCCTTCCTTTTCTCAATGTACCGGCAGGAAAGCAAAACTTTTTCTTGTTTTCTTTTTTTTTTCCCCTCCTCGTGATGTATGCCGCTGAAATCTATAATAATGCCGTTGCAGCTTTTGCTGCCACGAGCAACCCTTGAGAATATAGAGAGGAATTATGAAAAGAAAAGAAAAAAAAATAAAAATATACAAGAAAATAGCCATTATCGTTAACGATTTATCGTAGGACTGTAGAAAAATATTATAAACTAAAAAAAAAAAATGAATAAAATCTTATAAAGGTATTCTCCTGAATTATAAGTGGATAATTAGGTAATAATTATTTAATTTATAATTAATAATTAGATTATTAATAAATCATTAAAGAATTAGGTGTGAAATTTTTATTTATATTTTTTTTTGTGGGTTCGTTATATTGTAATTAATAATTAGATAATTACTAAACTATTAAGGAATTATTTGTGCAATTTTTCTTTTTGTATTTTTTTTTTTTTTTTGTATGTTTTTGGGTTCATCTGAGTAGTTCATTCTGAATCTTCGACATGTTACACGTTTTTAAATATTATTTTTATTCATTAATGTAAGATTTAAATTCATTTATTTTTGAAAGTATCATAAACGTTTCTCCGATCGTATTATTTGAAGATGTGTATTTGTTATTATTTATTTTTCTCTTTCTCACTTTCTTGCTGTTTGTTAAATATATTGCTTCGTTATCGATAACGAGAGGCAACTTTAATATCGTCCCACGTGTTTGAACGTTTAATATTGACGTTCATCGAAATGGCATATAAATTTTGTTTGGATTACCCTTCCCCCCTAAAAAATTGGTAGATTTTCTATATAGATAGATATCGATATATATATATTTCTTTGTGTTGGATAAAAGTATTACGATTATGATCGGTTATTTTTAATTTATATCGATTTAAAATTCCAACGATATATCATCAGTGTTTGATTCATAATGTTGAATAATAAATTGAAAGAAAATAATTGCCGATTAAATTTTTATTTTAAACACATTGAAAATTTACTTATTGCTGTTTTTCTTTTTTTTTTTTTATTCTTTGGTAGTTTGAAATTTGTTTTTTTTTTATTTCTTTTTTTCTTTTTTCTAACGAAATAAATAAACGCGATCGACATTTTTATGAGATACTAATTTGTTTTATATGTGTACGTGTATATTCGTTTTCGATATATTTTTCCGTTTATTAAATTATATTATTTATCAAACGTGTTACTAGAGGGAAGGTTAACTTGTGAGGGTTAGTAAGCGAATGAGTGGCATTGAATTTAAACTTGAATGGTTGGTTGATTGGTTGGTTGGTTGGTTGGTTGGTTGGTTATACCACACGTTGTTTAAACTCAAGTATGAAAACAAAGTTATATTTTATACTTTTAAAACTATACTATACTAAAATTATAAATATATAATATATAAAACATTGAGTCGATTAGAATTATATTAACAAACTTTGAAGAGTGATCAAAAATGAAGAGAAGATTGATAAAAATAAAGATAAAGAATATTCACGACATTGGGTTGGCACAACCAATGGTTTCTACGGAAGCAATACGGAATTATCGTTGAGGATAAAAATGGTTGAGGAAGTAGTAATAGTAGTAGTAGTAGTAGTAGAAGGGTTTACGAACTGAGAAAATGGCGTGGTATGGATAACGCGAAGAAAAATAAACAAACGTCGTGTTATATCTCTTTGCGGCATCGTGCAACGTGCCTTCCTTTACCACCATCACCCCCATCACCCTCACCTAGTCAGCGAGTGATCCGATGCATTTTTCACGAGAAAAAAAGAAAAAAAACCTCTTCTCTTTTCCTCTTCGTGCTTACACCGGCCCAATCTTCCGACGTTGAAATTTATCTTGAGAATCTATTCCTTCGCGAAATTTACTATACCAACCTTACACCAACCCCCTTAAAGTATTTTACTCGCGTAAAACTATCGATCAATTTCGAGAACCACTTGTTTTATCATTTTTTCGTTTGTGTTGTTTTTTTTTGTCTTTTTTGTGGGTGTGCATCATCTTCTTCTATCATTCTTTCTCAGAGTTTTATTTTCTTTCTTTTTTCTTTAATTTTTATTATATAATTTACAATCATATCAACATTGACATTAAATATTGTAACATTAAATATGATCATTTTAACGAAAGTTACAATGATTATCAAAAAATGTTAAGTTAGTTAATCTTATCTAAGTATTATTAAACTTATTTTATATTTATTTTTTATTTTACTCATTTATTTAACGTATAAACAATCTAATCGTATTTACGTGATATTAAGATTATGTTTTAGAAAAGGAAAAGGTGGATAGATCATTTACCGTTAAATATCGGCACGCGTTTGGCTAAACACCAAGGTTCCTGAGTCATGTACAGTTAATCTGTGCGAGCCAACCAAACGCTAATCGGGATCCTAGCAATTAATTGAAGCACGCACCAAACCCGCCCGAAGGTAACTATAATATACCTGCCGGCTACGTGACTTTGCATCTTTATCTCTCCTTCTCTCTCTCTCTCTCTCACACACACACACTCTCGTCTCCCTTGACTTTCCTACCCCTATCACTCTTTCTCTCTTTCTCTCACACACTCTCGTCTGCCTTGACTTTCCTACCCTTTTCACTCTCTCTCTCTCTCTCTCTCTCTCTCACACACTCTCGTCTCCGTTGACTTTCCTATCCCTATCAATCTCTCTCTCTCTCTCTCTCTCTCTCTCTCTCTTTCACTAGGCACCCTACGATACCCTTATACGAAAAGGGATCGACCTGTAAGTGATTGTGAGCTGGTAGTTCGCAGGTGTTCTCAAATTATCACTCAGAATTTACTTCATAAATGAATTTCGTAATATCATACTAGTTTCATTAAATAATAATAATAATAATAATAATAATTATTATTATTATTTTTAATATTTTTTAAATATATTTTGTTGTAATTATTTTTTAATTTATTTAACTAAATTGTTAAAGATTATGTTATATTATTTTGTTCTTTAATTTTTTAGTAATAGAATTATAATAGAATTTGTAGAAATAAAAATAATAGAAATTTAATTTTAAATAGTAAAATTAAATTTGATATAAAATAGAATCTAAATAAAAATAATTCTTGATTATGACTATATTAATTTTTAATATAATATAATATAAACAAGTGAATCAACGTATTAATTTTAAGTAAACCAAGTAGTATAATCAATGATATTGACAACGAAATTGCAAACATTGATTCGTTCTACTTACAGAACTCGCATCAATCTCAAAATCGGAATCAACGATAGAAAAAGATTCGAGTATTTTCGTTAAAAGTGTTATTAAACATTTGTAACATGTTTCTCATCGAAATTGATCGATGTTTCTTAACGTTAGGAAACTTTGTACTTGTTCTATGAGTTTAGGTTGTTTCTATCGACTCGAATGTGATATATCGTACGTGTTTTATGTTCTTAGGATAAATCGTATCGTATATATACAAGAACTGTAAAACGTAGAAAATCTGCTCGCTTAGGTCATTATTCAAAGCATTTGTTCCCTATTCCATTTTATCATTTGTCTTTTCTTTAGTTATAAACAAACAGATGATCTTTTCTTAGTTTTTTTTTTTCCATATTCACCATCCTTGTTTCTCATTTCTTTTTTCTCATATTTTATTTCTATGTAGAAAGAACTCTCTTTAAGAACGTTTTTAATTTATTTGGGTAATAAAAAAAAAAAAAAAAGAAAAATAAAATAAGATAAAATAATCCACAGAGTCGAAGTTTGAAAGAATATTAAAATGTATTTCATTAAGAAATAATTAAAGGAAAAAAAATAAATATAATATTATAAAAAATAAGTATAATAATAATAATAATATATAAAATCACTGAATAAAATATGATATGGTTTTTTTTTTCATTTTGTAATGTTAAAAATACGTTTAACTTGAAATGTTGAGATATTTGTGTCGTCCTTTTTATTAGGATAGTCTTCACTCGTTGATCCTTTAGTTAACTTCAGTTCTAAAGGTAAATGAGGAAATAGAGACGTATAGTAGAATTAGCAGAAGAGAGAGAGAGAGAGAGAGGGAGAGAATCTCAGGGAATAAAGGATTTTAGATTAAAAAGGGATTATTCAATTTCGCGTATTCTGACGAATCGGACGAACTTAGATGAAACAGGGGGATTATGTTTTGTACGTGGTAGTTACTGATAGGTATTTAAATAACAATATTCTTGTCTTGCAGTAAGCAACGTTTACTTCTTATTATCTATTGTTTTATTTATTTATTTTTTATTACAAATTTGCGTGTTTTGCTTAATCAAAGTTTTGCAATAAATTCGAAATAAAGAGACGATTACTTTTGAATTTTATTCGTAATATTATTATGACGAATATTACATTTAATTAGTTTTAAGAAATTTATATGTATTTAATTTTGTATTTATGTAATTTAATTTTGCAATGTTGTAAACAATTAATGTATTTAATTTAATTATTTAATCTTAATAATTATTTAATAATTTAATTTATTAAGAAAACTATTTGGAATAAAGTTTTATTTTTAATATTTTTTTTGAAATAAATATTGAAAGATTGTAAAAAGAAAAGAAAAGAAAAAAGCATTTTGAATCGTATTGGTTTCGTTCACACACACACTCATGCACACATATACATACGTATATATATATATATATATATATATATATATATATATACATATACAAAGACAATATTTCTTTTTCGTTTTCTCACTTTTAAAGAATCGATAGTTTCGAACGAAGTAATCTTCCCTGTTACCTCTTTGGATTCTGTAGCATACGAGCGAGACTGTAACCATTGCGGTTCTTCCAAGGGTTGGATGAGTCCCGAAGGGCTTCTGTACAGAATGGATCGCGTAAAAAGTATTCGATAGGATCGGCATGGCCGATAAGCAAATAACATTTTCGAGTGTTCTCGTCTAAGTAAGTCAAGAGTAAAAAGACTAAGAAGAAAATGTTATCTTTTACGAACAATTTTTCTTGTAGAAAGAATGATAACAATTTATA
>NW_015148984.1:475183-488995 GCF_001465965.1 Polistes dominula
ATAGATAGATAGATATAGATATATACATTTTATATATGATATATTATATATTATTATAAATATTATTTAATACTATATATATATATATATATAATTATTATTTAATAATTAATTAAATATTTAAAAATAATTTTTTAAATTATATTATTATATAAATATATTATCTAATTAATTATACATATAAATATATTGTTACTTAATAATTAATTAAATAGTTTTAAAAATATTTAAAAAATTATATATATATATTATTAATAAATAATTAATATAAATAATATATAATAATATGTTACAATAATCTATAAAATAATAATTACGATAATAATATTTAATAATCAATGAAATATAATATATTGCAAATTGATAATAATTAATAAATTGTCTTTCTAAACGAATAAATTGTTCAGAAAGAGAGTGTTTTTCGTTTATGTATATATATATATATATTTTTTTTTTTTTAATTGCCCGTTGTTATAAATTGTGTATTCAAAAGTAAATAAGGATCCACTTAATCATCGAGATATTACGAGATTCTCATAGCTCGTTAGACAAGAAGAGAACAGGGCGTGCAACACGTGGCACTCGTCTCCCTATTGTCGATGTCGATGTTCAAAGAAGTATATACGTAGGTAGGTGCCTCTCACTCTCATCGGTGTTGCATAACATAATGTTAAGTGAAAACTGATATAGACAGATCGGTGCGTCCTATCTAAACACTTTGTGTTTAGATAGTATGCGGTATGTATGCAACTTGTTGAACCAAACCAATTGACCTTTTTACACAAGTTAGATCTTTAAACTTCATACTGATTCTTTTTATATAAATTTATCTTATCTCAATACTTATATCATTTATTTTTATCGTTCAACCCATCACTCATGGTCAATGTATTAAAATACATATAATAGAAATATCATTAGTTTTGTAAATAAAATTAAAAATTATTTTCTTTTGCTATCGAAATAAATGAAAATCTCACCTATTATTCATGGTCAATTTATAAACCGTATAAAATGTATATGATTTGTTTATAAATAAAAATTAAAAAATCTTATTTGTATTAATATTATAATAATTATATTAAAATAATTACATTTAATTAATATTATACTAATATTAAGATATATGTTTAATTTTTTTATATTGTATTATATTGAACCAATCACGTTGGTAAATGTTAGTAGATTTAACGTTAAAATTAATTAAAACATTTTAGCAAATATTAAATTTCAAATTAGCCAAACTTTCTTTTTCCCTATATACGTAAAATCATTTCTAAATTATATGAAGTATCTAATTGAAAACATTTTCTACTGTAATATTGTAGATTACATTTGTTTGATATAGAATACGATTAAAATCATAAAACTTTGAATGCACGCATTAGTGGTTAACCATGATGTACGTGTAATATTCCAAGGACAAGGTAAAATTACTTACATGTTGTGTACACATTTTACTACTACAAACCAATTTACATTATTTAGACTACACAGTCCTTTCGTAGAACTTTACAATTACCTTGTTCTAAGGTACCTTGCGTTACTTTTTCTTATTTCACATTCAATTGTGTGTTTTGTTTCGGTGTGTGTTTTCTAACACTTTATACATATCACAAGTATCTCGACACAATTCAATTAAGTTTGGTGGATGCATTGGTAGGAGTTGGCATAGCATTTTGTCAGACACTACCGAACGAAATACTAAACAACAATTTTCTCATTCGAGTCTTGTTTCAGTTAGGTTCTATGTAAGAAATGAGAATCATTTCTCTCTCCCTTTCTCTCTCTCTCTTTCTCTCTTGTATCTACGAAGGTTTTATTTTCTTTTATTTTTCTTAGTACGTTCAACCGACACTATCGTCGCTAGAACCAACATCTTAATTCGAACAAAAAGAAAAAAAAAAAAAAAAGAAACAGTACGAAAAGTTTACATTGAACAACCTTTTCCTTCGAGATTAAAGTACGAGAAATAAAAAGTATAATAGTAGTAGTAGTAGTAGTAGTAGTCGTACGGTAAGCTGGATCTCGTTAATCCAGTAACACCTGTAACACGTGAAAAGGATTTCTCTAATATTTTTTATTATTCGTCTAATCTTATTTCGTACTTTTGATATATTTTTCAATTTTTGGTTTTTTTTTTAACTTCAATTTTTTTTTATTAAATCTAATCAAATATTTCTATACGTTGTTAAGAATTATTATTTTATTTTATTTTTTTTTTTTTTAATGAATGATAGATACATAAATCGTAGATTTTGTAGAAAAGTTTTCTACGTTTGATAACAATTTTGATCCTTTCTTTACTTCTTTATTCTAGTATTTATTTACAAAATTGCTTTAATAGCTATCTTAAATTATTCAATCATAATTCTAAGATAAATTTTCAATAAAATACAGTCTGATAAATCGAAATATGTATATATATATATATATATATACTTAATTAAAACGATAGCAATTTCGCGAGTAATATAAGAACAAATATTATTTTAACACGATTACGTGAGAATCCTAATTTCTTTAGGATCAACGTGATCAAGGATTTAATAAATAAGTCGTGATCGATCCATATTTCTTATTCTTCATTTAAAAACAAACAAACAAAAAATTTATATAAATTCAAGCATGTATGTACTATTTAGAAAAAAAAAAAGATTATATTCCACATTATTCAACTTCTTTTTTTCAAGATCGTAGTAAAAAAGTATTTCGTTCATGGTAAACGATAAAAGACGAAGTAGAAAGAAAATAGAAAATAGAAAAAAAAAGGAAGAAGTGGTTGAGATCATCGATCTCATCTTTATCGTACTTTTTTTCTTTTCTTTTGTATTGAAGTTGAACACACTCACTTTTCTTACTTTCTTCTTTCCCATCGTCAGGGTTTTCTCGGTAGGAGAAACGTTGTTTATCCAGTCCTTCGATAGGCTTCTTCTTCTTCTTCTTCTTCTTCTTCTTCTTTTATCACCCCACCACACCTATAATTCCTCCCCTATAATACACACACACATCTATATATGTGTATGTTAGATATACACATATTGTACATGTTAGTTAATACACTTTTACTTCTCGTTATTGTTGATGGGTGTGTCGTTTAAAATGTAATTAACATCATCATCATCCTTCTCTTCGTTGATCCCAATTTAGAACTTTCTCTATCTTTTATTATTATCGTTCGATTCTCATCCTCAATAGTTCAACCCTTAAAGCTGTACAAACTGAGAACTTAACTATTTGGTAAAGGGTATCCCATCCATCGCACTTCTCACGAAATAGTGTAAACGACTCCTATTTCACGTCCATCAACACTTCTCTTATCGATTTAATAGTATTTGACTTTGTATACTACTGTTTATTCGGATAGTTTCCAAATGGATTGGATAAAACAAATCTTTTTTTTTTTTTTTGCAAAAAAAGCAACAATATTTATCGTAAATAGAACAAATTAGTCAAAAGTTTTATTCATCGATCAAATTCAAGTGTGTGTGTTTGTGTGTGTGATATTAAAATTAACACAAATTGTTTCTTAATTAAACGAATATAATTTTAATGCAATAACAAATAAAATAAAAAGATTGTGTATGTGTGTGTGTGTGTGTGTGTGTGTGTTAAGTAGTAAAACATCAATTTCAATTGATCAGAATAATTTTTAAGTGGTAAAAGTCAAACGTTTATAGAACGTAGAGATAAATTTAAGTAGTACGAGTCAATATATTGTCATACATTAAACATTCGACAACGTTTGAAAGAAAAATGTTAGAAAGATGAGATGTTTAAACAATGAAGAAACGATTAACGTTCGATCGATAATCTTCGTTTTCCTTTTATACATCTTTCTCTTTCTTTCTTTCTCTCTCTTACTCTCTCTCTCTCTCTCTTTCTCTCTCTCTCGTTCTCTTTCTGTCAATAATTCGCCTGCGCGATAACGAAAATGCGTTTATCGATTTTCCGTTGGTTCGGTTCGTTCGTTCGTTTTGGTAGTTGCGTGAAAACTAAAAGAAAGGAATAAAGGAATGAAAGAGAATAAAAGGGTGAGAATGGCTTGAGAAAAAAAGAAGAAAAGGAAATAAGAAAATAAAAAAAAAAAAAATAATAGGATAAAATGGATAACAAGCAGCGTTAACCGTGCTTATGGTTCGCATTGGAGAGTCTCGGTGAAAATAAACGTTTGGTGACCCGTTAACGGGAGGAGGAGAGGAAAAGGGAGTTGGTAGAAGGGGGGACATCACTTGGGTACATCCCGTACGTGTACGTACGTTTACTTTAAGTTTAATCAATTTATTCGAGAGTCAACGATTCATGCATACGAAACTAGCTCGGTTGAGTACGGTAGTACGTTGGAATCGCAAAGTGGTTTCAAATATAGTCCAGACTTCAGATCTCTTGTATGTACGTATGTTCCTGTATATGTATATGTATATGTAGATGTGTGTGTGTGTGTGTGGATGTGGGTTTGTGTATGAACATAAAGACGATGTACAACCATAGGGGGATTCCACGTACATAGATAACCAGCGACAAAAGTAAGCTCCGTTCAAAGTTAAAACTTTCAGGTTGTTCAGATAAGCGATTTGTTAACGATTTTGCTATTGTTAATATTATATATTATAGATTATTGTTTTTTATTAAAAAATGTAAATAATATTTAAATAATATTATAATTTATTTATATTGTTTTTTTTTTTTTTTTATATTGATCGATGATAATTTAATAATACAATTGGTAGAATATATATATATAATTATAATATATATTATAATAATATTATTCTAATTATATTAATAATAATTAATAATTGTAAATAATTATAGTTAAGAACAAATTTCGATTATATTACTATACAATTTATGAATTATTTTATATTAGTGATATAATATAATGATTTATATTATTAGTTTATAAATTAAAAATATTATTTGTGTAAAACAGAAAATATATATTAACTTTATTTAAAAACGAATGGATGGATCCTCCTATCGATGTCCAATTTCCATATAATTTTTGTTCCTTTTTCGAAAGTTTCGAAATGAGAAACTTTAACGATGAGAGAGAGAGGAGAGAGTAAAAAAAAAAAAGAAAAAGAAAAATGCATTCTTCCCTACTTCGCTAATTACGCTCGAATAGTAACGAACTAAAGAAAATCCAAAGGGTCGGTCGGTTGGTCGTCTTCCTTCTCTACTATCTTTTTACTTTTTTTTTTTTTTTTTTTTAAAAGGTATCTTCTTTCTCTCTTTCTCTCAGAAGATCCTAAAACCCATTAGCCGTCATTGAAAGTTTGATAAAGAGTCGAAGGAAACGACTCGAAACGAACCGGGGGTCTCACCAACGCCACTTTCTATGGAAATGAAAGCTATCGGTGTACTTATTCGTAAAAGAAAGAAGAATATCGATAGTTTTGGTTATCTTCTTCAACCCACCAGTACGTCATCACCTAACCTATTCTTTTATCCAATCCAAACGACATTTTCTTTTTGTTTTTGTTTTTATTTCCACGAAAATAGAATTCTTTTGCAATTTTTTTCTTTTTTTTTTTGTTTCTTTCATCAACCATTAATATTTCTCATTTCCATCATAGTCGTTTGTTCTTTGTCATTTATACGGATATTCGCGTTTTATTATCGTGTTTTTATTTTTCACGTTATATCTACTTTAAAATAGCCCCCCCTCTCCCTCTCCCTCTCCCTCTCCCTCTCCCTCTCGCCCTCCTCCTCCTCCCTCACTCACCCATCCTATGTCACAAGTGCTATTTGGCAAAGAACGAGAATGAACGATTATACGTTTAACATATGTGCAACCCTTGGCCGTCCTATTCGAATCGAAATTAAATGGCATTTACGTTATATCACAGTTGTCATATGTTATGAGACTTAAATTATGATTAATGTATAAATTTATGTTATACCTTTATTCATATATATGTATATGTATATGTATTATTTTCTTGTTCTATCTTATGTATATTTATCTTCTTGACGAAGAACAAAAAATTGAATATGTAATTTTTGCTATTTAATTTATTTATAGTATCTATTAAATTTATATATTATAATACATATTTAATATAATATAATAATAATATATAAATTATATATTAAATTTATATATTATAATATGTATTAATAAATTATTAATATAATTATAATTTAATAATAATAATAATATATATATATATATTATAATATAAATTTTTTTTCAAGAAAATATATTGAAATAACAAATAGAGATCTTTAATGAAAACTACAAACGTGATTTAATTCACCAATTTATGTAGAAAATAAATTCGATACATAAGAACGTGAATTTTAATATAAATTTTTTAAGGCGAACTTTAACAAAAATTGTCTTTTCTTTTTTTTTTCTTTTATTCATACATTCCTGGTAGATGGTTTAATCATAAATTTCGACTTTCTCTGATTGAAATTTCTCCTTCTCTGTCTCTCTTTTTATCTTCATTACGGATTTTCTTGTGTTATTTCAGTACTTCAAAAGAGAGAAAGAGAGAGAGAGAGAAACAGACAGACAGAGAGAGAGAGAGAGAGAAAGAGAGAGAGATAATATGTGTGCATAAACGTTTGTGGAATAAAGGAAATATAGGATGTAGAGATTTTGTGCAATCAAATTGTTTTGCTGTATGAAAATCTTAGTAGTCTTAATGAATCTTGAAAATTTCATTTGAGTGTTGAAAATTTGAAGATAAATCGTTTCAATGTATTTAGAATTGGTACACGTCACGAAACAAACGATTATGTTTTAAACGTTAATCAATTTCATTGGAATATTCTATTAACTAAAATATTATATAATTATACTAACTTATATCTATACAAAATTTTACTTAAAATACTGAACAATATTATCTTAATGAAATGAATTTGATCTTGAAAAGGATTTACCTGTTTTTTTTTTTTTTATTCTAACCACATAATACAGGTAATAGTATTAAATTTTCAATTCCCATAAGTAAAAAAGAAGTTCATTGATAAAGTTAATAGATAAAAGAAATGATTATGTTCGTTGAATTTGCAAAATATTACTGTATCAATTATCAATCATTATTTTAATTATATTCAAATAATTATTAGATTATTCGACAATGAAAAGAAACTTATTGTAGATATATAAACGAAATGAATATTACATTAAAATTTAATAATGAATGATATTGAAATTTCATTTATGATCAAAACGATAAGAACGTTGTTAAATAATAGGAATAAAATGATAATATATAAAGTTAAATATACGTTTTAATGAAAATACGCTTGAATTTGATAAAAACAATTCTCGAATAGTTGATTCGTTTTTTTTTTAACTTTTGCTATTTGCTTGATAAAAGAACGAAACTAGAAGAGAGATTTTCGTTTGAGTAATCGAAAAGCCAGGAAAACGAACGTGGTGGTTTATAGTTTGTTATAGGATGCAAGAATCCAAGGATGTTTTCGTTTATGTCTGTGTGATTAAAGCAACCTAACCGAATACAAACGCATACTTCTTCGTCTTTCTGAATGTTCATTCATTTACAATTCAATTGTAAACTACGTATATGAGAAAGTGAATTCATCGTTAGTCCGTTCTAGAAGTTAGGTATTCCTTTGATAGAACGATAGTAATCGATATGAGTAACTATAAATCGTATGTACAAAATACATCCTAGAAAACGTAGAAAAATGATTACATTTAATTATTGACAATTGATTTACTTTTTATGATTAAAATATTATTCAATTTCATTTATTCGATCATTTATATTTCAAATTCAAAAATATCTAAAAATCGTTTATATATAATAAAATAATGACGATAACAAATTAAGTACTTTATTAAATAAAAAATTCAAATATATTTAATTGAAATATTTAATTGATTTACCTTTTATAATGAAAATATTATTTGATTTTATATTTATTCAATTATTTATATTTCAAATTTAAAAATATAAACAAATCGTTTATACAAAATAAAAAAAACGCGATAATAAATTTAGTATTTCATGAAATTAAAATAAATTTAATTTGTGATAAAAAAAAATACATTTCTATCGACAATTTTGATTTTTACAATCGTGTTATATCAAATCCTAAATATAATATTACGATCACGGTAATATTGAGATCAAGTATTACAGTTCTTTGAAATACTCGATGATGGTGCTATTAAAAACAAAAAAAAACAAAATAATAGGTGCAATCGTCCAAGTGCACTTAAGCTTTTTGCATTAGAGCATCCGAAATTACCTATCTGAAGCAATCGAAAATAAACAGTTGTTCGAACAAGAGCAAGTTTATTACAATTGAAAAACTTTTTCTTTCGTCTACTCGTCTATAATATAACTTTCTTTGGAAGATGTGCAAACCCCTACTACCTCCCACCTTACCGTTATCACACAGTGGTAGTTTAAGTAGTTGCATTTCGTTAAAAGTAGAAGTTTTCTAAAGTACTTTTGAAAACAGGACAAAACGTTCTTTGTCGTAAAGCTTATTTTGTCGACAATATTTGTGTTATATTCAAAGAAGGTTAATAGCTCTCTTTCTCTCTCTTATTCTAAGCATAGGATGACACAATGAAGAGGAACTTCCAATGTGTTAAAATACTTTAATAGAATTTCTGCATAGGAGATGCATTGAAATTATCCTTCATTAGTGTAGGAAGATACGTTGAAATAACAGGTCAAATGAAACAATCACTCGTCTTATCAAAGTCCAGCTTTACGAAGATTGATCCGGTTTTTGGGTGGACGGTAGTGGGTAGGTGGGTTTTCAGGGGAAAAGAGGGGGTTTAAGTAAACGTTGTTTCAAATCTATGCAAAGGAGTCACGAATGAGGTAACGGCCTGATATTCAAGTTCCTTCCGACATCTGCATAGTTCGATTTCAACGCCAAGTAACATCTGGCTTAGCTATTTTACCTTTTTCTTCTTATTTTTATTCTTCTTATCTATTTTTGCCAAAAAATCATGTAGATTTGTGAATGACTTCATATATACAACGTTCGTAGAATTTTATTAATTCTATTATGAACTTTTTCTTCTTACAAATTGGCAGAGAAAAATTTCTACCAAAAATATTATTATTTTTATGAAATAAATTGTTTATGATATTATTATGACAAAATGTATTTTCAAAAAAAAAAAAGAAAAAAAAAAGGATTTAAAATTATGTAGGTACTTTTATTTTAAAAATGAATTATTCAATGTACAACGTTGTAGATATTATTGCAAGTTAAAGAAACGAAAGAATTTTATTTTCTGAGTGGTTTTTACTTACCTTAGTCGTTATTGAAAATTCTATTACGAGAGAAAAAGAGAGAGAGAGAGAGAGAGAGAGAGATAGAACTATGAGAATTTAAGACTTTGAACAAATTGGATTTTAAATGAAAATTACAATTTATGTATATATAATAACATTTACAGTAATACAATCTCCCTCTCTCTCTCTCTCTCTTTAAAAAAAAAATAATATTAATATTAATAATAATGAAAAGAAATACGTGAAATAAAATTATTCGTTATCGGACTAACGTGAGTAACATTTCAACAAACATTATTACAATAAAATACAAATAAAAAGAAAAAGAAAAGACAATTGTTTCGAGTGTTGGTATGGCAAAACAAAACGTCGTTGAAAATATTGGCATAAACGATACACTATACTACTACCACTACCACACTACTATACATTTCTGAGTCTGCGGTCGGCGTTACAAAACGCCAGTGGCAGTAAACCTCGAGTATACAGCATCATCCGTGCGGTATCCGAGCGGTATTCCCGTAGTAACCGCACGTACCGCCCTAGGAGCTTCTTCCTTCGTTGCAAAACGAGAACAGTGTTTTCATCTCTCTTCATTCGTAGTAGGGGAGAAGAAGAAGAAGAAGAAGAAGAAGAAGAAAAAGGGAAGGGAAGGGAGACCCTTATAAAACCCCCGTTCACCCACTAGATTAACGAGTAGTTTCAAACTTCACCAGGACTAATTACCAATACCTCTCAACCCTTTTTTTATTTTCTCTTCCCCTAACCTCCCCCCCCCCCACCACCACTCCATATCTTTCAAATGACGTGATCGAAAAGAAAAGAAAAAAAAAAGGGGAGAAGGGTGACTAGGTTTTTTTTACGATTGGTCATAAATTTTCGTTAAAAAAATTCAACTCTTTTTATATTTTTATATTTATAATTTATTTTTATTGAGAAAAAAAAATATATATATATATCAATAAAAATATGAATTAATTTAATTTTCATTGCAGCGAGTTTATATTCGACATTTTGTTAAATATTTATATTTATTATTTATTATTTATTACCTTTTAACATCGTTACGATACTTTTCGATTGTTTTCGATGATTTATATTTGATTATTTTTTTTTTTTTTTTTCTTTATTCTTTTCGTTATAATTAATTTATTTATTACATTGTTTGATATAACAATATTACATTACAAACTTTATCATTTCTTTTCATTGTTTTTGTATTTTCGTTTTGTTTTTGTTTTTGTTTTTGTTTTTCTTTTTCTTTTTCTTTTTTTTCAATTTGTCATTTTCATTTGAAAACTTTATATCCACAAATGAAATCACACTTGGGTATATTAAAGTCCCTTTTCCTATCTTCCCTAGTCCCTTTAACTCGCCAAGTTAAAGTATCTCTTTTCTTTTTTCGAAAGTTTTCCTACGAAGAAATTTTTCTCTCATCCGTTGTTCAAAATCCAATCGTTTCTTCTAAACCCTCTTTCTCTTACCACCCTTTTCTTTCTCTCTTTACCATCACCCTTACCGTTTCTCACGTAAAAACTATAAAAAAAAGTTTTACTACCCTCGAAATCTCTACTTGTTCATTCAATTATACGATTTCTTTTTTCTGCGTCACGTATTATTTTCTCTACTCGATTTTCATGATTCAAATTTAATCATTATATCGTAATTTGCAATAATTCAATGATTTATTTAAAATAAAAAGGGGAAATTTAATTAAACACATTTTGTATTTTTCTTTCTATCGTATAAAAATATCGCAGGTATTTTTTTTTTTTTACAGAAACAAAATTGTTTTATTATTTATCATCGTTAAATAACATTTCATCGATTTTATGAGAAAACAAATAAACAAATAAAACAAAATATTAAACTGAAAATTGTAAAATGTAATAAACTATAATAAAACGTATTATAGTTTGTTTTTGAAGTTGAAAATATGTTTATAATTAGTTTTCGATATTACAAAAAGGAAAAAAAAAAACAATTTATTCGTAACAGAGTTGATTGGTGATATATCAATCCATTTGTATTTAATATTTTTTAATTTTATTTTATTCATAACAGAGAGAGAGAGAGAGAGAGAGAGAGAGAGAGAGAGAGAAAGAGAGAGAGGAACGAAAGAAAACATAAATAATCGCGTTCAAATGGGAGAAAGGACGGAAGACGAGGAAGAAGAGGAAAAGTTAAAAGGATCTAGAGAAGAAGCGATCGGAATTGAAGGAGGAGTCGATGGTGATTTTAGTGGCTGCGGGCGTCGGCTTTCGCGAGAGAGGAACGAAAGAAAACATAAATAATCGCGTTCAAATGGGAGAAAGGACGGAAGACGAGGAAGAAGAGGAAGATGAAGAAGAAGATGAGGATGAAGAAGAAGAAGAAGGAGGAGGAGGTANTTTAATTTTATTTTATTCATAACAGAGAGAGAGAGAGAGAGAGAGAGAGAGAGAGAGAGAGAAAGAGAGAGAGGAACGAAAGAAAATGAAATTAAAACGAGTCGTCGCGAACGATCAGTTTCTTCTATTTTTGTTTTTCTTTTTCTTTTTTATTTTTGATCGATTTTACATTTTAACCAATTAATATATTATTTTTCTATTGAACAACGACAACGAATCGAATGTTCTTCCTCTTTGTTTTTCTTCTTCTTTTTTTTTCGAAATGAAAGGTAGACAAAAAAAATGTGGAAAAAAAATTGGGGCAGAAGTTATACCACGAATACGCTAAGGGTTTAGGTAAAGGGAAGGTAATATGTGACCAGGGTTGGAAAAGAGGGTTGGTAGAGAGGGATTGGGGGAGTTAAGGGGTGTGGTAGAAAAATTGCGATAAAACGTTGCGATTAGCGATGTAATTTTCTTAGTGATTTTCGCGATCCTAAAAAATATATATATATATATATGCTTTAGTAACTACTAGTATACTTTTATATGTATGCACGAAAAGAATAGGGATGGTGATAAAACTGTACGATTAGACGATAATAATCAAAGATAGGAAAAGGGAAACTCGCAACCATAGTTGTGTCCCTAAACGATTTCCTTTTTTTTTCTCTCTTTTTTTTTTTTTTTCTTTGATAATTCAAGAAAAGGAACATAAAAATGATAATACCATCGACTTCTTTGTCGTCGTCGTAGTACGATATCTTTTACAAACAATGTTATCGTACATTTTACATTTCCTATCTAGTCGATCATAATACTTTCAACATTTCTTTCATTAAATTTTATTTATATATTTAAATATATATATATATAATATAATATAATAATTATTTAAACATATTACATATTACATATATATATATATGTATATATTTAATATAATTTATTATCTTAATATATATAAATTACCTGTCACGTTGTTTGTCCGCAATGGACTTATAAACTACTAATCCGAGTTTAATCAAATTTTCCACACTGTATGCAATTTTATCCAACTTGAAAGATAGGATAGTTTATATCTCAATTTATAATCGGTATAAGGTAATTCGTTGACTTAAAGACGTGTGTATCGGACTGATTGTGAGCCACAGCAACGCGTGGCGGGGCACCCCTAGTATTATATATATATTATATAATTTAATAGTATTAATTATATTATTAATATAATATAGGTAATATATTTAGGTAATTTAATAAATTTATAATAATTTATTAACTTTACAAATTAAATAAATAATAAAATAAATATATGTAAGCATTGTATTATATATTAAGGATTAGTTTTTGTATTCCTTCTTGATATCATAATAAAATTTGTTTACCAATTTCTATGATATAATAATCATAATTATTATTTAGTACATTATGAAATAATTGTAATAGATAGAAAATAAAAAAAAGAAAAAATTTGTTAACTCGTGTAAAGGTATTTTGCACAAGTATCGAGGATATTGATCGTCGAAAGAGAGAAAGAGAGAGAGATAGAGAGAGAGAGAATGAAAAATAAAAAAGTCAATTTTAATTAAATCATTCTTTTTTTTTTTTTTGTATTCTTTTACCTTTTAAATACGTACCATCTTTTAATATATCCC
Source organism: Polistes dominula (assembly GCF_001465965.1). The sequence continues at coordinate 488,456 of NW_015148984.1, forward strand.
TTCCTCTTTTTTTTTTGTTCACGTTAATGTTAAAGGAATTATTAATCTAAAAATTATGAGCTTGAGCATACTTTAAAATTAGAACTTGTTCCGGAATGTTACACTTACAACGATTAAAAAACTGAAACGTTGGAGTGAGTGTAGATAGAAAAAAAAAAAAAAAAAAGAAAAGATGAAGAGAGTAAAAAGTATCTCGAGGAAAACTATGCGCAAATAGTTAGGTAGTAAAAAAAAAAAAAAAACCAGAAATCTGCCATAGAAATTCCAAAACTCTTTTCTTTCTCTCGCGAAGCATGAAATGTAATTACGTTTAAACGGAGTTACGTAAACTTGTGAGACTAAGCTTTTAAATTAGAATCGTTTTTCAATCTTTTCCTGAACAGAGAGTGGAGTCATGGTTTATAATCGTATTCATGAATAGAAAAAATAGAAAAAGAAAAAACACACGCACTCACAAACACACGAGAAAGAATTTTATCATTCGTTACTACGTATCATACTTTTACGATTATATTATATTACGATTACATCATTTTTTGA
>NW_015148984.1:489030-499030 GCF_001465965.1 Polistes dominula
ATATATATAAAAAAAAGAAAAATTAATGTCTGCAATTGAAAAGTAATCGGGTCAGTGAAAGTACGATAGGTAAAAACGATAAACGAACACTGTTGCAATCAATCGAACACAGCTTTCAATGAAGAAAATTTCTTTTTCATTTATTCCGACGTGTGATAAATGATAAAAAAAAAAAATAAAAAATAAAAAGAAAATGAAAATGGAGAAAGAAAAGTACAAAAAAAAAAAAAAAATTCAAACAATTCTATCACTCTGTAAATATCGAATATTCAACATTTTGTTACACGATTGAAATAATAATCCATTGAGTTATTTTATATTTAACATGTATGAAATAATTTATTCAGAAAAAAATTATTATTCGAACAATTTGGTATGCACATTGTTCAATAATATCAGTTTCAATTTCATAAAAAAAGATAAGTTTAGTTTTCGACACATGTATGTTTCTTCATATTGCGAGACATTCCAAGCGTGCTTTTAAATTTCATTACATTAAACATTCAAGTTTACAACTCGTTCTAATAGAAAATTGAAAAACGTATATAGAATTTGGTAGGAGTAAACGTCAAGAGAATGAAATTCCACAAGTAGGAAAATTTAATAGTATCCGTTGTATCTCATGTAAAGTAGGATATACAGGAATATTATAATCTGTGGTTATCAGAACAATTTTCAACGATCGAGTTATTTAAAACAACATTTTCAAATTATATTCAAACGTTTACGATAATATTACATTCTATAGGAATAAAATCATTGAGATTTATAAAAAAAAAAAAAGAAAAACACAATAAACTTCAATATTATGAAATTGTTAGATGAACTAATATAATTGTTTCATGGTAATTATGGTATTTTTTCGACCTAAAACTAATACGTCAATTTATTCAATTAATTATAATAACTATAATCATAATATTGCTCATATGAAATCTAATCAAATATTCTTGAACCTGTTTGAAATTGATTAATAATTTAATAGTTATTATTACCCACACAAATTCTAATACCTAATCGTATAATAATAATAATAACAATACCACATAATTTTGATTAACTAGTAATAATTCGTATCTAACAAATTATCGATTATTCATAATTAATCTACAATATTTCCTCTGACCCTTCTTATAAAAAAAAAAAAAAAAATAACAAAAAAAATACTATACATGTATTATTTTAACGTAGTAACAAAAAAAAAAACAAAACAAAAATAATTTACATAAAATATCATAATTCCAATCTAAAATATATTCCATGAAAACGTATGCTTCTTCCCAACAGCCCCATGTTTTTTCCATCGCTGCAACTGGTCCCCTCTACTCCTTCACATCCTCCCTCTTTCATCCCATGACCACGAACGGAAAAGAAAATAAACGTGCAAATAAAATCCGAGAATTTCGTTCCTTGCTTGGAAAAGTCCAGTTTAGTTTTGTTATCGATAGCTGGATACTATTAACGTTCGTCCCTTTAAACGAGAGGGCAACCCTTTGGAAATAATACGCATTGGCGTCATGAATAATTCTGTTACATTATCTCATAGAATAACGCGTAAACAGTTTTCGTTCTTCGACGATACGAGCTTGATGGTGGTGACTAGGATTTTTTGTTTTTCTTTCTCAACACTTTCACCACGTTCACTTATTTTTTTTTTTCCCCCTTTCTTCTTTCACCCATTTTTTTTTCTTTAATACTTTCATTTTAGTCTCGTTAAAATTCGCTTCAACCAATTGTTCTAGCCGTGTTCCATCGATGGCTGATTTTATGATTACATTATTTATATTTTCTTTTTTGTTTTTCCTATTTCTTTGTTTATTTTCAAAAGAAGATGGTAAAAATTATTCATTCGTGGATGACAGAAATGGACGAGGAAAGATGAAACGAGACACGGGATTACGAGTGAAAGAAAAGAAAGGAAGAAAAGGAATATGGAAAGTTTGCAAAGTAAATTTTGGGCCGACAGAACGGACAGGAAAGAAACTCCATTTGGAGTTTTAATCCAATCTCGGTTGGAGGAAAAGTCCGTCGTCTTTCTTCCCTCTGTTGACACCATAGATATATATATACCCCATATATATAGTATATATACTTTCCTGTCTTACTTATAGTCATTCAGAATCACTCCTTTTTCTTTTTTACTTTTCTATTTTCCCCTTATTTTTCCTTCAATATTCCTCATTTCGAACATACCCTCACCCCCAAAACATCACCCCCATCACCGAGAGACTTTTATTCTTTTCTGATTTATTTTTTCTTCTTCATCTGTCTTTTTATCTTTTTTTATCTGTTTTTTTTCAACCAATATTACTTTGGACTATCTTTTAGAACGAATTTAATTGATTTAAACAGACGACAGAGAGTAAGTACGATCAACGAGATAGATGATGATTTTACATTAGTATTAAAGTATAGTTAATAAATAATACGTTTTATTTTCTACTAATCCAATATCACATAAAGTATCGTTCTATTATGGGAAAGTAGAAAAACATGAAGAGGAAGATTTATCATTTTCAAAATCCTTATCCTCCATTGCACATCACAAAGCACAAGTTTTCTTTTTTTTTTTTTTTCGTCATTTAACTTCTAATTAAGTCTCATGAAACGAACAAACGATTAAAGTCTTTTGGATATAGCACCAGGTTTCTATGGTAGATTGCGGGCTTGAAAATCTTTGAAGATAAATCGTCGCCTTGGATTTACTTAGACGACGACCAAAGTATCTTCCTAAAAGGAATCTCTCTTTCTCTCTCTCTCTCTCTCTCTCTCTCTCTCTCTCTTTACTTTAAGAGGCAATTTCGTTACTTCACAGTAGTACCCTCCCCCATCCCCATTTGAATTTCCACAAGATCGGAAGTTCGCTTTATTAAAGTCTAACCCTTTTCCTTATATACTCGATATCTGAAATTTTCAATGTGGATAATATATTTCAGTTGAAAGTGTTTCGCATTTAAGTTTCCTATCAAGAATCGTTACTTTTAATCGTCCATATATAATATACAGTATAAAGAGTTGTATATACTTATACTACTACAGTATGTGTATACGTATATTATACTATATTGTGTATACTATTATATAAGTATATACAACTTATACTATATACATGTATATTACTCTAATTTTAATTTTAATTACTAAATTAAACTTAAATAAATAATACAATAATACCGAATATATATAAAAATATTTAAATAAATTACTAATAAAATTAGTAATTTATATTGTATATTACTCATTATATTATATTATATTTAATTTTGTAATTGGTATGTGGGCCGAGAGAATAAAAAACAGTTTAACATAGTTCAACGTTTTAAATAGAATTATAAATATACCTATATATATATATGGATAAAGGTATAAAAGTTTTTTAAGTACAAGTACGTACTCGATGATATTGTATAACAGAGAGGGAGGGGCATCATAGGTGGATGGTTGGGAGAGGGAGAGAGAGAGAGAGAATTACACGAACGAACAGTAGAGCATTATCGAAACTCGAGTAAAGTGCTTTTTTGCCAAGGGTTTGGTTCGTAGAATGCAACAATAATGTTTATCGCGAATAAGGGAGAGTTTACGTAGACTTTTACAGTACACTTGAGTAAAGCCATTCTTTCACTTTCTCTCCCTCTCTCTCTTTCTCTCTCTATTTCTATCTCATTTACTCTTGTTTCCTTTAATCGATGATATCGAGCATGAAAGAATGAAAAAATAGGTGTTAGAGGAAGAGAGGAAAAAAAAGGGAGGGTGTATAGTAAGTTAATGCTAATCATATACTTACTTATACTTACACTTATTTATACTTACTTTCATATCTATGGTGTAGCAGAAGGAGTAGTAGTAGTAGTAGTAGTTGTAACATGGCAAGAAAATTTACTGTATCCCACACACAGTTGGTCACGACGTTTCACGTTTAATGGCGAAACGAGCTTTTTGTTGATGAATAACCGCGATGACTCACGGTAATAAGCGGCTTCAAAGGATTAGATTACTGGAAGGTTCTACTTACACCTTTGATCCTCCTGTCTTTACACATATATACACGTAATCGTCCTCTTCTACTCTATTTTCTAACATAAGAAACTTCGAGTAGTAGTTGTAGTAGTAGTAGTAGTAGTAGTAGTAGTATAGTTAGGCACACGAATAACATCTATATATATATATATATATATATATATATATATATATGTATAGCAACTCTTACTATACTTTGAAAGAATACGTAACTGTGTATCGTGGTAACGAGATACGTGGTTACGACCAACACAAGAGAAATTATAGTACTACGCCATTTTAGATCTAGAACGAGTAGGGTGTACGTTGTTTACAAGTATCTTTACCTTACCCTTCATTAAATACTAATCATTAGGATAATAATAGAAAGATAATATCTTTTACTATTAATTGACTGACCATTCATACGATTGTACTACTTACAAGTTTCAGATTATGTATGAATATACTACTAAGTAATGTCTGACCATATCTTAAAGCTTTTCACTCTACTTTTTTACTATTTTTAATTAATTCAATAATATTGGTAGTAGATTAAAATTTGCAAATAGAAATATTGTTAGTTATTTCTTTTTTATTTTCTAGTAAGAGTAAGTTTTTAACACTTTGTCCCTTTTTTTTCTAATCTATTATTTTATAATTTATTCTTTCATTTTTTTTTTTTTTTTTAATGGAGATTGCGTGCATCTGTTCATTTTTGCAATTCTAAAATTCATTACGATAAAAGTTTCTACATCGTTTGACCGTTTCACTATATTCTATTTTTCTGTGAGAAATTTGTCTTTTTCTTTTCTTTCTTTTCTTTTCCACATTTTATTTGTTCATTTTCTTCGTGACTTTTATATAAGTGAAACGTATATATCTCTATTGATACATTTAAAAGGAACGACTATTTCAAATATAGAAGAAAGAGATTTTACTAAGGCAAATATGAACAAGTCCGATCTATAAAACCTTTTTTTAAATCTTACCAATATCTTTCAACGTGACGAAAGGGGAATCGATTGCTTAAAAACTATATATAATCGTTCCCATTCGTCCCAAAACGATATATCATATATATATATGTGTGTTAAGGTCAGTGTAGTAATAACGTTTATGTATATTCCTTCAGGTTTTGTAGGGGATTTTGTTTGTAGGTTGCGTCAAAATTCTCCAAATTTTTTTTGAGAGTTCTCATCAGTGTTTTTATTTTAAGATTGATTTTTTTGTTTTTTTTTTGAAGGTTGTTTCAAGTCACTTTAGACTTTTACGTTAAGGGTTGTTTCAAAGTATTGAATAATATAAAGTATTATTTAGTTTCTATCATGCGGTTTATACGACAAGTGGATGACGTCATTTTCAGCTCCAGAACTTACAAATATTAACTTTTCAATTTATTTTATTTTACCTCTGTAAACTGATATTAAATATTTTATATATATATATATATATATATATATACCTTTTAGAACTTTTCTTTATATTTTTCTAAAAATAAAAGTAAAACTCTGAACGGTTAGTTTCTTTTTTTTTCCTATTATTTTTTCTTTTTTTTTTTTTTTTAAATAAATAAAAATCAGTAAATACAACTTTGATCGAATCATAAAATTACGTTGATTTATTTTTAATCTTTCAAATTTACCACAGAAAGGTGAGAAATGGAATTTAATCGATTCGATTTACTATAAAAAAAAAAAGGGAACGTAGGATAAGAAGAAGAAAAATAAGAAGAAGAAGAAAAAAGGTGAAAGGTTTGCTTATGCGAAATAAGAAGACTTTGACACACTAGACCAGTTTGTTTTTTTTTTCTCTCTTTTACTTCTTTTACTTTTTTTTTTTTCATCCCCCATTTTTATAATTATCTTTTTTTTCTTAATCTCCCCCATATTTCATTTTTATAAAACAAAGTTTCGTTAATACGTTACTGAGATAGTGTTATCATCGAATGTCCATTATACATCTTAGTAGAAGTTTCTTTATTATTTTTTGTAATTACTCCGATAATCTTTGATCTTCGTAACGTAGAAAGATAATCGCCAGAGATAAAAGCACGATTTAAGATCATCATCTCGTATTTAAGATCTCAATCGTTCGTTTTAAATTATTTTTATTCTTTTTTATTTTCATTCTGTTCGATCCTTCGTTCGAATCGAGATTGAAATCGATCATGCGACATTTAGATATTTCGCCGTGTGTATACATATATATATATATATACCGGCAGTTTTTCATGAAAAGATAATTATTCTTTTTTTTCAAAGAAATTAACACAATATTTCAAGGAAAAAAGGATCTTCCGTTGTTAAAGAGTTCTTTACTTCTTTTTTCATAAATTTCTTTCTTTCTTTTTTATTTTCACTTGTGTATTTCAAGAAAGATATCCTGGCTCTCTTGATTTCATTTTCGTTCACTTTCAAACCTTCATACATACACACTATTCGCACCCATACTATTTTTCTTTCTCTCTCTCTCTCTCTCTCTCTCTCTCTCTCTCTTTTTCTTTCATTTATTTTTTTAAATTTTTTCTTTTTCATTATCTCTAATCACATAACTATTTACTTCGTTATCTTTTTGTTCAATTATCGGCTTAAACGAGTTTCATATTCGCTCCACAAAATACCTGTGTTCCACATACACACACACATATATATATATATATATATATATACATGTATTACGTATGATCTGTCTATATACATCCATACATTTATGTGTATTTCTGTATGCACATATATAATATATATATTTGTACACACATATATATATATATATGTGTACAATATACATCTATCAATATATGTATATATGTATATATATGTATATGTGTATGAGTGTCCATGTAGAAGCCGACATGAAGTACGCATACGAAATATCGATCGTTCTTGCAGCATCCCTTATCGACACCCCATAGATGCGTAATTTCGAACGCAACCAACTGCCAACGGCATTTCCTATGAACCTTGCGAAAGAGCCCTCTCTTTCCTAATCAAATTTTCATCCCTTAATTAAAGCAAAATATTAATTCGGTAAATATACGTTCTATTGATCAAGAAAGTAAAACTATAATAAGAGAACTAGTATAGTTAAACAACATTATTTTGTTGTAATATTTTGTAATAGTGAAAATTTTCAATTTTTTATTTTTTTTTAATTAATTAATAAAATATATTTTTTGTTTTTAATTAAAAAAAAAAAAAAACAATACCAATGAACAATATATGATTAACAGAAATTTAAAACATACACGTGAGCGATTATGGGGTTTTTTTTTCATTGTTCATATTTTTACAGTTTAAACAGACGAGTTTAAAATTAGTTTTAGTTTTAATGTTTTTTATTTCTTATTTTTCTTTGGTCATCAAAGCTGTCTTTTTTTTTTTTATTAACGTTGGGTGATTGACGTTCGAGATTCAACGTTCTCACTTTTTTTTTCTTTTTTTCCTTATTATCCGGTTTCACATAATTGCGTCATGTGTCAGCGATTTATCGACCAAATATTTCTTCTTCGTAATTTTTTTTCTTTTTTTTTCATTTTTTCTTTCTTCTTTCCTTCCCTTCGGTTTGCACAATTACTCGTTTTCTTTTTTTTCTAATTTTCTTCCTTTCTATTTTATTTTCTCTTTTTTTCTTTTTGTTTTTATTATTATTTTTATTTTTTTTTTATTTGATACAGACAGTCAGAGAAAGAATGGAAGACTTTTTGACAAATTAAATTTTCCCCTTGGAGTTAAACGAATTTCGTGCGTTTGAAAAATCGTAACTCGATGGAGAAGGAATTAGTGAGAGTAAAATAAAAGAGAGAGTAAGAGAGAGAGAGAGAGAGAGAGAGTGAAAAAATTTTGTCGAAGTTCAAACAAATCTGATAGGAAAAGAAATCAAAATAGACGACTTAACACGAATTAATTCGAATATTCAATTTGTATTAATTGTAAGTAAAAGATTAAATCAAATAGACAAAAAAAAAAAGAAAAAGGAAGAAGAAAAATCTTCATTCTATTCTCTTATTCGACGATATGCGAAACCAGAAAATATTGGGAAAAAAAGGAAAAAAGAGAGAAAGTTCGATCACGAAGTCCTTGAAATGAATGAAAGAAAGAAAGAAAGAAAGAAAGAAAGAAAAGAAATAATTTTGATTACTATAGAAGATATATAAGATATTTGAAATTCTACTTTTAAATTGCGAAATATCTTAAATCGCGATCATCGTAATTCGTCCTTTTTTTCCTTCTTCTTCTTTTTTTCCTTTTTTTTTTTTTTTTCGTTAACGTTCACGAACGAAGATCCGAAATAATAGAAATGTTTCTAAAAAGGTATACAACGAGAGATATTTAACGATGAGAGAGACAAACTTCCTATCGCAATATCGTATCACTCTCTCATCCTGATTGTTCAAGCATTTTCCAAATAGATTTTAAAAGGGTTGCAAAGTACGATTCATATTGCATGAAATAAATTTCTGTGAAATCCGATTGATCTATCGATCTATCGATCGATCGTTTAACAGGCTTGGACAAGTTCTGAAAACCGATATTCTCGACAAATTTCAAACAAAAATCATCGCGAATACAACCAATCGTCAGTTGTTTTCTTTTTTTTTATTCTTTTTTTTTATAATCTCATTCGTAATTATGAAACTTGCATTTAGATTTTACAAAATGAAAATACAAATAAACTAAAAATAAAAGAAATGGGAATATTGTGTTTGTTCTTGCGATTTATTTTCACTTTATAAGGAAAATTGTTCTTAAATATTATATTCGAATAACATCAAATATATTTTTTGTAGGTGTGTTTCTTATTGTTGTTGTTTTTTTTTTTCTACTTTATTTCTATTCAATCGAATTAAATCGTAATCATCGGCACGCAAGCACACGTACGCACTTTTGCACACACACCACACACACACACACATACCACAGGATTGTACGATAAATCACTTATTCGTAATTAATAAATTATTATTAATGAGAGATTGAAAGTTTGTATATTTTATTTTATTTTATTTTTTTTTTTTTCTATCATTTCTTTCGACAAAATCGGCATTGGAAAGAATTTTTTGAAAAAAAAAAAAAAAATAATAATAATAATGTCAGTACTCAGATTCAAAGATTTTTTCATCTAGGAAGAAGTCATATTTGATATAATTGATCATAATTGATCTTCACCAGTTATTTTTTTAAATTTTATTTTGTTGTTCTTCTTCTTTTTCTCCTTCTTCTATTTTTTTTTTTTTTTCATTTATTAATTTATTTTTTTATTAGGAAGTTATTAATTCTTTTCTTCGTTAGAGAATAGTCGAACACACCGAATAATCTGGGACTGCGTGTTTTTTTTTTTTTCTTTTTTTTTTTTTTACGAGAGAATATCGAATTTGTTTTACGAGACGAACGAACGAATTTTGCAACGAAATACGCGATGAAAATTTGCGAATTAGTGGAAAGACGAGAGAACCGTATTTTCTTTTATTTTTTTTTTTTTTATTTCAGTGATTTGATTGGACGTGAATTTATTATTTTTNTAATTTTAGAATACGTTTGTGAACATTCTCCCACTCTCTCTCTCTCTCTCTCTCTCTCTCTCTCTTTCTCTCTACCCTTTCTTTCTCTCTTTCATATATTTTTTGTTCATAAAGAAAGATGCGTATTCTGTCGAAATAATTTTAGAATACGTTTGTGAACATTCTCCCACTCTCTCTCTCTCTCTCTCTCTCTCTCTCTCTTTCTCTCTACCCTTTCTTTCTCTCTTTCATTTTTTTTTTTTTATTAGAAGAATTTTTTCTTTCTGAAAGATAAGAGTCTTGAAATGTAGCGAGAATAATATATATATATTCTTCGTTTGTATGTATATATTGCAAATTTCTTGCAAATTGTTTTTTTAATTTTTCTATTTAAATGTTTACGCGATGGATCGATAAATTTTTAAATCGAAATATTCGAAATTTATTTTTTACATGCAAACGTATACGATTGCATTGATGCACTTTTTTTTTAAAAAATTACCT
>NW_015148984.1:503074-521205 GCF_001465965.1 Polistes dominula
TTTTTTTTGATGGTCACCAAGCTTTTCTGGGGGGAAGGGGTGATGGTTTATCGTCACGCCTTTCATGAAAATCCTTCGGAACATTTTCAAAAGCTCTATGACAAAAGCTTTCGTATCATTCGTGTTCGTTGAAAGATTTGTTTTTATTTATTTATTAATTTTTTTTTTTTCAAGCGTTTTACGTTACGTTAGTTATATTCTTTCGAATAAGTATAATCATTTTTTTTTTTATACAGTCAAACACCATATATGCGAATCTTTACATAATTAATACGCGTATTTCCATAATCAATCTTATCGATCATTTTCGTTCGCTTTTCATTAACCTATTATTATTATTATTATTGTATTACTATTATTAATATTATTATTAATATTATTATTAATATAATTATTATTATTATTATTATTATTTTGTCCTAATGCGTTCATTTTCGCACGCATTTATTTATCGGTTACCGTCAGCGTTTAGCGAAAGCCAAGGTTTTTTTAAAATTATTATTATTATTATTATTATTTATAATGTTTTATTTTTTATTTATTATTTATTAACGATAAACCTTTGGCCATCGTTTCTTTTTTTTTTTTTTTACCTTTTACAGGACATGACGCTGATTTTATTTCATCTCATCTCATCTCATATCATATCATATCATCTCATCTCATCCATCCATCCATCCATCCATTCATCTAATGGGAACCGTCAAACGCGAAACGAAGAAAGAAATTAGAAAAAAAAAAGAAAAAAAAAACAAGGAAAAACAGGAAAACACACACATACGTACAACGATATCGTAAAAAATATTCTTTTGACGTCGACTACGACGAATCATCCAGTGGAACGTTCTTTCGTACATACAACCAAAAAAAAAACCCCCGTAGTAATATTTGCATTGACGTATTTATTTATATATTTTTTTTTCTTTCTTTTTGATTTGTTTTAGATTTTTTTCTTTTTTCTTTCAATTTTTTTATTTTTATCCAAAACAGTCGAACGAACGACGAAACGAACGTTCGAACGAATTGAAATTTAAAACAGATGTTACTCGTTGTACGCGTTTACAACACGTGTTAACATAACACAAATACATCAATTTTATATATGTATATACGTGTATGAAAATAGGACAAGTTATGATGGTAGTGGTGATGGGTAGAGACAAAAGGGGAAGGGTTAGCTTGAGACAAGAATAATAATTGAAAATCATGTCACAAAATATACGAGCAAACTTTTCGATATTGTCGAGCAGTGAATTTTGTGCATACTTGAAATTCTAGGATTGAGAAAAAACAAAATAAAAAAAAAAAAAAAATAAAAGAGAGAAAGAGAGATGTTGCATCGAAACTCGTCTATGCTAATAATAATCCAAATGTGCCAGAATCTTATCAATGAAATCCATATTGACACTTTTCATTTTTTTTTCTTATTTTTTTACAACCAATCTCCATTATTCGACGATCCGTCGAATCTTGACACGAGTTATTTTACCTCAACTTTTCAAATATTCCGAGGGTTGTCAAAAAAAAAAAAAAAAGAAAAAAAAACGGTAGGTATACCGGGTGTCAATGAAAACTGTAAACTACTTAGATTTCACGAATATTTACATTGAATGTTATTATTGATAAGAAATTATAAAAAATTATCTTTAATATCGTTAATTTATACGTGACAAATTGGTTTTAACAAAGCCAATAAAAGGATTGTCAAAAATGAATGTGAAAATTGGCAAGAAACAAAGTTTTAATGAGAAGGATAAATTAGAAGAAGGAAAAAGTTAAACTTACTTATATTAACACGTCAAAATATTAATCGTACTTTTAATAAGTTTAACAAATTTTTCTTTGTTTCGTCATGTGTGTAAGGTTTTTTGTTCGACAGTACGTTCCACTGGAAATTGATGAAAATAATTCGAAATAATTACCCCTAATATCTCTCTCTGACTTGGTTCTCTGATATAGCGTAACTTTGGTTGCATTAGTCTCGTTCATCGTATTCACGCCCGATCATTGTTCCTAAATCGAATACGTGCAAAACTTTTGGATCATTATTTATCGATACTAAGAAAGAGAAAAAAAACAAACAAAAAAAGTACTTACTATTTTTATTCGAGATGAGCGAGTCAATAAATTCCATGTGTTCTCTTGGGATATATAAGGGATACTGATTTTTCTAACAAAGATCATCTCCTTGATATTTGATTGTTTTATTAGTCAACAAGACTAAATTTTATCTCGTTCATTCCATTCGCATTTCTCTCTCTATCTCTCTCTCTCTCTCTCTCTCTCCGAAGGTTTTTCACGCTTCATTTTTCGAGATTCGTTAATGTAAATCGAATTTGATGTATTCGATTTTCCTTAGATCTTTCTAAAATAGTTAAGATCATTTAAAGGATGGATTATATCATAGATGAAACATACATATGCATATATATATATAAATCATCGTCTCGAATCCGTGGCGTTTTGTTATTTGTTATCCTCACGGAGAGAAGCTGTCTTTCATTTGAAAAGTATACGACGGAATGCCCGACGGAAGTCCTTGTTGAAAACGGTATAGATAAAAGGATTCAATGCTGAGTTCATGTAACCAAGCCAAAAGGCAATGACGAATGCTTGGGTTGGTATATTGAGATTAGGGAAGAGGGGTTTAACGATGTAAAGAAGGAAAAAAGGTAACCAGCAAGCAATAAAGCTGCCCATGATGAATCCTAAGATTAGGGTTGCTCGTTTCTCTTTTTTCCTGGCAATGCGTTTTTTTTCTCTTTCGGGATCACGTGGTTTGGACGATTTAGCATCTATCATGATTTCTTCTTTTCCTTGTTGCTTAGACGTATCAGCGTGTTCCCTCTTGACCTTACCGGTAGCTTTCCGACCAAAAATCGGCTGACAAAGTCGTAACTTTAATGGTTTCACAACGGCACACCTTGATACGACACCACTGTCAGATGAGGAAGGGTCGAATTCTGATACCATATCAGTGTCAATGCCAACGCTAGGTGCTCTGCATCTTGCAACAACTGCCTGACTAGATTGACCGTCCCCGTTCACCGACAAACTTGCTTTCAGGTTGGTCTTTTGAACTGGCACGGGTATCGTTACCTGATGACAAATCAATCAGGACACGTAGGAAACGTTACCTTTTAATACAATTGTTCATTCCTTGCTAACCAACGAAGCGTTTACATTCATAAACCTGGTTATTAATTAACATGATCGATTAAATTTACCTTTAAGGTGTCTTTTTCCTCCATTGGTATGCTGTTCCCACCAGCTGGGTCCGCCTCGGACGTGCTCACGTCACTGGCATAATCGCAGGTTACTATTGGTATTTGGACAGGTTGATTTTCTATAGTCGCGACATTTTCCATGAGTGTTCCAGAACTACCCCCGGCACCACCTGGCCCTGTTCTTCTAGAATCCAGTGCCGTAGTACTCTGTGTGAAACTCGTCTGTCTGATATCGGGGGATTCTGGTGGTACCGCTATTGGACGTGGTCGTGGTGGTTTTCTTATTCCACGACGTGCTCTAGCTTTCGCTGCGAAATAAATGCGAATGTATACGAACACCATGATGCAAGAGGGAATGTAGAAACTCCCGAGTGCCGAGTATAATACGTAACCAATATCCTCCGACAACTGAAAAAAAAAAATCAACAAATTACATTTTTATTGCAACATTTAATATTATATATTTTTATTAATATAAAGTATTATTTTATAAGATTAATCATTATAGATTAAATCAAAAAAGTTCCGGTGATATTATTGTATCGTAAATTGCGTTATGAATTGCATAAATTGAATTGTTTTTTGGTAAAATTTATTTTGAAAATATTAATTTCAAGAAAAATGTATCAACTTTTGATTCACTATAATAATATTCAATAAATAAAGATAATATTGGATCGTAAGCGAAGTTTCTCTGGTGGTAGTCAAAATATGCAACGTAGAATAACGTGAGGGGATGGGTGGATGTAGTTGTGGAAGATTTTTATGGTAGGAATTTCATTTCTCGGTACTGGACACACTATTTTAAATTTCTCTTTCGTTATGCTTCTTTTCATACTTCTATTCGAATTATAGAACAGGGTTGGGGAGGGGTAGGAGGGGGGAGGAGGTACAGCATCGCAGCATCATCGTAGTCGTGCGAAATTATAAACGTTCTTTCGTATCTCTCTTTCTCTCTCTCTCTCTCTCTCTCTTTTTCTATCTTTTTCATAGCAGTAGTCGAATAATATGAAAAAGGCAGTGGAAGGAAGAAAAGGTCAGGAGGTTAACGGGTTAAAAGAAAAAGAAATAATCTAACGGGACGCGCCAGATGTCTGACCGTTTTACTAGGTGGTACGCAAATATGTGGAATAACCAGCAATTTCTGTCGACGCGAATGAAAATTTATGAAAGCGTATCGAGTCAATATGCATATCCGTACGTTTATAAACGGCCATTTTGGGGTTCCTCTCAACGAAACATTTTTAACTCTTATTTGGTTTTCTTTTTTTTTTTTTTTGGATTTTTTTTCTTCGTTTACTTTACTTTTTAGCAGTAAAGCTCGATATCGTTTTATTCGTAATAAAATAATATAACAACAACAACAACAACAACAAAATTAAATAATTCCTCATAGGAAATTGAACGTTATGGTTATATTTTTTCTTTTTTAACAAATTTTTTAACAAACACTTTTAACCTATTTTACAAAATACTATTGTTCAAAGATTCATATTATTATTATTATTTAAATGAATAAAATTATTTTAAGTCGAAATATATTGAAGAATGTTTTTATTCATCATTGTCACGTTATAATTTCGAATTTAACTTTTATTATTATTTCAATCTTGTTAAAATTGTTCAACAAATTTTTTCATTGCAAAATTTTGTACCATATTTAAAAATACCATCATCATCTCTACTTTGTAGACAAATGATACGTCACGTGTTTAGAAAAAATTGTACAAAGAACAAAAATTGTTGAAAGAAAAATAAAATAACAATTGTTAATAAATTATGTGAACAACTCTGTTTTACATGGAAGATTTAAAAAAAATCATCATCATCATCATCATCAATATCATTTTTATAAATTCAGAACTTTTCCTGGTTATTTAGGAATTTTTGTTTGTTTATCTCTTGTTACTTTTTTCAACATGTTATCCTTATTTTTGTTGAAAACTTGGTTTTCTCGGTTATAAACTATAAAACTTGTAATGTAGTATGTTTCTATCTAATTTCAAACAGTTCCCTCTTTATATCATCAAGAAAATACGCGTGTATTTTCACCCGTCTGTCGTTGACATACACTCTCGCCATACTACTCGTTCTTATCGTCGTCATCTGGCAACGATGACACCTCCTCCTCCTCCTCCTCCTCCTTCTTCTTCTTCTCTTACCCACTTGCTCTAATTTTCCCTTCGTTCCCAATTATCTACTCTACCTTTCAACTTCTCTCTCTCTCTCTCTCTCTCTCTCTCTCTCTATCTATCTCTTACTCTCTCTATTTCTCTCTTTCTTATTCATCGTTTCATTTTATCAATCATATTCACATAATCATATTCATCGAAAAATTTCTTTTTTTTTTTTTTTTGAACGATTTATTACACGTTTACATTTTATCAATTGAATCAAATAAATCATTGAAAAATTTTCAATTATTTATATTACTCACGAGAGATTTCTTTTTTGTCATTAAAAAAAAAAAAAATATATATATATATATCAATCAAATGGGAAAATATTTTTCACGCAACGTTCAACACGATCGTAGATAAAATCTTGATAAAAAAAATTCTTCTCGCGAAAAGAAGGGGTATAAAAGGGAAATGAAAAACAAAAAAAAAATCCAGAAAAAGAGAGAGAGAGAGAAAAAAAAATACAGAAATTGATGGATCGTTGATCCGATAAAAAAATTACACGTATCCCGTTCCATTAAGTTGTTTCCAGCCGCGACAGATAACGTTCATTGACAGTTCGACGTCCGTTCGTTCATCGTACATTTTATAACCGTATAAACTTTCAAACACGTTTACTAAACCTCAAGCAACCAACAATAACCAATAGTTTCTGAATGACGCGTGTATTATACGCCATTAGGAAAATATGACTGCCATATGAGTAAAATAAAATGTAAAATAATAAACTAACTCTCTTTACTGTTAAATCAGACTAACAAAAATAAACGAAAAATTAAAAAAAAAGAATCAATTTAGGTAATGTCAATAAATTACTCAGCTCACGGTTGAAAATCAGGATATACAGGGATAATCATCCTACTTGTAATCTTTTATGGTATCGAAACGTGATTACTTATGTTATGGGAAGAAAAGAAACTGAGGCTTTTCGAAAATAAAATGTTCGGTGTAAAACGCGATGAGGAAATGGTTGAATGGAGAAAATCCCATAACGTAGAAGTACATCGACTGTACAACAAACCGGACATCATTAACGTCGTAAAATCACGCCGATTTAGATGGACAGATGGGTACCAATACTGGTCGGTATATTGAACGGGAAATGACCACTGGGTAGATCGAGATGTAGATGGGAAGACAATATTATTTCGAGATCTTAAAGAAATGGGTTACGAAGACCACGAATGGAAAGGGTCGAACTCAGGGATGAGAACACTGGCGGGATTTGATATTTGTGGCAATGAACTTTTGAGTTCCTAATGCCAATTAATAATAATAATCATTAATTGTTAGTTAATTGTCATTGTTAACGATTAAAAATGAAAATGAAGAAAAGATCGAATTAATAAGACAAAAGTTGAATGTTCGAAATTATAGGATGTGTTTGAATAATGAAATGTTAACCATCTATCATGGAATCGTATCAAGTACGAATTTTGTCGAATGCATTTATTAAAACTCAATGAATATCCTTCGATGAAAAAGTCAAGAAAATCCTATCAATTCTTAAAGCTATTGGATACGTGGCTTATT
This sequence comes from Polistes dominula, assembly GCF_001465965.1. Next base: position 510,015 of record NW_015148984.1, read on the forward strand.
ATCATTGGATGAAGAATGAATAATCCGATCCAAATTCGTGGTACTATAAGGCAACTTGCCAAATCCCTAGCATCTAAGAGGAAAATGTCATGGAAGAGTTCCACACCCCTCACCTTTCTAACTTACTCGAGTCACACAAGATTATCCAATGAAAAATAGTCAAAGAATTATTTTCTTTCTTTTTTGTTCTTGCTTGCTTTCTTTCTTTCTTTATTTTCTGCATCGATACGAACGTTTCATTTCCGTTTCTTTCTTTTTTTCTTCTTTTCTTTTTATTATCACGTTCTCTCTTTCTCTCTCTCTTTATTTCTATCTCTTTTGGTTTCCTTTTACAATTGCTCACCTTTGTGCTAACGGATGATTAGCTTGCTAAAGAACTTCCCCCTACTCTACTTGCGGCAAATATTATCATTTCACTTTCACAGAAATGAGAAAGGACAACTTTTTAATTGACATGGTCACGCGACTAAGTTGGCCATTTTAATGGGTGAATAAAAAAGAAGAAGAAGAAGAAGAAGAAGAGGATAAAAAAAGGTAAAGAGGGAAAGAGATTTTTCCTTCTCCTTTTTTTCCTCTTTTTTTTTCTTTTTTTTTTTTTTCTTCTTCTTTTATTTAGATGAAAATTATTTCATATCTTTTATCGAGTCTTTATTATTATTATTATTATTATTATTATTCGATAATTGTATTCTTCATCGACATGATAGCTAGTTTTATCCCTGCTACATCATCCAGGATTATAATAAATATCTGTCCTATAATTTTATCCCTTTTATCTCTTTTAACCGAGCTTCCTTCGTGTGACCCTTCTCACTTTTTTCCTTTTTTTTTTTGTTTTTGTTTTTTATATATCTCGTCACGATGGGGGTTTATATAACTTCGTCTATTGCTACGTGACACGTATTTGTTTTATTTGCTTATTATTATTATTTTTTTTTCATCTATCCAAACATCCAGAGCTCAATGACACAATGTGCAAGAACAGCTGATAGTTTTTTTACTTACTTCTTTATTTTATTTTATTTTTTTTTTTTTTTTATCATGAAAAATTTATCTTTAAAATTTTGTATTTTTTCTTTCCTCACGCAAACTCAGGAATGAAAATAAAATTGAAAGAACAAAAAAGGTAGCCGATGATGATAAGTGTTTTGTATAAATGTGGGAAGTGTGTGTTGGCATGAAACGTGAAGATGGAAAAATAAAAAGAAAAAAAAAAAAGAAAAAGCCAATATGTAGAGAAGCTTTTATATCGAGGAACACCCCTCAAGGCTACTTTTGTTTTATATATACCTATATATATATATATATAAATATATAATATTTTTTTTCTTTTTCACCTCACTAGGACTCTTCAGAATTTAATCGAGAATGAAAAGAACGAATGAGAAAAATGGAACGTCCTCGATGGAAGAGAATATAAATAAAAAGAAAAAAGAAAAAAACTAGCAAGAAACGGAAACGTTTCTTTTTGTATCGTCTAAATTACATGTCCAGCAAAAAAAAAAAAAAAAGGAAGGAAAAACGTGGGATTGTAGGCATAATCGATGCGACTGTCAGAAACAGATGAAAATTTTTTTTTTTTTTTGATATTGGTAAGCACTTCCCACACAGTATGTTTTAAAATCTTGTTCGTATTTATTTCACAAAGAAAATATTTCCCCATTAGTTACAATATTTTAAGAGCTACGAAAATACTCTACGGGACAATTTTACGATATTCTCAAAAAAGACAAGAAAAAAAAAGAAAAAAAAGAAAAAAAAAGAAAACCAACGAAAAGACTTCGAAATTTGCTTGCACATACTTTCTGGTTTATTTTTTATTATTTATTTATATATTCAAATGCACATATCCTTCAACTATTTTATCATGCTACTCAAACTTTGAACAAACTAAACACGACTTACACACACACAGATACATACACGAAGTAATAAAAATAAATCTTGGAATGGGCAAACGATTCGTAAAGTTTAAGGTGATAAATTTTGTTAAAAAGAAGTAAGTCCTAATAAATGTACAACGTTGTAATTTTATGTCAACGCGTGAATGAATAATATTGAGTGAAATAAAAAAGAATAAAAATACATAGTAGTAAAATATTGAATTGTAGATAAATTTACGATCAAACGTTAAAACCACATACGCGTTTATATTTAAATAAATCTATACGCATATAAAATATTAAAAGGGTAAATGGTACAAAAATATATTATCAGTATTTCGTATGTAAATACTTCAGTTTTTTTCAAAACAATATATTATCAACATATACGTCACAATTTAATCCCCTTCCATAATGTTCTATTTCATTAATTTTATTCTATACGAATTTGGTCGAACTACCATTTTAATGGTACGTCGCTATATTATATTGGTCGCTAAATTAAAAAAAAAAAAAAAAAAATTAAGAGAGAGTATTGTTCGTGTTATGATGTTTATAATTTTATCCCGACCCAATTGGTTATATAATACTAAATGCATATATACGGTCATAGGTTCGAATTATCGAACAATGACGACCTTTTGACCCTTTAAATTTCCTTTCAGAAATTGGTAACCACTAACTATAGTTACGATATAGTTATGAAGTAAACGATTGTGTATTTATTGGATTATTTTCTACTCGAAAATCATTTTACTATCAATCGAGAGTATTTTTTCATTTTGTTTAAATTCGTTATGCGATTTATTGTTTTTTTTTTTTTATTTTGTTTTTTCTTTTTTTTTTTTTCGTTAACCGTAAACGATACAATACTTCTTTTCATATCACGATCGATAAACATTTATTGCTCAATTTTATTACATTTTCAACATTTTCGTTGGTCAACGTGATAATATTGGTTATAGGGATTTTTATTTATACGTAAAACGAAAATCTCTCTTTGTTCTAAATTCGTTTTACGTCAACCAATAAAGTATTCGATTTAATAACGATAATAATAATAATAATAATAATAATAATAATAATTATTATTATTATTATTATTCAATATGACATACATAATTTATTATTGTCATATTGATATATTCCTCTCAGAGTGGTTTATATTATTCTGTTATAATTAATTAATTGCATATTCATATTGTTAATGATATATTAATAATGATATTGGTAATAATGAAAGGAACTGTAAAACATGAAATTGCGTATTATAATTCGTACGAAATTAGATAGTCCTATTAATAATATATATTAGAATGAGATAAAATTTTTGATAAATTACGAATATCATTAAAAAAAAAAAATTACTTTCTTAAATGATTATAATTATTGTTTATTCAACTTGCGTTGAAAATAAAATACGTGACACGAAATTATAAAATAGATTTGTTTATTCGATCAAATTTGTCGGATTATTTATAAACGTGGAAAATACACGAGAGTATTCTGAATTTGTTAAAACTGATACATTGACCTAGATCATTTCTCAAGTAACACCTGTCGTTGTCGAGGTGGTTTGCAAAAACATGGTTATACTACTTTTGTTGCATGCATACTCTTTCTTTTATGTAGCATAATCTTATACGAGAGAGAGAGAGAGAGAGAGAGATAGGGGGAACAGAATTGAAGTAAAAGATAACAAAAAGAGAAGAAGATAATTCGTGAAGAACGGTGAGAGGGTTAGTTGATCTTTTTTGAAACTAAACGAACGACCTTTAAGATGATACTTCACAAAGTGAAATCTAATTTATGATAATTTATAATAAGTTAGCACTTTGAGGTTTTATCACGGAAACGCGTTGACGGTAAAATATTATAAGAAAGACAGAGAGAGAGACAGAGAGAGAGAGAGATAGAGAGAGATAGAGAGAAGAAAGACTCGATGAAGTACAAAAAAAAAACAGAAAGGATAAAAGAAAAAATCCATCGTCTTTTCAATCTTAAAAGAGAAAATACGAAGACATAGAAAATATGAGATAATACGAAAGAGAGAGAGAGAAAGATGTTCAAGGTACGTGACACAGCATGGTCACGAACTTTTAAAATGAAACCAAGTTTCCTGCTGCACACCACAAGAAATATTAGCCCTTTAAAACTTGCAAAACCACGTAATCGTCATCACCTTTTCTTCTCGTTCATTGAATACTTCGTAGATATTCTCTCTCTCTCTCTCTCTCTCTTTTACACTATTCGATCATATCGATTAGGTTGATGAATACATTTTTTATCACTCATAACGTTTTTGACTTGAAAGAAAAATATTTCACATGCTTCTAATTCCTTTATTGTATTGTTTCGTTTTTCAAATTCGTTATGTCAATTTAACATATAAAGGGTGAACCAATAATTTTGTATATTATTGTGTTACAAATTGTGTTAGGTAAATTGCATAATTAATTGTTTTTAGGGAAATAAATTATTTTGCAAATTTTTTGTTTCAATAATAATTAATATATAATTATTTATAATATATCCATATATATATATATAATGCACCATATATGTGTGCATAATTAATTATTTTTGTTAAAATATATTATTTTACAAATATTTTGTTTCAACCTAATAATATAATTTGATATTTTTTTTTTTATTGTTTTTGTAAAAAAATAAAAAATAAGATCACGTTTAAAGGAGGACTAGTATCTTGTAAGTTGGAAGGAATAAAAAGTTAGGAATGTCAGTAGCACGATATGCGACCACTATGTCACCACAACGAGTTCAACTTCGAAGGCTCTGTCGGTTTTCACCGCACGTGGCCAACCCCGAACACACAACTCTCTCTCTCTATCTCTCTCTCTCTCTCTCTCTCTTTCTCTTTCTATTCGTATCTACTTGTTCAATGTAAACTCAAACTTCTTCCATAGATCAAGGTACTCTGGTGTCTTCTTGGGTTTACAATTGATAGCTCGAAGTATAAATCGGCTCTATGTGTGTGTGTATGTGTGTGTGTCTGAGTATGAGTTTATAGATGTTTGAGAGAAACAGAAAGAGAAAAAGTATTTCAACTTTGTTTGAACTTTCTTCTTCAATCATTTGTAATCGTTTAAACTGATATTCGTAGTTTTACCCTTTTTTTATTGTCTATTTTATTTTACAAACACAAAGATAGATATGATTTTTTCATCCAATTATTTTCATCAACGATAACTCACCCACTTCATCGCTTTTTTTTTTAAATCGTATACCTTGTTTCTAAAAAAAAAAAAATTATATATGTAATTTATATATATACGTGAACAAGATGAGATTAATTAAAAAAAGAAAATGAGAACGGAGATTTATTTTTACACGATTCCGATTATCGTGAACTTTATAATATTATATTACATATTGTATTTACTTAGAACCTGAGTGGGTTTTTAATTATTTTTTTTTTTTTGTGTGTGCGATAATATTTAACTTTGCCCTATTAAACGTCTTTAACGTGAAGATGATATAAAAACGTTTATATGAGTTTATTATCACGTACGAGTGAGTGTTAATCCCTTGATGGAAAAATTTTTTCGCACTAACGTCATACATAAGGGACGAGCGTGGGAATATTGTATATATGACGCCCACATAATCAAGATCAAACGAGTCACGATAGGATAGAAGAACATTGTATGGTAGGTTAAAGAAAAAATGACACACATGGAGGAGGTGTCTTTCTTCTCTAGGTTTTTCTTTTACGGACGTTTAACTTCGAGAAGGCTCGAATGGTTCGATTAAAAAAAAAAAAAAAAAAAAAAGAAAAGAAAAGAAAAAGTCTTCTATATATCTTTTCTAACGAGATATTATATTAATAAATTAGCTTTGATGTCAACTAAAGCAAAACACGACAAATCATTATCATCATAATCGTTATCATGGATGATGTGTTTCTATCCTTTGTAAAAAGTGTTTTATTTTTCTTCTTCTTCTTCTTCTTCTTCTATAAATCGATTATTTTATCTACCTATCATTTTCTTGCCAAAGTTTATAACGTCAGTTTTAATTGAATTTAAATAAATGAAAATATGATCATATAATGATGAATAATTTATGAAATTTGAACTAGATCGTTTATAGATAGTAAATTAATCTTAACAAGAGCATGAAATGCATCATTACAAAATGTTTAAATAAATAATGCATATTCAATATTGTAGAATAAAATTAAATGTAAAACTTGTAATCTATCGATTAATAAAATCGAGTCACTGTAAAGATCTATTATTTATCAAACGTTGATTAATAATCCCATATTAATATTATTATAATAAAAATTAACGTATATAATTAAATTCCAATAATATTAGAAAACTTTTACGAGATGATAGTATTAAAAGATAGAAAAACAAAATGAAAGTAATTATTTCTACGAACATAATGAGAAAATATAAATAATGATGAATAATTTATGAAATTTGAACTACATCGTTTATAGATGGTAAATTAATCTTAACAAGAGCATGAAATGCATCATTACAAAATGTTTAAGGAAATAATGCATATTCAATATAGGATTTTAAATCTAACGATCAATAAAATCGTATCAGTGTAAACATCTGTTATTTATCGAACGTCAATTAATAATCCTATTAATATTATTATAATAAAAATTATAGCATATAATTTAATTCCAATAATATATCAAAATCTTTATAAAAGCACAGTACAAAAAAAAAAAGAAAAAAGAAAAACAAGGTTAATGTAATTATTTCATTTGAAATTCATTTGCATCGATTAACTTAGACATCAACAAACATTGACAAATATTATAATAAAATTAACATTAAATGCACGCGTATTTTGCAAAAATTCAAAGTCGATTTTCTCTAAAACAAAGCCTCAAATGAACAAATTGTATTCTATATTTTCGATTTATTTTTTCATGTAGTTTCATCACCCTCTTTTCGCTTGTACCACCAGTTACAGATCACCCTGTATATATATATATACATTCTCTTGTTTCATTGGTACGTCTTTTCTGTATTACCCTTTCCCTTTTTTCCACCCTGAACGTAGAAAAAGAATAAGAAGAAGAAGAAGAAGCATCTTGTCCTTTGTCTTGACGATATTATCCGAATCGACTCTCGTTTTTCCAATATCCACTTTTTGGACTGACTCACTCCTCTTCTCTTGTTCTCTCTTTCTTTCTCAGCAAGTTTTCATCTATGGCTCGTCTGTCTCTTCGAGTAGGCCTATCATTCACTCTTTTTATTCCTTTCTATGTACTACTACTGCTACTACTACAACTACAAATACTACTACTATTATATCTTAGCCTTCTAACCTTTTTCCTCTGACCGATCGTCATCTTATCCATCGTTACTAGCTCTTATTCTCCTTTGAGCCATTGATTCCTTTTTCCTATCCTCCTCCTCCTCCTCCTTATCCTTCCACTCATCCTCCTACTCTTCATCCTTTTCGTCTTCGTCCATCTGAACAGCACACTTTATTTTCTCCTTCTTTTTCTTTTTTTCTTCTTCTTTATTCTTATATCCTGTCTGTAGTATTACATTCTTTTATTTCTTCCCTTCTAGTCTCACTGAATTGCGATTTTTCACCTTCACTTCTCCATCCCCTCTACTTTCAACTTCACCTTATTCGTATTTTATTCTTTATCGAAATATACGTCAAAGTTTCAGAATTTTATTATCTTACAATTTTTTTTTTTTAACTTCTTAGTTAAAAAGAATATTAAAAAGATTTAATTTAATGAAGAGATTTATTAGAAGAATAGTATGATTAGTTTTATTAGTTTAATGTGGTCATATTTATTGGTTTATTTTTTGTATAATTTTTGATATTAATTATTGTTCAATGTATTAAACATATCATTTAGTTTGGTAAAATTAAATAGTAAGAAAAACTTTTGTCAACCGATGAATTAAATTAATATTGTGTGTCAATACTAAATATCAAAATTTTGTAATTATATCAGTAAAGATAAGATCCTATTTCATGAAGTATTAAGATAGATGATTGAATTTTATTTTACATATGAAAGTGTTATTATCATTTTCACATGTTCAACACGACAACAAACATGATTTATATTAATAAACCTTGACGTTAAACAAATTCTAAAGAACGTATGAGAAGACTTCATCTTCATCTTCATCATTTCATCAAGAATTTACATAGAAGAAGAAAATATGTAAGAATTTGAAAAAAGAAATGAACAAAATCAGATGAAAAGTAGAAGAAGTGAATGAAATAAATAAATGGATGGGACAGTAAAATAAAATAAAGAAAGAAAAGAAGAATGTAAGAGAAAGAGAAAGATCAAATCATGAAAAAGAGGAAGTAAAGGAAAAAAAAAGGGTTCTCCAAATTACGATAGCATGGATAAAAGACAAAAGAAGGAAGGAAGAAACGAACGAAGGAAACGAACGGTTGAACACGACATCTTTCTCTTGATCTTTCTTCTCGTTGGAAGTAGAAACGATCCTTACCGGATGAGATAAATCCTTTAGCGTGGCTTGCTTACTGGGAACCTGGGGCAAACGTCTAGAAAGACGAATTATATATATATATATATATATATATAAAACAGTACAGAGATCTCTTCTTTCAGTTAATCGATCCACCCTTCTAAAGAAGATCCTTTATATCTTTGTTCCTTATAATACCGAAAATGCAGGAGTCTTCTTAAACCACTGCCAGCAAGATTTTCAACTTTGTGATGTAATTAAGTAAAGATATATCCTATACTAATCTTTTTTTAGAATCTTTTTCTAATTTTTCTATTTATCTCTAACTATCTCTCCATCTTCTTTGTTGTATTTCTCTTTGTTTTTCATTTCTTATCAATTTTATTTTTTTTTTTTTTTGGAATTTATACTTCTGTTCGTTAAATCCTTTCACATGATTCTTCTTCTTTTCGAAGTTTAAAAAAAAAAAAAAAGGATGTGTTGGTTTCTTTTCTTTCCCTTTTATGTTTTACAAATACTTTATCTAACAAATCGTTAAATAATATCATCTTTTCAACTGTTATATTATTATAAGGAAGGAAAATTCTCTCGTGTACGATCCAAATGAGCTTTTAGTATTTGCTTTTCGAATTCTCCCCCTTTTTCTCATTCTATTTCTCATTCTATTTCTGTTTCTCTGTTTGTCTACCGACACTATGGCGGCGGCGACAGTCTCGACGCCTTCAAAGAGTCCTTGACGTGGCTCCGTGCTAAATTCCCATCCCCATTCCTTTCCATCCCATACCCCAGTCTCGTACTAGGAATAAAGTTCGAAACAATTAAGAATTAAATCGATATTTCCCTTACTACTACTACTACTACTACTACTACTACTACTATTACTACTACGTCGTATTATAGTCGTCATAGCTTTCAAATGTTCTTTATTTCTTGTCTTTTTTTTTTTTATTTTATTTTATTTTCTTTGATTATTATTCCTTTCTTTCAGAATCTTTCTGTAATATCAATCAGTGACTAACGTATAAATAATAATAATAATAATAATAATAATAATAATAATAATAATACGGGAATCGTATTGACGTGTATTGTAAATTATTAACGTTAAAAAGGTTTCATTTTAAAACTATTCACTTTGACAGCTTTTTCTTTTTCTTCTATTTCTCAACAACCCTATCCCCAACCACCCACAAATCCTCCCACAATCATTTATTATTATTTATTATTCAGAAAAGATTATTCCCATCAATTTTCTCTCTTAAGCTTTCTTCCCTTAGGCAGTCATATTATTCATATAACCAGCTGTATATTTCTTCTATGATAAGACTTTTGTTATATATGTATCTCTATATATATATTTATTTATTTACGTTTGTGACAGACTGACAACAAAAGCTCGATTTAAAATAGGAAAAACTAGACGCTTGCATCGAATGACACAACGTTTTTGTTCTAATCATCACTTTTTTGCTTTTTTTTTTCTTTATCTTTCTTTTTATACTTTTTTCTTTTTTTTTTTTTTTATTATAGTATAACACCTGTCCACTGTGTGCTTTTTGTTTATTCTATACCAGGATCGATGCTCGAACGAAATATTCGTTTGTGGTACCTGCCTAGGTGAGTGTTGTTGTGCGCAGAGTAAAAGAACAATGTAATCTACCAAAAAAAAAACACCCCCTCCCCCCGAAAAAAAGTACGGATAGCAAAGCAAGCTTTTTTTTTCCTCCAAACGTGTAACCGCAATTTTTAACCGTAGGAAACAATAGCTTCATCTTTTATTACGTTTTAACCTATTATTTCGGTTTATGGTTTCTTCATACGTACTCTCAACCCCATTCGACCCCCATTTGTAAAGTTATAATAATAAATCGTATGTATTTATCTATTATTGTTTTATATGTATACTAGGGGTGCCCCGCCACGCGTTGCTGTGGGTCACAGTCCGATACACACGTCTTTAAGTCAACGAATTACCTTCTACCGCCATCTGTTACAATAAAAAAAGTATTGAGATTATAAATTGAAATATAAACTATCTTATCTTTCAAGTTGGATGAGACTGCACACTGTGTGCAAAATTTTATTAAAATCAGTTCAGTAGTTTAGGAGTCCATTGCGGACAAACAACGTAACACCTATATATATAAAATTCAAAAAAAAAAAAATACAAATACAAATGTGGATCTTACGTTAAACATTCTTTAAATAAGAAAAGATTGTATTTTTTTGTTTAATTGTTTCTTCACAAAACGCATCGTTTCCCTTTTGGTATTTCGTTATTTGACAATTTTTTTATTCACTGAATCGTACTATCAACGATTTAACGCTTAACGTCTGATACTGGCAGTTCTAAAATTGCATTCAGCTTCGATTGCAATCTATTTTTGTATATCTCTCTCTCTCTCTCTCTCTCTTTCTCTCTCTCTCTCCCGTTCTCTTTTACTCATTCTCTTTTTCTCTATCTCGATTCGTACGTCGAAAGCCGCCTTTGCTTTTTCGTTTTAATCCGAAACGATAGTTTCACACCGAATAAATTCATCGATCACGTAAAGTAAATTTCTATCATTTGTATTTGTTACGTGTAACGTGGTGAAAACATTCGAATTAATGTATAAGTTTAAATTACTAATTCGAATGCATTCCAAATCATCTTATTTTGCATTATTGAACAAATTTATCTTTACAAAAAAAAAAAATAAAATAAAATAAAAAACAATAAATTAATTATCGATTCGATACTTTCATTCGATGTTAAAATACTACGAATATAAGATAAAAGATGTGTGAATAATAATTAGAAATATTTTAAATTACTAATTGAACATTGAAAAAAAAAAAAAAAAA
>NW_015148984.1:521230-531538 GCF_001465965.1 Polistes dominula
AAAAAAAAAAAAAAAAAAAAAAAATTGGGAATGAATTTAAAGAAAGGTTTATTGAACTCGTATTATATTTTACATAGTATTTCGTCATAGCAAATAAATATGCAATGTATGTATATGTATGTGTATACGAATGTAACTCGGTTCTACGTTTACCAGAAAGAGAGTGTGTGAGAGAGAGAGAGAGAGAGAGAGAGAGAGTTACGATTTCTCGTGATATCTCTAATATACACAAAGCCGAATTCTCTCTACCCGATCATTCTCGACAAATTCCAAGCGTAGTTATGGCCGGATGATTTTCGGTTACAACTAGTTCCAATTGGTTTGTTGGTACAAAGGGAAATACATATATACATATATAAAATACGAGAGTATGAGAGTGAATGAGAAAAGGTAAAATCATTATGAAAGATTTGAACATGTTAAAGAATATTAAATATACAAAATGTTAAAATTAATGACTGAAAAATGGAGAAAGAAATACAAGCAGATACATACATACATACATATAAAGAAACAATTCGGTTTAATCAAAGCGATTGCATATTAAGCAGAGGTTTGATTTCACGAAACTACTCTAGAATAATAACGAAGGAGTTGATTAATCGTTGGTTTGATGCTCCAGTAATTAATCCCTTGTGGTCTAATTGAGTTCTGTTGAGGACATCCGTTAGGTCTGTGGTCGATGATAGTTGCATGTAAGCTAGTAGGTAACCCTTTATGCTAAAACTATTCATTAGTAAGTTACCTTTTTCTATTTTTATATATATATATATATATATATATATATGACAGTAATAAATGATTAAAAAATGAAATAAAAAAATTCAAATTCTAAATGAACCCTCTATAACTTTTAATAATTAATTTTGTATTTAGTTCGATAGCTTATGCAATATTTTTATTTTTATTAACACAATTGTATAATTTAATATTAGGAAAAAAATTTTCTATATAAATATATTATGATTGTGATAGATGAAATAAAAAAACAAAAAAATAAAAAAAATAAAAAAATAGAAAAACATAATAAAATTCAATTGGATTCGTTTGTTGTGAAATAAAAAAATAACAAAACAGGAATTGAATCGTTTAGAAAAAAAAATCAATGAGAATCGCGTGGTGATTTGACAGGATTGTTGTTTGAAGGACAAAACCGATTTGGTAATTTGTTGACAGAAAACGAGTGTTAAGGGAATTGATTTAGTTCGCTATTCGACGATAATAGTCAACTTTTGAATGTAATTAGATTTTTTTTTTCTTTTTTTTTTTTTTTTTTTTTTTTTGTTGACGATAAAAGTTTCGTTCGTGTCGATAAAAATGAAGAGAGAAAAAAAAAAAATAGAAAAAAAATATCATCCACCCTCGCACGTCGTTCTCTTTACGTTTTTGTCGGATCGAATTATCTAATTGTATTTTCGACAATTAAATTACCCTACTTTATCGTTGAAAATCTCTGTCCCGTCAATTTCTGCATGAATAATAATATCATCATTTCTCTCGAGTGAAGAAAAATGAATTTGAAAGTTTACCTTCCCCAATCTTCCCTTCCTCACCTCTCCTTCCTTCCTTCCTTCCTTCCTTCCTTCCTCATCCCCACGTATTTTCACCATTTTCTTATCTTCTTATTCTTCTTCATCTTCATTTTCAAATATTATTTTAAAATATTATATTATCGATTTAAAGCGCTAGCCAAACCAAGGTAAAAAGAAACAAAGATTTCTCATTCTACAAATCTTTTCTTTCATTTCCTGTCGCGATTAAAGAAAAGACGAATGATAAGAAAACGAAAACGTAGAATGAGTGAGAAGGAGTGAGAAAGAGAGAAATAGAGAGAGAGAGAGTGTGTGTGTATTTGTGTGCCAGATTGTGGTTCAATTTGTCCCTCTTTCTTTTTCTTTTTTTTTTTATTATGCACCTCTTCAAAGGTACCGTGCAATCTCGTGAAAAACTCAAAATGAAACTTAGTAGATTTTTCTTCTTCTTCTTTTTCTTCTTCTTCTTCTTCTTCTTCTTCTTCTTCTTCTTCTTCTTTTTTTCCAGTATTAGAATCCACGAATGAAGGGGAAGCATTTTCATTAACGCCCAGGCATTGTGTATTCTCCATTTTGTCTTTTACTTACTTTTTTTCTTCCTTTCAATCTTTTTGATTTCTTTTTAATACCTTACGAATTAAATTTTCTTTTTTTCTTAACATAGTTGCACTTTCTTTTAAGAATTGTTTCTGTTTAAAAAAAAAAAAAAATAAATAAAATAATATTAGCTTTTAGTTTGATCAAAATGACATTAAGAAATTTTATTAAACATTTTAAATTAAATTCGTTGGAACAATAATTCACCTTTCCCCTTCCTCCCAAAGCTTACACAATTACAATTATATAATATTTATTATAAATAAATTTTCATATAACTTTAATCAAAGTCAATGAAATAAATTCGTACATAGAAAAAAGTGTGACACATTTATAGAAAAAGATTGAAAATAGGAGAAAATAGGGAACTGGGAGGGGGGGGGGAAGGAAAGGAAGAAAGACGATGCAGAGAAGATGCAATGCAACGGTGCAACGAGAAATAGATTTGAAATTGGAGTGGGCCATTTTAATTTCTAATAGTTTGATCTAGGATTGGGGGTGGGGGGATTAAATAGGTCAGTTGTGAGAAATCGCATAAAGATCGTATGCGATATAGATGGTTATGGTCAAATACAAACGAATAGTGGTCGTTTCTCGTATGAACTAGTCGTGAAAGAGAGTGAATAAGAGAGAGAGAGAGAGAGAGAGAGAGAGAGATTGATGCTATATAACACGGCCCAGGGCATAATAATATACGCGTGTACGTCTTGCTTTGTAATCGTGACCAATACACATTCAACGAGAATAATTATGTGCTCACGGTCTATTCAAATATGCTTGTTACGTTCTATCTCCGGTAAATACATGATGGACCTAATCAGACCGTATAGAAACACGACAGTGGGGAACGTTATAATCATACTATCCCTCATTCATTTACTCTCTCTCTCTCTCTCTCTCTCTTTCTCTCTCTCTCTCTCTCTCACTTTCTTATACACACACTCATTCACTTTCTTTCTTTCTCTTCGTACTGGTTTCTTTTTTATTCGACGTTATTCGATATATGCCACGCATCTTAACCCTTTGAATACGTTTGACTAAACACTTTCAACTAAAATGTTTTGTAAGAAAGGGAATAATTGATTATTAACCAAATTCTCTAATAATAAATTATTAATTAATGTTTTGTTTATGAATATAATTTAATTAAATATTATATTATTTTATATTAATATTAAGTAAATAAGTATATGTATCGAACGACTACGCTAGTAATTTTTACCAAACGTATATATACGTTCATAGAACTCTAAGGATTATTTATAATTAAAAAAAAAGTTTTCTTTTCAAATCTATATATATATATATATATAATAAAAGATTATTTTAATAAGATATTTTATTATTTTCTTTTTACTTTCTTTTTAAAACCATGCACTCAAGATCTGAAAAGGAACAACAAGAAAACGAAAGTTTCTATGACTCGAATAAGAAAATTGTGAAAAAAATAAAAAATATGTCTAAAAGACAAATCTTGATATCTCGAGTATAGAAAAATAATTCTTTACTTTTTCTATAAGAGAGAGAGAGAGAGAGAGAGAGAGAGAAAGAAGAAAGTAAAAAGGTACACACTCATTTAGAAAATTTAAGTAAAGATTTCCTTTTCTAGTAATAAAAGACCTATCCCATCCCACCTGTCCCCTCCTACCCTCAAGGTTCAATATATAATTCAAACAGGAATTCTCGAAAACCTTATCGAAAATGTCGAATAAGAAAAACCAAAAAAAAAAAAGAAAACACGAAGTAAAGTAGGAGGAGGGGGAAAGGGAGGAAACTGTTTCGTAGTGGAAAGCACGCTCGATCATAAAATACAGCTTCGTTCAATGAATAAGAGAAAGAGAGAGAGAGAGAGAGAAGGAAAAGGAAGATAGAAAAAGTTGGGGTAGAAAATAAAAAAGATAGAAAGAGAGAAAAAAACTTATCGTGCCTTTCTCTCTCTCTCTCTCTCTTTCTCTCTCTCTTTCGTTTTCTCGTTAATCTTCGAAAAACGACGCGTTTTCCTGCCATGATTTATCGTTACCTCTACTCTCTCTCTCTTTCTCTCTCTGTCTCTCTTTCTCTCTTTCACTCGCGTTTCTTTTTCCCTTTTTGTAAATGGCAATAAGATCTTTCGCAGTCTTCCTCGTCCCTTAGCCCTCTCTTCCCTATCACCCTTCGTCGTTCTACTATTCGAATCAGCCAGGATCGAAACTTTTATCTTCTTTGATTTTTTATCTCTCTCTCTCTCTCTCTCGTCCTTTTTTTTCTTCCTTTTCCTTTTCCCGTTAATATCGAGAATCGAGGAGGTTGGGTAAGGAAAGGAGGAACGGGGGTAGGCGGGAAGGAAACGTTCGTACCTTTCTCTCGCGATTTCTATTCTTCTCGATCTATTATTATTATTATTTTTTTTTTCTTCTTCTTCTTCTTCTTCTTTTCCGTTCATTTCTTTTCTATTTCTATTTCTTTTTCTTTTTTCTTTTCGCAGGTGTTCGCACGTTTTGCTCGCATTTCTTCTTCTTCCAATCGAAAAACTTCACGGCATTTCTGTTCTTTTCTTCTCTTATGCACGTGCGGTTTTGTTTGAACTCGCATCGCATAACCCATGTCTCTTTCACATGCGTGTGCACTTGATAAACATGTATATACGTATGTACACATGTGTGTATGTTTCTTATTCGTTCATTTATTCGTTTTCGCAAAACGAACAGCAACCACGGTAAAAGTAGACGATAAATGAAGAACAGAACTGCTAGTCAAGCTACTACTACCGTCGAGCATATACGAGATGCCAAGATGCATCAGAAAGAGAAAGAAAAAAAAGAAGAGAGAGAGAGAGAGAGAGAAGAGATATGGGGAAAGAGGTGGATGAAGCTACGGGAACACAAGTGGAGAACGACAATGGAAACGGGGTGTATAGCGATAGGGGGTGAGATTCAATTATGCACTCGCATGCACTCCTGGCTTTCCGCTTGCTCGGATAGTCAATTTGTTGCAGCTCGAACTCGAAAGATTAAATCGATCGAAGTTGAAAAAGTCAGCGTGTTACGTGAGAGAGTGTATGAGAGAGAGAGAGAGAGAGAGAAAGAGAGAGAGAGAGAGAAAAAGAAACCACAGATTTTACCTTCCCATCCTCCTTCCTTCTTTCCTTCCTTTATCTTACTCATTTCACATATGTGTGAGTATGTGTGTATGTATGTTTATCTTGAAATTCAATGCTTAATTCGACTCGATTTCGCTTTCCAGATGGCAATTTGGAGAATGGTGTGTGAAAGATGGTCATGTTCATGGGGTTGGGGTTCGGAAGAAATGGGAACATTCGATTTTAAGTGTGAATCTTTGTGTTGGATGAAATTCACTTGTGTGAGTGTATATATATATGTTTTTGTGTACGTGAAAATTTCCCATACAATGTATATATATATATATGTTATATAGTTTTGAATTTAATTCGTTTTAGTATACCAACCTCTCTTAGCTTTTTCCTTTATAGAATTTTTTTCTCCACTTCTTTTACATTTCACATTTGCTTACTACCATTCGCAAATTTTTGTGTTATCGTAATATCTATTAGTGAAAGAAAGAAATAGAAATAGAAAGAAAGAGATAGAGAGATTGTTTGTAAATGGAAACGTTAGTTATAAATAAAGAATTAAACTTTAGTATGGCAATACTTCTATTTAAAATTTTTTTTTCTTTTATTTGTATCTACGTTTCTGTATTTTTGTTAGCATTTTTTAATTCTCGAAATACTCTAATTTTAAAATAATAATAATAATAATAATAGGTTAGAACACTTCAATCAAGTAGTATATATGTACAGTTAGTGTAGAAAATATTCGTACATCGATCAATTTAAAAACAAAATATTGTGATATTCTAATGTATTAACTAATTTTTTTATAAACAATAAATTTGTAAATATTCTTGAGAATTTCTATAATAAAAATAATAATTTTTTTTTTTTGAATTAATAAAAAAATTGCAATGGAAACATACGAGCAATAAAGTAGATATTCGATGTTTCAAACATACGTGTTCAATTTTTCTATCAACTATTTCATTTTATACTATCTACTATCTATTATATACTCTACTACTAAATTACATTATCTAATTATATTCTATCTACTTATATACTATCTTTTACACTATCCACGATTTAATTTTAATGACGTACCACCATCCATTTGTTAGAACTCTACCTTTTCTTTACCCTTATTCTAAAATATAAATTGAAAATTGAATTTAAGTAAACGTCAGAAACATCTAACGTATCGTAAGTAAAAGGGGGTGTGTTTCTTGTGTGTGTGTGTGTGTTTCTTTTCTTATTTTTCTATAAATAAATTTCCTTTGCTAGATCGTATAAATCTTTTACTTGGTATAAAGGATTCAATTGTTTCTGGTAAAGTCGATTGCCAGACAGCAACGAACCAACCAACAAACCAATGGTATCCAAAAGCACGCAAAGTATTTAGAAATCTATGTCAGTTCACATCTATAAAATATATATTTATACACATACATATGTATATAGAATATATTTGAGAAACAGGTCGAACTACGAAAATAGTTCTAAGCTATTTAGGTTACGTTTAGTGTCGCGAAGAATGAACAAAAAAAAAATATTCTTACCAAACCCCCTACCACCACCACCACCACCACCACCACCACCCAGCCTCCCATCACTGGTACGAGAGAATAATGGTTGCGTCTTACAGCGTGTGAGATAGAAATTTTTCTTGTTTCTCCAATTTGTTTCTTTGTTTTTTTTTTTTTCATTCTTTCTTTTTTAAAGGAATAGAAAAAAATAAAGGAGAGGGGGGGGGTAAAGGGTGCGCGATTAGAAGAAAAACTCATCTTCCTTCTTCGTAAAAAGTGTATCAAGCCTTTCTTTCTGTAATCTTCGTCGTCGTGGAAAACACGAGAAAAGTCTAACCATGCGATTTAGAAAAGAAGGATGAATATTATACAACGTTATACATATTCTTTCCCTCTCTCTCTCTATCTCTATCTCTATCTCTATCTCTATCTCTATCTCTATCTCTATCTCTTTTGATATTTTACTTTTCCTTTTTTCTATCATCGAACTTTTCTTTCGGTGTCGAAAGACATTTTCGCACGAATTCACATAGTCCCTTTTGTAAGAATAAAATCTCTAAGTACCAACACACAACGTTTGTATATTTTCTTTACCTACGTTGTTTCTAACCTTCCCTTTCCCTTCGCATTTACCCAACCCCCTCCCCACACACCCTTCTTCCTCTTGGAAAATAATATCTCTTTCATTCGCAAACGCATTCCTTTTTCGATGATGATACATAAAGAAAAAGAAAAACTTCTTCGTCTGATTTTTATTTTGTATCCCCTTTTTTCTACCCCTCTCTAACCCCTTTTATTTACCCCCCCCCACCCTCCTCTTTTTCCTTCTCTTTACGAAAAAAAAAGAAAAAACTGGAATAATCAAGGATAAACTGAAAAACATAAAAATAGGTGACGGGGTGCTGAGAAAAAAGAAGAAAAAAGAATCAACGGTCGTATCGATTTTCAAAAAGGGGGGGAGGGAGGGGGTATCACTTTACATGAAATATCGTCTTCCTTGTCTAGCTATCATTCATCCATTTTCATTAGTACTATGCCTTGTGAGAAAAATGATCGCTTATTCTTCTTCTTCTTCTTCTTTTTCTTTTCTACCATTTTATTTCCTCGCTTTTTGAATGAAAAAAAAAAGAAAAAAAAATAGCAGAAAAAATGTGAAAAAGAGAAAGAGAGGAAAATACACTGAAGGGTGGGTGGATAGTTGGAAGAAGAAAATGCGAGATACAACGGAAATAGAATAATAATAGAAATAATCATAATGTAATACGAAAAAAAGAAATAAATATAAAAAAAAAGAAAAGAAAATTAATGAATAAATGCTTACAAAAATATCGTATTCCCCAGTAGCAACATTATTCCCTGACACAACGTCCGTTCGTTCTTTCGTTAAACTCGTTAAACACTCCCTTTCCACCTCCTCCTCCTCCTCCTCCTCTTTCTCCTCCTCCTCTTTCTCCTTCTCCTTCTACTCTTCTTCTTTCTCTTCATCCCTTATTTTATATTCACAGTTTTACCGTTTCTGGTCCGTATCTCTCTGTTTTCTTTTTTATTTAACAATATTACGTTACCAACGAAATGTTTAGTCATACTTTATTTTTGTCTTTCCGTTTCATCAAGTATTTCAATTAACAACTCAATTAATTATGAATTTGTTAATGCTTGTTTCATTTTTCTTTTTTTTCTTTTTTTTTTTTGCTAAATGTTTTTTGTTTCAATTAAAAGAAGGAAGTAAAAATATTTTAGGTGTGTTATTTCGTTTCAATTAGGATTTAACGATTCATTAAGGGTGTGGTATAATTTAAACTCTCTTGTTGATTTATCTGATAAAAGAAAAATTATATATTAAATGTATTTATATATTTATATATAAATTATATGTATAATTTAGTATGTATAATAATATTAATAATATTAATTATAATATACTATTATATATTATATATTATATACTAATATAATCGTAATAACAATATATATATATATAAGTAATAATTATTATAATAATTAATATAATATTAAACTAAAATAAAAAATTGTAATAATATAATATAATAAAAAAAATATTTATTACTTATATATTATAATTATATATAATAGTATATAATAGTATATAATTTATATACTATTAAAATAATAATTTATAAATAAATTATATACAATTATATTATACTAAAATATTATAATTGTAATGAAAGTATCTTAATTATAATTATAATATTTTAGTAAATATAAAATATTATAATATTTAGTTTTGTTAGTTTATTATGGTATATATATATATATATATA
This sequence comes from Polistes dominula, assembly GCF_001465965.1. The sequence continues at coordinate 530,223 of NW_015148984.1, forward strand.
TGATAAATAAAGTAAACTTGTAAAAACATTGGAAATAGAAATCGAAACTTTAATGGGGTTTGCGAAAAGGTAAATTCTTTTAATATTTTTTAAAGAAAATAAAATGTTGTCAACGTACATTTTTTTTTTTTTAATATATTTCAAACATTCACCTCACTTGCATTTAATAAATAAAAATTTTTGTAAGATTTGATCATTTGATTATTTTACTTTTGTCAATCAATTTTTTTCATCTTCTTTTAACACAAATGCAAGACGCTAAATGAGAAACGTTGAATGACCGTAGCCAACCCTTTTGAGAGGATTTACGCACGTACTTTTTTCTTTGCACTAAACGACTAACCTTTTTTTTTTTTTCGAGATTTCTCTGAATTTTCCGTGCTTTTCAATCTCTCTTTTTCTCATTCTCTCTTTCTGTCCTTTCTCTTCTTCGTTTTTTACTCTTTTAAATTTCTCATAGTTTTCTTTTTTCTTCTTTTTATTTGCCCTTTTTTTCTTCAGTTACCTTTATTTTTTTTTTTTTCGTTTAGTAAATATAGCATTTAGGATAATTGCGGTGATTTTCTCATTATAAAGTTTTCTTACAAAACGCCTTCAAAAAAAAAAAAAAGAAAAAGGGAGGGTTCAACTGAAAATGTTCAAGTTAACTTTATGCAATCATATTTTAACGCCGAATTATAATGACTCTGTTACCTTAGACTTCAATTTTTCATTCCTTATTCTTCTTTATTTTAACGTTGTCAAAAGGAATAATAAAAATGTGAAAATATATATTTTTACATAGTCGAATAAATTTGCGACGTGATCTTGGAATGGGATTTAAGATGAAAGTGAGAATAAAAGAGATAAAAACAGTGAGAAAGAAGAATCTTTTTTAAGAGCTCAGAAGAAAAAAAGGGATTAGGAAAAGTTGGTTCAAATGCAAAATATTTTCTATGCTTGAACTAACCTGAGTAAAAAGAAAAAGGAAACAAAAAAAAAGAAGAAAAATAAAATGAGAGGAAGATAAGAGAAGACAAGTAAGAAAATATTTTTTGTTTCATTTTTTTTTTTAATCATTTTGTCCTCGTTTAATAAACGAAATTGACGAAAGGTGGAAGGAAAAAGAGAAATATTTCGAAATTATCGACAAAAAAAAAGAAAAGAATACAGAAACGAGAGGAAGATACAAAAAAGAAAAATTCAAAAAGTTCAAAAAAGAAAAAAAAACATGGAATATAAAATGTGTGAAAATTTTCACGAGAAGAATGGATTTTTAAACAAACGTAAAGCAAAAATGTCGTCGTCTGGAAAGAAAATAAAAAAAAAAAAAAAAA
>NW_015148984.1:537069-555396 GCF_001465965.1 Polistes dominula
TTTTTGTTTAAACCAAATATACGCGATGTATTATTTCGTTCTCGAAAATTTTCCTGAGTAAAAACGGATAATTATCAGCCGAGGAATCCTTTTCAATTTTGTTTTTGCGATTTTGCGGTTCATTAACGTAGAAACAAATTGAATGGTTAATAAAAAAAAAAAAAGAAGAAGAAGAGTACGTTCTAAACGAAATATCAACAACAATAATAATAATAATAATAATAATAATAATAATAATAATAATAATAATCTGTATAGTATCAAGAATTATACCAGTTACAGAAATCTGAACAAATGTAAAATAAAATAAAAATAAATAAATGAAACTATTCATGTAACAGATACAAAAATTTAAAAAAAAAAAAAAAAAAAAAAAGAGGAATGAACATTCAATGGTTTACCAGAGTTAGATCATGATTCAGTTATACTGAAAACAACGAAGATAATTGAAAAACTTTTACAAAGGTAGAACAAAGATATGATTTTAGTGCAACTTGTGTCATTCGTGGACACAACGATTATAAAAATAAAACAAAAAACGAAATAAGATATTTGTTACTAATTTCAGATGAACAAATTAAACGATTGTTCTTAATAATAAAATACAATAATTAGAAAAAAATATGTGTATGTAATTCTCTTGTAGATCCTTGCTTATGCAAGGATCGTTCGAACGTAACCAAATTATCCCGAGTTAAACGGAATTGAACAACAACGTTGGAATTGTCGTAGCATGGGGTTATTTCCTGTCCTGGTTCTCTACTTCCGTGTACCGCGTTAACATCCGAATCCGGTTCCGTTTATCATTTCCGTTGTTAATACCCGGTAAAAGTTGTAGTTGTCTACTATAAAAGAAGGTAGGGGGTGGTTTTCTTCGTTTCTTCTTGAAACAACGAAACAAGAATACGAATAAAAATTGAAAGAAGGATTGAAAATTCAATTTAACTTTTTCTATCATTTTACTATACTTTTATATTCGAACTTATCAATAATACATTTAAGAAAAGTATTGTATAATAAAATGATAAAAAAAATTATTTTAATAAAATTGAAAATATAAATTTATGTTTTATTTCACAAACGAAACTAAACGAATAAAAATAAAAATAAAATCAAATCAAATAAAAGAAAAAAAGAGAGAGAGAGAGAGAGAGAGAGACAAAAATTTATGAAATACAGGCGTTAATCAAAACTCTACGGTTTTCCATGAATTCATAAAAAAAAAAAAACAAAAAAAAAACAAAAAAAGAAAAATGCAGAAAGAGAGAAGAAGAAGAAGAAATTTAGTTTTGCTTGCATTTACGAGAACCGTACGTTGCAGTGGGTTATTTCGAGACTAGAATGATACACTTCCGTGTGTTACTTTTTTCCTCCCTATTTTTTTTTCTCTTCTTTTTTTTTTTTCATTCGCTAGTTAAGTCAAACGTCAACTCTCGAAATGAAAAATTAAACTTCCCCCCGTCTTTGAAGGGGAAACTTTTCCCAGAGAGTCGTTTATGAGAGCTGCATTCAGTCGGAAAGAAGAAGAGGGTTTAACGAGGTGATCGTAAGAAAGAAGAACCCTGGGGTCGTGAGTGCAAAGATATAAAGAGAAAAAGATATATATATATATATATATAGAGAGAGAGAGAGAGAGAGAAAGAAAAAGAGAGAGAGAAAGAGAGAGAAAGAGAATCAAAAGTCAAGATGAGAGTAAACGAAGGAGTTGGGTACATCGTCCGTGTGATTCATTCTCTCTCACTTCATTTCCTTTTTTCATCTCTTTCTCTTTCATTTTTATTTTAACTCGTAACCCTTTTTTTTTTTTACAGCTTTCATCGAATTCGTTGACCATATGGTTTTTTATGATACTTTATTACTTTTACACAATATTATACACCACACAAGCCCACTCTATTTCGCACTTTTCAGCATCCAACGTATCATATGAAATATTAAATATAAGATCTTATTTATATCGTAGAATCTTCTTGAACTTTTGCAAATGTAAATTGCAACGTAGCGTATATATCATACGTAATAGAAAGTAGAAAAAGAAATTTTTACGAATTATACGAGAAATGGAAGAAAAAGAAGAAGAAGGAAGAAGAAGATATTAAATTTGATTCCCAAGCGAACTATATGCATAAGAATGAATGAATATTATATACATAACACTCTCCAGTGGAATATACAGTGTTACGTTATATAAAAGAGAAAATCGCGTCTGTCCCTTTTCTATTTTTTTTTTTTCTTTTTTTTTTGTAATAGCGAATAGCATTGGTAAAATCATGCGGTGAGTGTTGAACGAGTGTGTGGAGAAACGTTTCATTATACTTGCATCCTATGACAACGTAGAATATAGACGACTGCACAGATACAAATACAGACACACAGACACGTTTTACACACAGATATATGTAATCTCGTATGACGCAAATATACATAGGACGACCTGGATGTTATCCTCAGGAGGTTCTTCGACGTCACCTTTCGTCGTTATTATGCGCATCCGTATGCACACGCGGTAACCGAGCGTTAGATCGTCTCTACTCGTGTCTACTTCTACGTGGTGGCATCTCTTAGCCAATTCCTTCGACGAATATGAACGAATATGAGTAAGGATAGCAAAAAAAAAAAAAAAAGAAAACCACACGTCGTCTTTTTCTTATTTGTTAAAAGCACGATTCGTATTCCCCAAGATACCTCATATGTGTAATCAATTTTCGAATACTATATGAATTTATACAATGATTTTATTTGTTAATCATTCTATCGTCAAATATCTCGATTCGTAGATATTTTATATATAAAGATAAATTTTCATTGATACAATACGTGATTAAAGGATTATTAATTAATTTGAAAACGTATATAATATTTCTCATTTGTGTTGATTTAATCGATCTCAATAAGTTCGATTAATAATAATCAAAGATTATAAATTGCAATTATTTAAATGTACTATGAATAGTCTTTTTTTTTCGACATCAAGATGAATATCTTATAGGAATAGTTTTTGATTATTTAAAAGTTAATTGATGGGTATTCACCCATTCCACTTTCGAACGTTTAAATAATTGAAAGGAAATAAATTCGTTGGTAATAAAGAATCACGAAAATCAAAGATACTCTTCTTCTTCTTCTTCTTCTTCTTTTATTTCTTTTTTATCTTGTAATCATATTGACTGCAGATCTAAGATCACGACCTATCCGTATTTCATTCGAGTCACCAAAAGACGTTTCACCGATTTGAAAGGACAACGTTATACGCTAAGCCGAGTGGCCATTCAGAATTTACATCTCTCGTGGTAAGATTCACCTGGCCGAACGCCAAAAAGCGTCTATTTTTGTTCGAGCCAAGAGACAAATAGACCGTTCCATTTGAATTTCTTACCGATGGTCTCACAATTCCAATAAGAAATATTACCATCAAACTACTGATACAAAATTTCATCTCAAATCTTATCAATCTATCTGATTTTAAATAAACTTTTCACGATAATAAGTATCTCTCTTTAATATTCTTATTTTCTAGTATCATTATTATAAAAGAAAAAAAAAAGAAAATAATAATTGCAAAATTTGATATTAATCAAATAAAACACAATGTATCTTGTACTAGAAATTCAATTTTAACAAGTTTTTGTTTATTTGAAATTTGAACGATTTATTTAGTTGGAAATATTTTTTGTATTTTATCATCAAATAACTCGATTAAATATTATCGTTAAATCAATTTGTAATTTATTATTATTAAATCATAAAATTTACTATAGAGACCAATTTGATAACGGGGAATGTATATATCACGAAGTGAAAGAAACGCTTTTTAGTCAAACGAATGAAATATACTTGATAAAGGATAAAATTGTTATGATACGACCGTTCGGTATAGGTTTGTTTTATACCTTGGACACGATCATACTAATTTGCATTGTAAATTAAATTACAACGTGCCTGACTCTGCGAGGATTTTTTTATATTTTGTTGTTGTTGTTGTTTTTCTTTTTTATTTGTTTTATTTTTATTTATTTTGTTTTTTTTTTAACCACAAGATAAAACGTGTGGTATAACTGCGAAAACGAATCGATCGTTTTGAATACGTTTTATCAACTGACGTTGAACTTTTCATTCGATATTTTTTAATACGTGAGAAGAAAGGTTTTCTTTTTTACAACGATAGATATGAAAGAGGTGTAAAAATTTGATCTTTCTTGTAAAAAGATTTTTTTTTTTTCTTTTTAGTTACATTTACATTCACGGTACTTACATTTATTTAAATGAAGCGAATATTTAAATCAGCATGTTTCTGTATGATAAAAGAAATCCTGTTAGCTAAAATACAAACACAGTATTAAAATCATGCTAAAAGATTCTACGATCTTTAAATTAAAGTTACACAATTTCATACGAGTGTTTTCGAAAAGAAGAAGAAGAAAAAAAAAACTGCTGACAAACGTTAAATTAATTAATTCAGTTACGTTACGTTCATGCTTATAAATTACCGATGTAAAAGCATAAAGTTAATTAAAACTTTAGTTAAACTTTTCAAATAATTAGTAATAGAATAATAATAGTTTCAATTAATTTTCTTAAACGCAAAATATAGACATATATACATATATAATATTAAAATGAATAATTCAAAAAAAAGAAAAAAAACGTAGGGTGATTTTCACTTTACCAAACTATTCGTTTGAATTTATCAGAAGTTCCAACCAAAGAAAGTAAAAAGATAAGAAAGAAAAAAAAAAGATTGTGTATGATCAAAAAGAAAAATAGGAAGGATATGTACTTTGGTAGAATAAATGTGTGTGTTGTGAACGATCTAAGTTGGTATACTGTACTAAACCCTTGGGTTAGAATAGTAAGGGTTGGTTTTTAGGTCGGTAAGGTTGAATAGGAAGGTAGATAGTTACCAAACTGCCTATCAAACTGGTAGAACCTACAGGTTGGCGTGACTCGACGTCTTTGGGCTAACATTACAACGTAAATACTTTAACGTTAGTATTACCGTCAGTACTATCACGAGTACTACTACTACACTCACACAGACACACATACACTACTACGAATCATTGAACATTCTTTCTCTATGCTTATACATGGATTATATGGAAACACGTAGAACACGTAATCACGTGTACGTGTTAGCACCTTCAGCAGACCCTCTTCTGTTAGTTGACTACACGATGAGAGACCTTACCTAATCCTTATCAGTCCCTTTAATATTTATAAGGGATAAACGTGTTTTCTAAATATAAATACTGACAACAATAACAACAAACATATAGGATAAGGTGTTTGCAAAACACACATCTAACACTTTTTACTGCATCTTCTTTTGTTTTTCTAATTTTATGAAAAATGGCAAATGTTAAGAGGAAAATAAATGTGAAAATTATCGTTTCAAAGGATCAATACGATCATCGATGTTCTTCAATGCAGTTCATTTTACAGCCAATGAACAATACTAACATTTTTCAACGATGACCGAGTGAGAAGCCAATAAATGCGAAAATATTATTTTTATTTTGTTTTTGTTGAATCGTTTAAATCTTTTTCTTTTTTTCTTTCTCTTTTACTTTTTCCTTTGTTATTTATCTCACCTTTCTTACTACGAATCATTAAAGCATCTTTCCCCCTTTTTTTCTTCCTTTTTCTTTTTTTATTTTTATTTTATTTTATTTTTTTTTCGTAGAAGCCAACTTTCTTTTTTCTTTATTAATACCACCAGGAAGACTCGTATTTTTGTTCAGCTTTGTGAAAGCTCCTTACCCTCGCGTTATACCTAATAACCTTTCTGTAATCTGATTACCAGTTCATTTTACTTTTACGAGAGGAATAAGAGCTTCCTCTACTCATACATATACACAGACATACATACATACATACATACATACATACATACTATATTATAGCAGCTACTTACAATTTTTCCTTTACTGCGTACTCATTAAACGAATGTCAAGTATGGATTAATGGTAATGTGTACTCTACTGCATATTTGAAAATTACTTCACGAATTAATAACAATAAGCGTTGTTCATTAAATACAAATACTTTTGTAAATATCTTCTAGATAATTTAATTACAATTTAAAATTCAACGTACTATCAAATCTGTTTTTTTTTTTTTTTAATTATTTTTATTTTACCATTTATGTATCTTTTTGTTTGTTTATAAGCAAATAACGAAGTTTAGTGAATTTTCTTCGATCACAAATATAAACGTACAATTAAACAAATAAACATAATCGTAAAACGTTTATATTTGATCGTGTGTAGAGTGTCCATGGTATGTGAGTAATTTTACGTACATAACTATGTTGCTTTTACTTAAAAGTACGAAAGTGTCTGCGAGCATTCGACCAAAAAGAGAGATAAAGTTTTAAAGTGAGAGTGAGAGAGCGAGAGAGAGAGAAAGAGAGAGAGAGAGAGAGAAAGAAGAAGAGTATTTGGAACGAGTATTTCTAAGTGAATTTCTCGTAGCACGCTAACTCTCAGGGCTAACCATTACTTCTCTACCACCACCCCCTTCATCACCCCACCCCCACCCCCCCTCTCTCCCCTTTCCCACTCATTTCTAGGTCTGTACTTTATTAGAGTACTCTCTGAATGTAATATCGTTGAGCGTAGATATTCCAGTACTTTCTGCATTACGTTTAATTAGCAAAGCCACCACGTTGCTTGAACGCTAGCGGATATTCACTACGTTAATCTGTGTATATGTATATGTGTTTCTGTGCTCGTGCATGTATATATATATTTTTGTGTAGGTGTGGTGTCAATTAATCTTTGTCTCTAATCGTTCATCAGATACGGTAATATATATTTTGAGAAAAAAAAAAAATCCTATAGTAATACTGGAAGGATAAACGTGTATAAGGGTTTCTTTTTGTCTAAAACTACTTTACTTACACTTATCTTCTTTTTTTTCTAACAAATGTTTAATTATTAATATTAATTGGCATTAGGAATTCGAAAGTTCATTGCCGACAGAATTTATAATAATAATTTTTTTAATTATATTAAATTTTAATACATTGTTATATAATATTTTGACACAATTTTGGAATTAGTTAATGCAAATTGGCAAATGACAACACGTGAAATCGTTGAAAGTTTAAATTTATCAAATTAAAATATTTCAACCCATTCGGAAATCCGAAGTTTAACCTCGAAATAAAAATTGTCTTCATTTTTACAACAAAATAAAACGAAATTACTTTCCGTACAACCCAATAATTTATAATAAATAGAAAATAAAAATAAAGAAAAAGAAAACAAAAAAAAAAGATGAAATAAAAATAAATGTTAAACTATTTGCGAAAATAATAATAATAATAATAATAATAATAATAATAATAATAATATAATGATTGGTATGATTTTCATTTCGCGAATGAATTTCATTTCTACGAACGACGTTTTAAAGAAGAAAAAGGAAGAAAGTTTAACAAGAAGGATAGGAGAAATKTGGTGGGGAAGAGGGGGTAAGGGTAAGGGTAAGGGGAGGGGAGGGGAGGGGGTGGTAGTAAAGAATTCAAGATACGCGTGATTTCGAGCGCAAAAAAAGACGAATTGCCCTTACCCCGTCGTCGTTTGTCGAGTTCGAACAAATTATTCCTCCGTCTACCGTGATAAAATTGCAATTTCATTCACCCTCTCTCTCTCTCTCTCTTTCTTTCTTTCTCTCTCATTCTCTTTTTTACGTTCCTTCCAGAGTCGCGTTTGCAAACTCTTTGCATTACTTCGATAAAAGAAAAAAAGTAAAAGAAAAATAAAAGGAAGGAAGGAAGGAAGGAAAGAAAAGAAGGGTGGAAGGGTTGGGTGGGAGTGGGGGGTGTTGGTTGAAGAGGAAAAATAGCGAACGGCCCTTTTTATGTTTACCGACTTCCAGAACCAATCGGGAAGCGGAATAAAAGAAGAGTTTCGATTTCCACGCCTTTCGAGAGGCTTAAAGACGAACAAGGGAAGAAAAAAGAAAGAAGAGAAAAAAAAAGAATGAAGAAGAATAAAAAAGGAACTGGTCAAATCTTTCAGTGGGATGACGGACTAAGGAAAAGTCACAGAAAAGGTGTATGATATATTGCAATTATTTACTTGTATCACATATTGTTAGTAATAAATGTTTTACAAAGATAAAAATAAAAAAAAAAAATGCACGAAATTTGGTTAAATTTAAAGTAAAAACGAAAAAACAAAATTAGAAAAACAAAAGTGCATTTAACTTTTTAATTCATTTGGAAAAATACGAATAAACTTTCCCTATACATCCACACGTTTACACCTACATCCACACGATAGAAATATTTTGGTGAAAAAAAAAAAAAGAGCAATAAGATGGAAGAGCAAAAGAAAAAGATTGTTTTTTGGTGGAATGGGGTGGGGGGTGGTAACGCTTTTGCGTTAAGGGTGGAAAAATTTAGGTGCGGCTGATTGGAATTCGATCGGGAGGTTAAGCGTTCACGTCCGGTCCCGTCCGGTCTGAACGAACGAACGAACGAACGAACGAACGAATGCACGGCCGATTCTTCCGATAATCCCACATATATTCACGGAGTTTTCCACACGAGAGTTTTTCCTTTCTCTTCTTTTTTCTTTTTTTTTATAACCACCCCTTTCTATTCTCTCTCTCTTTTTCTTTTTTATTTTTCTTTCTTTCCTTTTCACCCTATGCATCGTGTGATCGATGCTTCCACGATTTTTCCTTTTCCTCGCCGGTTACTATCCCCATCGGTTTCAACTCTCCACGATTTTTCAACAACAACAATAATAATAATAATAATAACAACAACAACAACAACAACAACTGAAAGAGAAAATAAAACTAACTTTATCGTATCGGATCAAAGACCTAGTTACCTTCAACCCACCCACCCAAACTCCTATTTCAACCACGTTTAATATAAACGTTGCGGAAAATCAAAATAAGGAATACCGATACAAAAGAATAATACTACTATGGTGGATGATATTGGTGAATAATACGTTTGAGCAATATTCAATCCTATCATAATACTTTATACGATCAAATATTTTATATCTGTATTGTTATTATATTTATTACGATTATAATATTTTCATTATTTACGGATATTATACTAACTTTACAAACATGAATAAATATTTTCCTATCGACATTCTTCCATTTTTTTTTCTTTCTTTTTTTTTTTAATATATAAAAACGTTCTCAAACCAATATCCAATAATTTACATCGTTTTATTAAACAATAATATTATCTTTCTCGATAGAAAAATGATTATTAAGTAATTAAACAAATTAAATAATAAATTTTCATTTATCGTTGTACGACACGAACAAGAAAGGAAAGAAAAAGAGAGAGAGAGAGAGAGAGAAAAAAAAATAATAAAAATTCCTTTCTATCTATCAAATTATTATTCGAGGACACCAGGTAAAAAATGTTTACAATTCCGAGCTCAGGTATAAAAAAAAAAACAAAAAAAAGAAAAACCATTGTTCGTGATTCGCGTCAGTAGAAGAATAATAAATTCCGGTGGTCCTTATTCCACTTTCGTCCATCTGTCCCAGTCCTTTAATTAATTCCAGTCTCCACTTCCTCGATTTCACCGATTCGAATTCGTCATCCTATTTCACCTTACTCTCATTCTATTATACTCATTGCCACAATCCTCCCTCCTACTTCCTACGTTTCCTATCCTCTATCCCCTCCTCCACCCTCCGTTGCATTCCTTCATAGTTATCTACAGAAAATTAACGTTGTGCTCGTATTAAACGTGCTCGGAATTACGATTCCATCTTAAATTCGCGGAAAGGGTGAACAGGGGATTTCAAGGGGAGGGGGGGGATACCAATCGGTCTCTTTAATTCAATCCCTTTTATCTTTTCACTTTGTTATTTTAATAATTTCAAAATGATGATGAATCGAAAGCGAAAAATGCGAAGAAATAATAAAAAATGTTAGATCGTTGTGTTAAATTATATTTGGTTGAATCAAAATTAAATTAATATTTTAGAAATTTTTATAAATTAATATTTTATATTAATTATATTTTTATACATATATATTTTATAAATTAATATTTTTTATTAGTATCATATTATTACTTATAAAGTCATATACTAGTATAATAATAATACTTTTATAAATATGAATATTATTAATATTAGGTATTTTATATATAATAAAATAATTCTATTAACTTGAAAAAAATAATATAATCTTTAATAACACAATAAATGCACGAACTTTTGATTTATTTTAATATTACGATCGTTAATAATCGTTTGGTCATTGTATTTTTTAGAAATTATTCAAAGTGTTTGGAAAACAAACGAACCAAAATTTGATACGATTTAAAAAAAAAAAAAAAACAAACAAAAGGATTCAAATATCTTTTGAAAAAATTTTACAAATATCATAGTAGGAGATAACAAATAATACGATTTCAAACGTTTGCGCAAAAATTGATCGGATTTTCGAATGTACATTTGAAAAAGATCGTGAGTGAGAGAGAGAGAGAGAGAGAGAGAGATAGCCGCAATCGTTTCTCAGAGTTACTTTTTTTTTTCCTTTTTTTTTCTTTTTTTTTTTTTTTTCAACGTGCCACGGTTCTCGATTTCTCGATGGCATCGTGCGACCAACCACAGTCACGTACGTACCGAAAACCTAACCAACGAGACGAGAGAAGTACTCTGCACGCAAATGGTAGAAGATTTGTCAGGTAAATTGAAAAGGTGTTTGCGCAAATCGAGGAAGGATCCGGAAAATTTGTTCTCAGTCTTCTTCTAACCTTTTCCAACGATCACCAAACTATCCTCCTGCCACCCCATCCCTCCCCCAGTACTCTTCAACCCTTAACCGTAGTTTTTTTTTGTATCCAACACGTTTTCTTCTTATTAGAGGATTATCCCAGTTACCTCAAGCCCACCACGTCTTCCTTCACCGTACGAGATTATAGTCAACGTTTAGGAAATCAGTTAGAAAAAAATATTTTTTTTTATATTTCTCTTTTTTTTCTAGTTTTTTTATGAAATGAATTAAATTTTCTTTTTTTTTTTTTTTTTTTGAAACCAGAAAGTACGAGCTTTGTATTTATTTTATTTGTTCAAGCTTTTTCATCGATACTCGATATAGATTAATCTCTAAGCAATTTGTATAATTTTATGCGGCATGAATAATAATTGATGGTAAAATGAGAACTTCCAATTCGTCGAATATTTAGTTTCATTATTATCGTTGCGTATTGCAATTAAATGAGGATAGTCGAGATAAATTAGATCGATAATAGAAACGTAAATTGAGATGGTGTTGTGTGCACGAGATTAAAAAGATAACAATAAATATTAAATAGCATTATAAAAAAAGAATTTAAAAAGAATTCAAAAACAATAAATATTAAATACAAAAAAAGAAATGAAAACGAATTAAAAAATATATATATATTTAATCATATGATATAATATAATAAAAATCCATCCTTTAAAACTTTATTCGTGCGATAACGCCAATAAAGTGGATTTAGTTATAGACATTCTCTCTTTTCCTTTTTTTTTTACTTCTTTCTTTCTTTTTCTTTTTTATCAAAAAAAAAAAAAAAAAAAAAAACCTCGGGGATGATCTTTCAATTTTATTTCAAACGGCGTATCAAAATATTGAGTCTCTTAACCCTTGTTCTTTTTTCCATCCATATATCAAAACGATTATTAACCATTTAATATCTTTTTGGTTGTTTTTTTTAATTTTTTTTTTTTTTTTTTTTTACTTTCAATCCTTTTTATTCTTTTTTATTTTATACTCGATAAAGAACGTTTAATGGGGTAGAAAAGAAGAGTGTGGTACGAATTTTCACACGTTGTTCCCTTCGTCGCGTGTGTCATTCCGATGGATAAAACTAAACGTTCTTTGTGATAGTAAAAGAGAAAAAAAGAATGAAGAAAAAAAATATAGAGAAAGAGAGAATGTGAGTGTGTGTTAGAGAGAGAGAGAGAGAGAGAGAGAACGAGGCTTCAACCGGGTGACACTTCCATATTGAATAAACGTACCCTAGAAGGGAAACTCATGTTGTCAGCCTTCTCTCACGACGACGACGACGACGAAATCGCGTTTACTTGCATTCTATGCTGCATTTGATAAACGAGTCCAACGGCTGAGTGGCGAAGCCACAGAGACGAGACGAAGAAGAAGAAGAAGAAGAAGAAGAAGGATGAGAAGGATGAGTAGGATGAGAAGGTAAAGGGTGAGGATGAGAGGGGAAGGATGTGGATGCTAGAGAACGCGTGAAGGAACGAATTTAACTTCGGGGAATAAACGTGAAAGCTATGGAGTGAATGAGAGACGACAGAAAATGACAAGAACGTTAAGATGGGGGTGAGGGATTGATGGGAGTATGTTGGGGAGGGTTAGGAGAAACGCTTTTAAGGCGTACTTTAAAGAGAAAATGGATAAGAGAAGAAATTCGCGTTTGCTGACACATTCTTAAACATTTTACAATGTAATCGTATGATCGTGAAAATGTGAAATATAATCGATAAAAATGGTTAGTATAATAATAATCGATCATTGATCGATAAATAATATAAAGAGGATTGATTATGGAAATAAAATAGTACGATAGATGTTTTGAATTATAATATTTACTATGTTATAGTTTGTAATATATATATTGCTGAAAAAAAGAAGATATAATTTATCTAGATTTTTTGTTTGTTTTTGATGTTGAAGTTATGAAAATGATTTTGTAAAAACGGAAGGAACTGAAAAAGAAAAAAATAAATAAATAAAAAATAAAAGTAGAGTAGTAAGTAGTGTTCTTCTGTACACTCAGGAGCGATACTAGATCATAGTTGAAACGTGCTCTTATGTTTGGACGTGGTTTTGTAGCAAGTAGTAGTACTAGTAGTAGTAGTAATAGTAGTAGTAGTGGTAGTAGTAGTAAAAGTCGGACGAGCGTTCGTTCAAGGAATGTCAGATATTAAAATACCAGAGACTCTTCGGGTTTCACGTACCAAAACCAGCATTGCTAGCCGAACTACCATCACCACCACTATCCACCACTACTACTACGTTCTCGTTCGACTTCTTTCCATTCTTTCCCCACCAACAACACCCAACTCCAACTCAAATCCACCCACCCTCTCTCTCTCTCTTATTTTTGTGTGTGTTCCCCTCTCTATCTCTTTTCTTCACTTTTCAAAAAAAGAAAAAAAAAGAACTAGAACTCGGTCTATTCTTTTCTCAACGATTTTCTGTTGACTTTTCCTTTTCCAAGCCGTCGTATTTCTCTCTCAGACTTTTTCTTTAGAACAGAAGGGTAGGAGGAAAAAAAAAGGAAGAAAGAGAATTGTCAGTAACGTGTACCAAACTACTACGATTTCTACTATCTCTCTCTCTTTCTTTGTATACGACACTTATAAAACGTCGTCCTGGCTTAGAAAAGTGGACGAATATTTTATTCCAACCCATCCCCTCCAATCCCACACCCCCCGCCGTTGTTCAGTTCCTTACGAAACGATGCGCACTTAACGTGTTTCTCCTTTCTACCCTCTCTCTCTCTCTCTCTCTCTCTCTCTCTCTCTCTCTCGATACGACAAAGTAAGGTATGTAAAATATATATTTCCTTGAGAAAAAAAAAAAAGAACAATAATTTTCTTACTTTCACCAATGCGACATAAATTTTCATCGTACAGAACCAAATCGTCGAATTTTTTACTCCCCTTTAAGCATCCACCCGTTCGACCACTTTACCGGTCGATCATTTCAAAAGCCATTACCGTAAAAGGAATTACAATTTTCGAACAAGGTATGAGAACAGGGGTTGTTAAAGGGGTGGAGACGGTGGTCCACTTTACTTCTCGAGATTCCAAAGAAAATTTTTTCCCACAGTCATTTAGTCTCTCAACCCCTACTATATTCTTAATTACACGCATTTACTAAGACGAATTAATGTAACGCAAATTTTGGTTGCAAAAGAAAAAAAAAAAAAAAGAATTAGGAAATAAAAAATAGAATTGTTTTCTTAGAAAATAATAAATAAATATCGCGAATTTTTTATTCTCGTTCAAGTTAAGAACCGATCCTTTATAGGTTGCTTTCATCAGTCCGTCTATTTGAATACTTCATGAAAGCCACGATATTGAAAGCACGATTTGAAAGCACCATACTCCTCCATCTCCTTCTCTCTCTCTCTCTCTCTCTCTCTCTCTCTCTTTCGTGCAAAATCCCAGACGGGTTTCTACCCATTTTCGAGTCTTAACCACATATAACCCGTATGCTAAAGTTCGTTCGTACGTACGTACGTACGTACCCGTTGCGTTGCGTTGGCTGATTAATCGAGCCACACTTTGTTTCCTTCTCTATCATGAAAGAGAAATAGAGAGAGAGAGAGAGAGAAAGAGGAAATTTATGTTTAAGTTTCAACAAAAGTTCTTCGCGTCTACTATGATGTTGCAAAACCGCACGTTCTCATACGATGATGCATGCACACTATACTATTTTCCATTTTATCCATGCGTTTGAAAGATTTTTTTTGCCAAAAGAATAATCTCTTTCGTTGAAATATTTGAAAACCAAAAAAATAAAAAAAAATAAAAAATACAAGAAAAAAAAAATGATTGTAATTGAAATTTTGAGGAAAAAATTAAATAATGAATTGAAAAACTTACGAAAAATAAATGTAAATTTATTTCGAATAAATGTTACTTTCATATAAAACGAATCAAAAGGTTTTATTTTTATTATCAAAAAAAAAAAAAAAAAGTATCGAATTCGCATTTTTATATAACGTTTCATTTTGTTTTTCTATTATTTTCATTAACGAGGAAAGACATTTTTATTTTTCTCCTCATTTTAAACCCACCTACAAACTTCTTTTCCTTCAATATTACTAGGATCGGTGATTGTATTCTTCTACGCAACACTAAACCCGTCAAAACGGGATATAGAACTAGAGAGTCCAAAATTCAATTTAGTTTCATTCGAACGAACGAACGAACGAACGAACGAAAAACTTAGTAGAACCTCTCTCTCTCACTCTCTCTCTCTCTCTCTCTCTCTCTCTCTCTCTTTTGTTTTCCTTTTTCATCTTTTTCATTTCTTTCTTTTTCTTTCTTCATTTATATAATACTACGTATCGAAGTTTTAGAGAAGATGTTGCACGTTCTGACGGGGTGTACGGCACTTCTGTTAAATTTTATTTACACCAGTCTTGCTTCGTTTGTACGGTTTGCTTCTACTTTATCGTCAAGTTACTGAAATACACACACATACACACACACACACATACACACAATCACAGAAAGTTTTATTTCATTTTTCATAGCCAGCTTGATCGATTCCGACAATATTTTCAAACTGGCGTATCTCGAATTGCTTTAGATAGTACCTTTTCTCAACGAACATAATATATTGATAGTATTATTTATACTTTTTTCTTTTTTTTTTTATTGAAGATAAAATAAGAAAATAAAAATATAATTAAAAAAACAATAAGAGAAATGAAAATTCGAGTCTATGATTGAATAAATGTGAATACAGTTAGGTGTGTATATAATATAATATAAAATAATAATGTACATAACATAATATAAATAATATATAATTTAATTTAATTATTGAAAAAAAAATACTTCGATGAAGCGGTTAATTCATTACTAGAAGTGGTAAACAATAAAATATACCAAAGATTGCATTTTCAATTAAGTTTTCGAAAACATAGGGAATTCCTAGGGGGATTAACACAACCAAATAGCGATACGGGGTAGTTTCTAGCCATGAGGAAGTTTCCTTCCGGTCGACCGCAGAACTCTCAACTCTAAATGGGATATTAATGTCCGTCGACGACTCGTTTCCACCCGTTCGTTGTTAACTAATAGTATATGTATGCGAGCAGTAGAGAGGAGAAGGAGGAAGTAGAAGAGGAGGAGATGAAGGAGGAGATGAAGGAGGAGAGGAGACCGTGCAAGTTTTCCAGAGGTTTGCTTCAAAATTGCATGCACGTAACGTCAAAGGGCCAGGTGCTTCGTGGTCTCACAACCTATCCGAAATTCATGGTTTGTGCCATAGAGCAGATAGAAACGACTCAATGTATGTATGAGAGAGAGAGAGAGAGAGAGAGAAAGATGTTAATAGAATACGGGAACCAAACGGTCCTATATGTTTCACTTAACATCATTCAAAAGCATTTAATCAAGTGATAACATTGAAACCTTTTCATATTCAAATAATTATCACTATATAATATATTAAATATTATAATAGTATATTATATATAATGTATATGTATACTAATATATATAATATTTAATATATTATATATAATAGGATAATATTATATAGATACTATATTATAATATATTAAATATTATAGTAGTATATATATAATTATATATAATTAATATTTATTATTTATAATTATTAAAATTTTATAATTATTTATAAATTTTCTTATTTACATAATATAATATATTATTAAATTATTTAATAAATATAATATTATAATACATATATTTTCCAAATTAATATACATATATAATATATATTAAAGTAGATCGAATTTATGAGTTGTAAATTTTTAAATTAAATACGATTTACTATTTACATAAGTTTTCTACAAAATAAAAAACCCAACAGCCGTAAGAAAATTATTGTACATTTACAAATATAAAAAAAAAAAAAACGTAGCGTAATTTTTTTCATCTTCAGATTGACGATGACAATGACGATGATCAAAATTGTCGTTGAAAAGTTTGCCTTCGTTGGTTTCTAAAGGTAACTTAAGATTTTCTTTCGATGATAAAGAGAGGAAAATAGAAAAGAGAAAAAAAGAAAGAGAGGAATAGAAAAATTGAACAAAAGGGGTGTCACTCTGCAAGAAAATGCCGCAAGACGCGTTCGCTTCGGTTCGACTAACCGAAAATGGATGCTACTACCACTACCACTACTACCACTATTACTAACTCGCATCGATTTTTCTGTCCGTTCGCCAATAACGCGTCCTCCTGCCGCCATAGTAAACTCTCGGTCAGGAATCCGGCAAGTATAAAAGCTCTAGTTTTCTTTCTCTTTTACTCTAACACCAAAAGACTCAGAAGCTTTCTCGCTAAAGCAGCATCTTTCCTTCCTTCATTCGCTCTCTCCTTCCCCCTGACCACCCCTCTCAGGCTTAACCCTCTTCGCCGTTTCTCTCATCAACTCCCTTTCTCTACTTTTTCTTTTCTTTTCTTTTCTTTTTTATTTCTTTCTCTATCTTTATTTCTCTTTGGTCTTTTCTTCTGAGTTTTCCTTACTTTTCTTTTCCTTTCTATTTCTCTTCAACAAAGATTATAACTCTTGGTACTATGTACCCTTGTTCCTTCCTTCCTTCCTTCCTTCCTTCTTCTCATTCTCATCTTAGTTTCGGCCTCTTTCATTGGACCCTCATTTTGTTTACCTCTCTTTTTTTTTTCTAAGCTATCTTTCCGTTTGCATTTTCTAGAAAAAATCAAACTCAATAGGAAGTGAAAATACCAATTAGAAATACGTTTTGTAATTAATGTAGTTTTACTTTTTTTTAGGAATATTATCGAAGGGTTTTTTTTTTGTTTGGTAATGTGTAATTAAAATATATATATAATTATTTATATATAATTATAATTATTAATTGTAATAAATATAATTATTAAATATAATTATAATTATTAGTTATATTATAAATATAATTATTAAATACATAATATGTATTTATTAATACACATAAAAAAAATGTGTATTTAATCAAAATATTTAACGAAATGTCGAGTAGCAATTAACTTGTAATTTCAATTTGATTATCTTTAAATTGTAAATTCAACGTTGATATCAAATTCCATTTTATATAAAAAAAAAAGAACTCTAAGTCACGTACTTTTCTTATTCCATCAAAAATTTGTCCTATTTGAGTATACGAGTAGGGCTTTCGATTTATTTAAAACTTGTCCTGTGTGCCATGACTATAAAGGATGTAGGAGTCACGAAGTAGACAGAATAAAGTGCATAGCTCATGTACATGGATAGACATGTTGTTCTTGTTGTTCTTGTTGTTCTTGTTGTTGTTGCATGAAACTCATTTATCTTACACGAATAAAAAAATTTACACTTTACACTCATCCGTCTTTTGTTTTATTTTATATTCATACGATCGCGTAACTTTATCGGACTGAGAAGCCCACAGTTCTACTACTGTGTTTATTGCAAATGAGTTTAGGTTCGATCGCGAATGAATAAAAAATACGCCGTCTTTGCCTTTTCTTTTTTTTTTTTTTTTTTTAATCTTCTTTTTCTTCTTATTTTTCCCTTTTCAACGTTTTGTATTCGCAAAGAAGTTAAAGAAGAAATATATAAAT
>NW_015148984.1:557329-570061 GCF_001465965.1 Polistes dominula
TATATATATATATATATATATATATATATATATATAATAATCTTATTCGACTTTAAAAAATTGTACTATACGATGAAGCAAACACAATAAACACACGAAACTTTTGATACACCATAATAATTGTAATATCTAAGAAACATTAATAGTTTTCCACGACGAATAGGTTATATATGACGTTTGACTTTAGACCAAAAGGTGTGTTCACTAGACATGATTCGAGTGTTTCTACAAATGTTCGTTAAATTAACCGAGTTAGTTTCATCCCGAGATAACGTAACACATTAGTCTCTGGGGAGATGTAGCAAGCATTTCAAGGTTTACGAAGTTCCCAGTCTTTTGCTCTCTCTCTCTCTCTCTCTCTCTCTCTCTCTCGCTTACTCATTGGCTCTCTTTCTACCGCTTACCCTCATCTAACGTTTTCCTCCCCTTGGGTAACACTTAATTCGCAATCTGCTTTTCCCTATTCTTAAATGCCATTACTTGTGAGGAGAAGAACGATTTTAAACGGCCCTTTTTAAAGATTATATCACTCACTCTCACTCTCACTCTCTCTCTCTCTCTCTCTCTTTTTCTTTTTTATCTTTATTGCTATCGTTGGAAGAACGAGATTGAAGTAAAATGGACTCGGTATGTTAATACCTTTTCCAACCGCTGAATAATTTTAAGCATTTTAGTTCAAAAGTTATATTACACGTGTGTATTTAAAAATGAAAAAAAAAAAAAAAAGAAATGAAATAGAAATATATTATAAAAAAGAAAAAAAATTTATTTAAACGAACCGTACAAGATACACGTACGTACGTACGTGTTTTTCGAAATACGTAAATCCTATATTTAAAAATAAAATGAAAAATATTAAAAAGAAACAGACAGAAAGTACACCAGTAAAGTATTTCATGTTGTGAATAAATAAAATGCATGGAAAAATGCGTGCGTGTGTGTGTGTGTGTGTGTGAGGGTGTGTGTTGCTCGATTCATAAATATGATTGAAATGTATTTTAAGGATTAAAAAGAAAATTTCACTTTGTTAAACGACACGAATGATTTATAATTTATTACTTTATAATATACGAATAATATTTAAATTTTGCTTGTAAAGAGTGGTAATATTAAAAAAATTGTTCTTTTTTTTTTTCGAAGCTATTTAAATGCTAAGAGAAATAACTATGAAACGTAGAATTTTCTTACTGAGTTTTCATTAGATGTGTAATATTCTTTTTAAGAACCAGAAAAAATAAGAAAGAGAGAGAGAGAGAGAAAAAGAGAGAAGAAATAATGTAAATTATCCATATACATTTACTATTACTAGACTTTTCTTTACCTGGCAACCATACAATTTTTCAGAACACGAAACGAATTTCAATCATCCGCGAAGCAGAAAACTTTGGAAAGTACTCTCCTCTTTTACCTCTTACCTCTTACCACCATTCTCTGTCCTTCATTTTCGATAGAAAATGAATCATAGTGCAAAGGTTTCTCACTGTTTACGGTTCTTCTTTTAATTATCTCAAATAAAATAATAACATTTAATAAAAAAGAATATAATAAGTGATTATATGATACACCTATCTATTTACTTGAATTTCTAACACTATAATAATGTGTATTATATTATTATTATTATTATTATTATTATTATTATTATTATTATATATTATATATTATATTATATAATAAAATATATATTATAATTATTTTTAATAATTTATTTGCGGCAATGAACTTTCGAATTCCTAATGCCAATTAATAATATATTATGCACACACACACACACACACACACACAAACATAAACACATACATTCTATATAATATATAATATTTGTTATAAAAACATAATCGTGTTTTATAAAAAAAGGATTAACTTCAAATGCAATTTATTAAATTCAAAGACTAGTTTGTCTGATCTACAAATTCTTTTCAAGTATTCCCATAAATGACAAATTTGTTGTATAAATGATATAAAAAAAAAGAGAAGTTTATTAAAAAAAAAAGTAGATGAATAGAATAAAAATGAAAATACAAAATCACTGGATTGTTCTAAGAATATAATAAAGGATCTGTAAAAACTTCCGGTTAATATTTCGTTGAGTTTCTTTCGTTTCTTTTGATTTCCACTTTACTTTCAAATGCTTCCTCCTCTCTCTTTTCTATCTACATCTTTTTCTTTATTCTTCCTTTCCTTTATAGATAAGTAGATGTACTTCGGCAGACTTTGACACCGGTTCTCCATACTCGGAGCCAACTTCACGTCAAATGCAGATACTACTTCAACGTTTTGTGTCATTTAGAAAATCAAACTTGTGACAGCGTTTCTCTACGAACATGGTATAAACGTCTAAACTCTCTCTCTCTGTCTCTCTTATCATATTTTACAGCTTGATAAATTTAATATTACTTTGTCATAAATGTTTCTATATAACCTATACGTACGTAATAATCAATTTATTTTTATTATTTTCTTTTACAAAAAATTAAAATGATTTCCATATATAATACGAATCATTTCTAACCATACAAAACTATGATCTAACTAACAAATTATACTATAATTCATTGCAATATACGAAATATAAAACAAAACAAAAAAGAAACCTTAAAATCTTGAAAATTTATATCAATAATATTTCAATTCCCATAACAATAATATAAAATCATTAAAATGATTTCTAATCACACGTGTTAGAAGTTTAAGTAGATAGGTGTATATATAGGTGTGTACTATATATATATAGTAATTCATCGATAAGTCGCACAAGAGGAAGAGAATACTCTATACCTAGACAGAGACAGAGATACTAAACGAAGTTGACATAGATCGATATCCCTGGGAAGCGAACAAGCGAGTACACGAATCCTACCTTGAACCGACAGCAACGAGCAGGCCAATAACGCCTGCTTCTGCTTCTGCTGTTGCTGTTGGTGCTGTTGGTGCTGTTACTTCGAACCTCGAGGCTGTCCATCATACGAATCCTGATGTATCGCGTACAGCCGCTGCCTTCATTACTATCTCCAGCTGTCCGTTAACAGAAAGGGGGATCTCGATTTTCCCGTAACGTTAACGGACGTACCTGTCCTTTTCACCAATAGAATACTCTCGATTCTAAACGATGACCGATTATTATACCTTACGAATAAGACCTTATAACGCGACAAATATCAAATTGGAAATGTATTTGTGAACTTAATCAATGGAACAGTATTGAAATGTAATTTCAGATGAGACAATTAACTGTGGTGGTTAATCGAATTTAATAAAATAAGTTGTCCCTTATTTTTTCGACCACACTATATAACTTCAATTGGATGATTATAATATAAGGGAAAATTTATTAATTTATTAATTTTGTATTTTGGTATAATGGTGATGGATTTTAAGATTGTTGTAGTTTGGAAAATAGAAACACGTTTGATTATTGGTTTATCTATAAATAATCTTTTTGATATTTAATTTATAATAATTATATAATATAATTATATTATATATATATTAATAATAGAATGAATACAACCTATTATCTATAAAGCTATTTTGTATAATAATAATAATAATATCACTTTATAAAATATTAATACCAATAACCAATAAACTAAATCAATTTCAATTACAACAAATTTTACAATATACATATAATATTATATTAATTAACACATCAAATGAATTTATTTAAAAAACCATAAAAATAATCATTTCCTCGAATCTTAATGAAAAAAAAAATATATATATATATAAAAATCTCGAGAGGGTCGTAGTTGAAGGGGTTGTTGGAATTCTACGGGGCCCTTTGGTATTCTAGGGCCGCACGTGGCAGCTTTAATCCGCTTACCGTTTAAGCTACCATTGATAAGAGTGCAAGAGAGTGTGTGTGTGTGTGAGAGAAAGAGAGAGCTAGAAAGATAAAAAAAAAAAAGAATGGTCGTTTGATGGCCGGAAAAGAAGAGTTTCATGAAAACGCGACGGTTGAATTTCTTTTTGAGGCTAACGGAAGAACGATTTTGAATCTCCGTGGACTCGTATAAGCGTATTCTCTTTACCCCTCCTCACCCTTTTCACCCTCTCCACCCTTCCTTTTACATTTATATACCATTGGTAGATGTAAGTAGCACGGAAACACATTTTGCGAGCATCACCTTTTACTATCTTTATCTCTCTTCATTTTCTATTTTTTTTTTTTTTTTATCTTTCTTTCTGTTCCTCTTTCATCAACTTCCACTCCCTGGACACTTTCTTCTCGTTGCAAACAAATAGCCAAGACGGGAATAAATCTAACTTTTACTATTACATTCTTGATTTTCTCTCTCTCTTTCTCTTTCTCTTTATCTTTCTCTTTATCTTTATCTCAAATAGTAGTTTTGAAAGAAACGTCCCCGTTTTCTACGAATAAAACTTCTGATCTTCATAATACATCAAGAGATTTTATTTTTTCAAATGAAATATTTAATGATTTATTAGGAATCTTTCCTCTCTCTCTTTCTCTCTCTCTCTCTCTCTCTCTCTCTCTCTCTTTCTCTCTTTTATCATATTACCGTAAGACGAATTGAACAATCGTTAAGAATTCTTTTTACTAAATTTCAAATGCCTCAAATCTTAACATTGTAATTTATATTATACGACTACCCAAATATTATTATTATGATTATAAACAAAATAATAAGAATAAAAAATAAAAATAAGAAATTAGATTGGACGGTTAGTATTGATCTTTCTTTTTAATGAGATAGAATGTTTTTCATTGCGATGACCTTGAGACGAACGACCTCGATTAGGAAGTATCACTATTACCGTCTTAAGATAGGATAAAGTGTCTGACTGTGGGGTAGGAGGGGAGGGGTTAGGGTAATGGGTGGGCTACTGATATCCAACCGAGGCTTTTCTTAACGATGAAGGATGATTCGAAATCGTCCGTATAATATATACGTTTACCCTCACTCTTCCCCCCATCCAACTTTCCCCGACCTAGCTATTTGATTTAACGAAGAACCTACTCCCATTTCTACTCGATGGAAGAAAAGCTCTGATAAAAGGTACAGCCTCAACAAACTAAAACAAAAAATAAAAGAGTAACTTTTCTCGTGTGTGTATGTGTGTGTATATCCCCCAACTCTTTTCTCTCATACCTTTTAACGAAGTCACAGTCGTAGCAATTTCATATTATGATCAATTAAATTATTACACGTTCGTATATTAATTATCTCGTTAATTGATCGATCAATTCGCGTAAAATGACGTGTAATTGAATTTTTGGTTTTGTTTTTTTATTTTTAATTTTTTATTTTATATATTAAACAACAACCGTTTTAATTACAATCATTGTTACGAATATTGGTTTGATATTAATAATTTATTACTTAACGAAGTTTTGAGTTTTATTATTGTTAAAAAAAAAACAAATTTATGATATTTATCGTGTACATTAACAATCAATACAAATTATTTTATCGTTCATCTATTGAAAAATAAAAAAAAAAAACAAAAGAAAAATAAAAGTAATTATACCGTTAATTTCGATAATAGTAATTACGTTTTGCAAATTGAATGACAGGTTTCTATCGAAGTATTGCACACACCCTATCTCTCTCTCTCTCTCTCCCTCAGCCTTTAGAAGAGAACAGTCAGTCAGGTGTAAAGTCGAACGTTCAAACACGATCTTGAACCTAATGAAATTAATTAGTCACGTTCGGGGACACTACTCGAAACTCTCTCCGAACATGATGAAACAACATTGAAGTTAAAGCTTGACGATTCTATCGCTCTAACCAACCCTTCTCTTCCCTTTAC
This sequence comes from Polistes dominula, assembly GCF_001465965.1. The sequence continues at coordinate 563,108 of NW_015148984.1, forward strand.
TACTTCCTTTACATCCCTTCACAATATACCTTTCGTAAACAAGATTTCACTCCGCCTTTTCGTTAACAGATAGGAGAGAAAGGTTTTGTTGTCAAAGTTGATTCCTCGTTAACGATCCGAAAACACACAATGGTTTCTAACATTAATTCTTTTATTTTTTTTTTTTTTATAGTTGTCAGTATGCAACAACGTTATTCATTCGTAATTCACTTCTAAGTAATTAAATGAATTAGTCAAGTTGGTATTCGAAACATATACATTACTACTGGCAACTGTGTGTGCGTGTTTGTGTGTGTGTGTATGTTAGAAGAAGATACAGCATTGGATAGGTTGAGTATTGCGTCCGATTTGATCATCCTAACGATGAATCGTTAGGAACAGGTATTGGTATTGTTTAGGTATTCTCTAGACAACATATACGAAGTACTCTCTCATTCGCAAGCATCCCTTGCTGCCTGTACGTTAATAGATAAGACAGAAACACTATAGGATTCCTATGTATCGATTCTATTCTCGATAAGGTGTCAAATCCTACGAACCCTCGAAGGCTTTTCGAGTTAGTATCATAGCTATTGCTGGTTGGCTAGATGCTGCTACTGTTGTTCTTGTTGTTGTTACTGTTATTGCAACACTGTTGCAATTGCAGTTTCTCTTGTCAATGCTGATCCTGTCATGAAGGATTTCAAGTATAGGAAAATGTGATTTTCTTAAGATTTTTCTTTTTTTTTGTTTGTTCATTTTAACATACGATCTTCAACTATGAATTAATTTAAAAAAAAACAAAAAAAAAGAATATATATTTATTTTTTATTATCAATCTTTACTTATAATAAGAAAAAATATGTTTAAAATATTTATAAGAAAAACAAGCATTTATTTATACTATAATTTTGGTGATTTGTAAAACGTGGCACATTTGCATCTAAAAAAAAAAAAAAAAAACAATTCAGAATTGAGGAAAAATGCATTAGAAAGATACCACAATTTCACTTCACGTTATCCCACCCCCTCAACCCTTATATGTCTTTTCTTTTCTCATTTCTTTTCGTTTCTTTTCTTCTACATGTCCTCTTGGCACGTCTGCATTGCATAAAGGAGATTGAGTTTGGGATTTCCGTGTGAAAGGTGGAAGTGGAACAAAGGATTTTCCAACGCACTTTTGAATGAATGAGGGGATGGAAAGAAGGAAGAGAGGGGGAGGAGGGAGGGGAAGGGAGGGGAGGAGAGGGGGTGAGACGGATCTATAGCTCTTACAGGAAAAATCCTCGTTTTCTTTTCTTTGGACGAAATGTTTTAAATTGAAAAATGTATGTCGTTGTCTTTCTACTTTCTATGAAAAAAAAAAAGGGTTTTTTTTTTATCAAATTCTTGAAAGACGCTTTTTATTTTTTATTTAACGAAATGAGAAATAGATATAAACAAATGTATAAAAATTAACATAAGTAAGAAACATTGGTGACACACATACACTCACACATAGACAGATAGCATTTATAATAGTACTTATCCCTAGGCTTATTCTCTCTATATTGGGTTACACTTAGAATCGGATTATAGATTCGATAGAATCGAGCTTGTTCGATTAATCGTCGGTAAATTCTTGCCACAATCGATATATTCTAGTCTAGTAATAATTATGGACCGGAATGTTACGCGATTATCCCTTCCTACACCATTTCCATTGGGCATCGGCATAATAATCTCTACTTAACCTTGCACGATATATTTCACGTTAATCTCTGAAAAAACCTTTTATAGATCGTAGATCTCAGAAATAAACGTTTTTTAATTAAAAAATTTACATATCATTTTTCATGACGAATTTTCAAAATTTTTACTTATTTAAAATTTATTATTTATCATAATTATTGAATTTATTGGCAAATTTATCATAATTTACGAGAAACGTAATTGATTTTAACATTGAATGTGTTGATTATTTATTTGATAAATTATTATTTTTATTATTACTTAATGAAATTTATTGTTCTTTTAAATTATTAAAAATCAATTTGATTCATGATACTATTTTACTATTATTTATTATTTTTATTTAAATATTTGATTTAAATTTCATACGTAAAGATCTCTAAATAAAATGATATTGATATAAAATGATATTTGTGGACGTATTGTATAACGCATTCCAACGTTCCTTCTGTTCTATAATCGTTTCCTTGACAAATATAATATAACTTCGTTAAAAATTAAAATAGAAATATCTACGTGCTTGAATGCAAACGAATGGAATTAGAAAAATATGCGAATGCTGTTTCTGTTGCTGCTGCTGCTACATTTTTCATTCAAAAAATCATATTTTTTTAATTCTTTTATATGCTTAATAATTTTAAACTTATCTTACTGACTATGAACGAATGAATTTTTAATTAAAAAAAAAAAAAAATAATAACTGTGTGAGATCAAATTCTCGGAAATAAATGTAAACGAATTTTAGTCAATCCTGACAACTTTTGAAAATCTAACATAAGCGTAATCGGAAACTGGATACGAAAAGGATCTATCTAAATATGTGTAGGTGTGTGTGTAGGTGTGTATGTGGATTTATAGTACAGAAAGGAAGTCGATCGTATCTCAAGCGAGTACGAATATCTCCGGAAGCTAAGAAAAGGGACACGTTGAAAACTGGACGTTGAAAGAGAAAGAAAAAAAAAAAAAAGAAAAACAAGTGTGAGAGAGAAACAGAGAGAAAAAGAGAAAGGATACCTAACCGAAAGATTGGCCGACATACCAGGTCAGAGGTTTCAGTGTCCTGGCTCGAATTCCTTATCGTTCCATTCATCCACCCTTCCTCCATTTTCCTTCTCTTCCTCCTCCTCCTCCTCTTCCTCACTTCGAAAGACTTTTTTTTCTTTCTCTTTTTCCTTCTACACTTTTTTTAGACTTTCCTACAGCCATCATCATCTGACTTTTCTTCATGCTACGGCAGGTAACAAATAGCAGGTATTTAAAAATAATAATAATAATAAAATGATTATAAAGTCGCTATCGATAGGAACGATTGAACGATACAAAGGAAAACCATTATGAGAAAATTCAGTAACGTTAATTAAATCGAATATTTTGTAGTACAATTTAATTACTTGTTTATTAAATTAATTATCGATCTAGTTTGTCTTCTTTTTCTAAAGTTAAATCGTTCAAGAAAAGAAAATTATTGCAATGGAACGAGAATAAGACTCGAGAAGTCAATTAAAAGTTCATAAAATATGATAAATGTTCTCTTGCAGTTGTTATGGATATATAAAATATACTTAATTGAGTTTTAAGTATTTAAAATAATCAGAAAAGTTTCAATTATTATTTACTATAAAAGAAAAATATTTTAAAGAAAAGTTAAAGATTTTCTTTCGCGAATTTATTTTTTTTAAATAAATTTAAATTCATTGTACACATTAAAAAAGTAAAATTGAAACATATACGTACGTGTGCGTATTATTAAAATACATATGCCTATAAATGCTAATTTTTGGTGTGGTAGTTAAAAGGTTGCGTCAGGGTTTTTTCATACTTAGAAGATACAAATGCTACTTTTATTTATGTATTATAAAAATATAATGTTTCTAATATGTTTAGAAGACTTTCTAAGTTTATAATTCATCATGTGGAATTTTTAAAAAATTCCAAAACTGCAATGCTTAAAAATGCTAATTTTTGGTATGGTATTTAAAAGGTTGCGTCAGGATTTTTTCATACTTAGACGATACAAATGCTACTTTTATTTATGTATTATAAAATTTTAATGTTTCTAATATGTTTAGAAGAACTTCTAAGTTTAAAATTCATCATGTGAAGTCTTTAAAAATACGTGTAAAGCTTTTCCATCTTTTCATCCTAATGAACGAATCTCTTTCTAAGTATCCACTTCCATGAATATCATATATGTACTAAGTAGCTAGTTGAAAATTATACATAACGCATCCATATCTATTACAAGCAACGTGGTATTATTAAGGAACGTGTAAATGGGTCATTAGGTATGCGTCTACCTAAATGCGGAAACTCTGATATTCTCAGAAGTTTGTACAATCAATGTGAAGTTCGAGACAACTGTCATTTGAATTTCTAAACTACCTTGATGAATCAATCAGTATTATTATCAATTATATTCTAAATAAATCGAAATAAATTCAACGTTTAATATTTTAAAAAAAAAAAAAAAAAATGAAAAATATCAAAATCTTACAATAACAAATAAAATAAAATTCAACATTGATTTTTATTGTCAATTTTTAATGAAAACTTTTACTGAACTAATGTATTACATATTCTAACTGTAATAAAAACACAACAACAACAACAGAATACAAGAAACCGATCAAATCCTTAGAACCTTGATAAGAATTTGATCGTAAAGAACATAATCTCTTTTTACAACGAAACTTTAACAGTTCTTTTTTACAATTTACATAATTAATGAAGCCTTCACGGATTATCGCCGTTTGCTCTTCTTCTTCTTCTTCTTCTTCTCGTTACTCAAGAAAGTAGCAACGTTGCATAATCAATCATTTGAATCATTAAAGAACTTCGCATGGCGACTTTAATGTAAGATTTTTACCTATACCTCTCACGATTTTTTAATTTACATTTTCTTTATCCTACTTCCATCCCCGTTCTCTTAGAAAAACGTTAAAAACGTTTCCCCCTTTTTTTTTTTTATCCTCCATTAACAGATTTCTCACGCGATTGTTAGTTTCGTCAAAGTGTCGTTTAAACTGTTTTTTTTTCTTTTTTTTTTTTCTATAAAATATAAATTTAAATAGATTTACCTTTTGATAGTTAAAAAAAAAATAAAAAAAAGAATACAAAATAAAAGGTAGAAGTAAAATTTTTTGTGTTAATAATTAAGAATAATATTTTTTATATAAAAAAAATTAACTTCAAAACCGAGTCAATTATTCTGCAATTATTTTTATCATAATAGTTCATTTTTCATTTATTATTATATTTTTAAATTATTATTATTTCTATTATAATATTATTTTTGTTAAAGAACTTACATTAATTTAAATATACCTCTCACATTTTGTTAACATTAACAAAAGTTCATCTCACTTCTATTTCTTTTATTTTACTTTCATTCAAAAAATATTTAAAAAAAAATCCTTTATGGTATACATTTCGCTTACAAATCGAATATCCATGAACGAGGACGTATGCATTCTAAGTGCATCGTTGAACAGCCCGAAGGTAGGTTGTCATTTTGGAAACTGCTTGGATTGAGTACTATTTCTATACAGACACACACACACACACACACACACACACACACATAAACACACACCTATATTCTATACTTATACTACTACTTTCCTATCTCCCATGTAAATACAACTAGGAAAATACGTGTCTATATACAATTGGTCGGTATAGTCGAATATATACGGTCCCTAAGGTTTTATTAAAAACACATCCTTTTTTTACTTTGGGCGAAATGCAACCACTCTGTGTGCTATCATTTCATTTAAAAGTAACGCAACTTTTCTGCTATATGTTCCCTGTGACGTGATACGACGCATCAAAGATGCCTTTTCATCCTGAAACTTTTTAATAAAGTTCACCAACCACTCACTCACCTTTCATCTCTCTTTCTTTCTCTCTCTCTCTCTTTTGCTTTTTATTATTCTTGTTCTTTTTCTTTCTATCTCTGTCTCTTGTTCTTACAAATCTTGAATGATTCTAAAGAAATAAATGTAATGTAAAAAATTGCAATTACGATACGATATCTCTATATTCTTATCTTTCAATTTAATTTATGTAATGTATGTATGTATAATTTTTGTTTTAATTCATGTATAATAATTTATACGTAAATACAACGATGCTTACACGTTCACGTTCCAACAAGGACTGTTGTATTTCGATCAATCTTATTATTTATTCTTTGTTTATATTGATTGTGTTATGTTATCATTCTATCCTACTTGAACTATTTGTTTTTATCCTCTTATCTATAACGAACCTTGGGTATCATCCACGGTCGTTCAACTCGAGATATTTTCTTTCTTTTTTTATTTATTCTTATCGTTTATACTCATGCATACGTAAACATACGTAATAAATAATACTTTTAATAAATCACATTTTGAAAATCATTTCAATATTAAATTTGATTCGAACTGAATGATTTATTTTTTGATTGATAATAATAAAAAAAAAAAAAAGAAAATATCGAAGATACTTCGAAGATTGTAAAATTGTGTTAAGTGAATGTTATATTTTTCCTATAAAAAAAAAAAAGAAATAATGAAAATAATGAAAATAAACATTTGTCCTTTTTCTTTTCGTGGTATTAGTAACACGTACGAAAGAAAATTGCGCATGGGTATATTAATGTTGTATCAGACAAGAAATATTATAGTATAAAAATGCGTGCTCGTGTTTGGAAAAGCCGTGAATAACGACTCTCGCGTTAAATCTAGTTGCAATTTATGACATTCTCCCAACTCAAAGCTCCCTTCTCCATCCCCCCTTACACCTTTCCCTACCCCTCATACGAGTGCATATTTATGATCCCACTCGCATTTTTGCTCGTACGAGCTTTATTCGTGACACGAGCTATTTCGTAATGATGATGATGGGAAGAACAATGTTGGGAAAATGCTGTACAAACTGTGAGTGATATCTATTATTATTATTATTAATAATAAAATGTAACTTTATCCAAGAAATAATATAATCATATTTATATATATATATATTTTAAAAAATAATTTATAGGTACATTTAAAAATAATTATTATATATATATAAATATATTCATTATATATTTTATCACGTACATTACTATATAATTATATTATTATTAAATGCATATATATTATTTAATATATAATATACTATATATAAATATTATTATATATATTATATATTATTATATTATTATATTATTATATATATTATATATATATTATATAATAATAATTATATTAATAT
>NW_015148984.1:576225-597412 GCF_001465965.1 Polistes dominula
GGGGGGAGGGGATATTTTATCTGTATTTTTTTCGTATTTTATTTTTTAAAGAGTTTCTTTTGCTCTTATCTAAATTGTAAGGATTACGAACGTAGGACCAACATGGTGGTGGGTCTTGTGAATAAAGTGGCTCGATTAAAATTTTACGATGCAGTCTTTCACTGCGATCGGATCGTCATTGCAATTACTCTTTCTCGGTAACTCCTATCCGATAGTCTCGTCTTTCTTTCTCTCTCTCTCTCTCTCTCTCTCTTACTCTTTTTCTCTTTTCTTTTTTTCACTATACACCACTCACACCTTTAAACACCCACTACTCACCGATTGGTCATCCAATACTAACTACTTCCTTTCCTACATCGAATAAAAGTTTCATTTTGTAACCCGTGCTATCACCTGCCTATACTTTGTTCTTCTTTCTTCTTCTTTTTCTCTTTGGTTTCTTTTTTTTTTTTTTGTCTTCTTCTACTTTTTCGAGATTTCGACGGAAGAACGGATATAACAATAGAATCCTTAATGAGAAGTGGTTTAAAAAAATCAACTGACATTTCAGTTAGAAAAGTCAGTTTCTCGTTAAGACGAATAATTTTCTTCTTCTTTCTTCTTCTTCTTTAGATTTTTTTGTTATTCTTTTCTTCTTTTTATATCTTCTTTTTCATCATTCTCATCGACTACCAGAATGATATCGGTTACTTTTTCTTAAACCGTTTACATTTTCTACTATTATTTCACTGTATTTTATTCGATACAATAATTTCACTATGAAATTATTTAAATTGTTACATACTTTGATCAAATTTATTTGATCATTTACTTGTTTTATTTTGTGTTGTTAAACGAGCATCAATTTTTGATCTTCTTCATTCACCCCCCACTCATGAATGAGATTTATCTTTGACGTTAAACGATTCTGAAACACATTGCTTTGTCTATGTCTTGAAGATACTTAAATATAATATATATATGTATAATATATCTGTCAAAAATCATGAGAGATAGGAAACATATTTATAAGATATAAATATTTTCTACGGAAGATTGGATAACTCTGAAGTAGACGACGAAGTAGTAGTGTAGTAGAACGGGATTTAATGGATTACCCAACTTGATCTTTACGAGCAAGACTAAGGTAAAGTAATCTCCGTTAACAAATTGTTCGTAAAATGGTAAACGAGTAAAATCAATCGTTAATTATATCCGTTTGATTTAACGATAAGGAATTATTCAAGCGTTATCATTAAATACTACAAAATCTTATATTTAATATTTCACAATTTATTCAAATAATATTTAAGTTTGTTTTATTTCAATTGATGTATTATTTAAATGATTTATTATTTTATTTTTTTTTTTTTTTTAATAAAATACAATTAATACAACTACGTTTTTCATTTTAACAAAATCTTTGCAAATATGTCTATTAATAAAATAACAAAAATATATATCCTAATATATATAAATGACGTGTCACGTTGTTTGTGCGCAATATACTCCTAAACTACTGAACCGATTTTAATAAAATTTTCTACACTGTGTGCAGTTTCATCCAACTTGAAAGATAGAATAGTTTATATCTCAATTTATAATCGGTCTAAGGTAATTCGTTGACTTAAAGACGTGTGTATCGGACTGATTGTGAGCCACAGCAACGCTTGGTGAGGCACCCCTAGTATATATATATATCAAATTTATCGTAAATCTATTACTAGTTGTTCTAAATTCTAGTTCAAATTTTCCCCTAGTTCCATGAACGATGTTGTTAACGATTTGTAGTCAAATTAGAGCAATACGAACAAAACGAATTATAAACGTGCGAGTATTTTGGTCTACCGCAATGATTAATTACTTGGCAGTCAGTTATAAACAACCAAAGAGGGTAGTATAGATCATTTTAGCGATACCAGATATCAAGTAAATTAAATCTCTTCCTTTTCCTCATCCTCCGCTTCCTACCCTCTTCCACCTTCTTTATATTATAATTTTAGTTATAAAAAAAAAAAAGAATAAAAGACAATTAACCCTTTGAGTGGTGAATACTTTTAATTAAAAAATGTTTTGCAGGAACGAAATAATTTATTATTAACTATATTCTATAATAATATATTTGATAATGAAAGTTAGTTAATTAATATAAACATTACATTATATATTTTATATTAATATTACCAAACGCATATATGCGTTCATAGAACTCTAAGGGTTAATTGAAATGATAAATGTAAAATCCTAGCAAATCGATTTAAAACACTTTGGAATGTGTAGAATAATAATTGACATTAAAGAATTGTCATTTTATTAATTCACCACCACCAATCAGCCCATTCCACCGTCTCCCCTTTTTCCATCCATTTTCTTATCTTTTTTACATTTTCATCTATTCGAAGGATATCTTAGAATTACCGTCGTGAAATATTTCGATTAAAATCCTCGTCCCTTTTCGACATAATTATACTCATCGATTTGAAAGTTATCTCTTCCTAGTTACCACCTTATTCATTTCTCTTACTTTGCTCTCAAGATTCTTCATCGTTTTGCTTAAAAGGTATCACGAGTAGTTAGTTTCTTCTAATATTTAAATCGAGTATATTCGGATTTTCCATATAACCCGGTAATAGAAATCGGTAAGTAACGTTGAACTACCTTAGTAGTCGATTAAATATCAATAGTCGATATCGAATTACATTTCCTAGGTTAAATGGAAATTCAAGGTAAAACTCTGAGAAAATGAAAAAAAAAAAAAAAAAAAAAAAAGAAAATATACTGGATATATAAGAATTCGAGATCCAAGTCAAAGTTAAAATCAAAGAAAAAAAAAAAAAAACAAAAAAGAAAGAGAAAAATGATCTGTACGATAAAAATACTCTTTCGTAGTAATAGCAATATTTTAATGAGAAACAAAATGTTGTTTTAATCTCATTACAATATTATAACCCTTTTCCAATTAATTTTATATTCTATTCGATTGAAAATAATACATGAGAAATATTATATTTTTTTTTTAAATAAAAAATACAATACAAGAACATTTTTTTATCCTATATTATATTACATATATTATATTAATTATTTTGCAATTATTATAATAAATATTTTTTATTATATATAATATAATTATTAATATTATTTTAATATTAATATTATAAATATATATTGTATTGTAAATATATTTAATAAAAAATATAAATAAAAATATATAGAAAAAATATTGTAAATTATATAATTATTAATGTTATATCTATATATAATATATAAATATATATTATTATATAATATATATATATTATATAATATATAATATATTTTATTATATTAAATATTATATTAAATATCTTGCAATATTTTGCATATGAATCAAATGATCCCTTATACTCTATAACTATTAGAATTTATTATTTATATACAAAACAACAAATTAGAATTTTCCTCAGAACATTAGTTGTAAGTGTAAGCAACAGATGTAAGCTATCGAAAATAGGATTGAAATAAAGGATATGAGGCTCTTTCGAACATTTTCGAGGCAGCAACAGTTGGCCGTTTCCTATCTTCTCTGCCTCTCTCTCTTTCTCTCTCTCTCTCTCTCTCTCTCTCTCTCTCTCTCTCTCACTTTCTGATGTATAATTCATTAAAAACGAATTGAAGAAAAAAAAAAGAATGAAATAATATGAAAGGAAAAAGAAAAGAAAGAAAGAAAAATACATTTTACTTCTTACTTAAGTAAAATCTTGATTACGAGCTAAAGGAGTAGTGTTGGTGATGGTAGTGGAAGATTGGAGGGTTGAGTTCGAGTGAGAAATACGAGATTTAATGAACATCAAAGTTTTTAGGGTTCTTCGTTTTTCGTAGAAAAAAAAAAAAAAAAAATTAAAAAAAACTCACGTTGGGGTTCCTCCTTTAATTAAATGGTTCTTAAGAAAGTTTAACTCGTTGTCTTTTTTTTCTTCTTTTTTTTATACTTGACGAAGAAACAAATCGAACTAAAAAAGGAATAAATGAAAGGGGGTTTGGGGTGAGGAGGTAGGGGGGGGGGTGGATAATAAAGTAACAATCGTATTTTCTCGTTCGTTGATTAGTCTTTTTTTCGTTGAGTTTCCTTTTTCGAAGAGGAGATTGATAGCCCACCCTCATTCGCAGAAATCCAATAAGATCCTGAGAAACGTTTGTCAAACTAGAAGAGAGAGAGAAAGAGAGTGAGAGAGAGAGAGAGAGAGAGAAAGAGAGTGAGAGAGAGAGAGAGAGAGAGAAAGAGAAATTGTAGTAGCATAGCGCGGTTGTATCAGAAAACTCGGCTTTTCCCGAAACCAAAGACCAAAATTGATGATAGTAGTGGTACGACGACGATACTCGACTTTTTCTCGTCGCACACCATTAATTCGTTTTCCTAAAATCACAGACTGCTAGATAGAAAGAAAGAGAGAGAGAGAGATAGATAGATAGAAAGACGAAATTCTTTTCGTCAAGGTTGACTACGTTTTTCTCTGGTTAAGTATCGTTTCTCGTTTTAAATGAGATCTCGATAAAAATGTGATCCTAAAAAAAATTCTTCATTTTCTTTTTTTTTGTTTATTTTTATAGTTACGAGAATGCATCTGATTGATAGATAAGTTGGATATGGTATTGAAGATAGTTAAACGAAAGATAAAAGAAAAATTGATTCGTGTATGCAATGAGTGTTTTTCTAAAAATCGTACACACATGTGCCCATAATTATAAAAGTGGTCCTAAGTCAAAATTAAAGAAAAATGTAGAAATAAATACATTATACAATTCTAATGTAAATATGTTCAAATATACTTAATAATATTATTTATAAATATATAAAATATATTATTAATATATTAATTTATAATTCAATACTATTATATTATATATTCATATATTTATTTAATTTATTAATACATTAATAATATAATTATTGAATATAATTTTTAAATAATATATTATATTATAAAATTTTCAAACGAACATCGATCATTTATCTGCGTTTTACGAAAAATATTAAATAAGAAAAAAAAATTAATTTTAAACTTATACATCTTATTTACAATAAAAGATTGGGGAAAAAAAGGGTGACAAAATAAATATCACGGTTTATAAAAACCATTTTTCGTTGTTGCGAGAAAAAAAAAATTTGTCATCGGCTTTTGTAACAAAACGAACGATCAAAGTTCTTCGTGAGTCTTCCATCCTTTGGGAATTAACGAACCAACGAACCAATCGTATTATAGTTTAATCCTATTAAAAGATTTCGTCGCCGACCCCCATCCAAACCACCCACCCACTCATCCACCCATCGTTTCGAAAAGCAATGATTACTTTACGAAAATACACAAATAAATAAATAAAAAAAAAAAAACCAAAAACTTCTCGAATCAATCCCGTTCTTCACGATTTATAAAAAGTAGAAGAAACTGACCAAGTAAAAATTAAAATAAGAATACAAAAAATTACAGTTGATGATAAAACCTCTTCAAGGGATCTAAACAAAATATAAAAAATAAAAAAGGAAATTTATTTATAGGAGGGGACAGAAAGGAAGGGGAAAGGGTGGTAGGACTCTCTAGTTGATGTTAACTTTTGTCGTAATACTTCTTTTGAAGATTTAACCATTAATGTGAGAGAGAAAGAGATATTCCATTTATATTATATAAAATCGCGTTTATTAGATGCTTTCAACGATAACTTCTACTAGCGGGGTAGTAGAAAGTTTCGTTGCAAACTCGATTAACTCTGCTCATCTTTCTCTCTCTCTCTCTCTTTCTCTCTATTACTTTAACAGAAATATATTCGATTTATTTGAAAAACTCAGATGTATGTGAGTGTGCGTGTTTTCAAAGTTATAAGAGAAATTTATATGTATATATATAAAAGGATAAATTAAACGAATACAAATTTCATCTATATATTTTTCTCTATAAAACCCCGTGGCTTTTCAAACTAAAAAGATCAATCTCTCTCTTTCTCTCTCTCTCTCTCTCTCTCTCTCTGTCTCTCTCTCTTTTGGTAGTAAGAACATCTTGCGGGAGCTTGTGAATTTAATCGCATTAAAAAGGACCGTGGTAAAGGTGCTCGTAAAAGGAGTCACGAAAGTCACCGAGAGAAAGAGAGAGAGAGAGAGAGAGAGAGAGAGAGATAGAATGAGAGAACTTTGCAAAACGTTTTACGATCTGGTCTGAACATTATCGAGAGTTTAAAGACCTCTTTCAAACGTGGTTTATATCAGTCACGCTGACGAATTAGTCATGAAATGAGAATATTTTACGATAGTAAAATATATATATATATATATTATACATAAATGTATTTTTTTTTTTTACCTTGCATGATTACGTTTTGTGATACCTATTCGTGGTGATATAGTTCATAACACGTAAAGAAACTTTTTTTTTCCAGACAAGTATCAACAACCTCGTAGAAAACATGTTTTTCAACTACACTATTTTCCATACTTACGAAAATAACTTTTTTATTTTTTTGGGGAGGAGGGGGGGGGTTCTTTTTTTACCTTTTTCTATTAATTCGATGATAAACATCATCGTCATATAAAAGTTAGTGACGTTCGTCCTTTTTTCTTTTTCTTTTTATTTTTCTCTAAAGTTAATCAATTACTTTATAAGATCCGATAATAATAATATATCGATTCGTGGTTCCCCATTTTTTTATATCGAACAAAATCGTTAAGGTTACTTCTATCGTGATGAGAATATTCGCAGGTGTGAAATTTAACGTGAGTGTTTCTATGAAATAAAATATGAATAATCGCATGCATCGACTTATATTTAATTAATTTGATAATGTTAACGCGATGAGATTGCTTGATTAATAAAATAGTTGACTAGATTTATACTTTCCAATATTTTTAATAATCATATACACACAGACATACATACACACATACCATCGTTTCCAAAGATATTAATATTGGATAAAGGTAAGTTATTGTTTTTCTATTTTTTTTTCTCTTCCTCTTCTTCTTCTTCTTCTTCTTTTTTATTTTTCTTTTTCAAATATGAATTTATAATGTAGAAATATCGATCGAAATTATATTATAAGATTTTAACGATAATCAATGCAATTAATCGAGCAATACTTTTCCATACGAAAATTGCATGATTAAGATAACGTTGCTAATGCATTTCCAGGTGCAAGATTTCAATGTGATATCAAAGTGAAAGAGGAATGAACGGTCACGTCAGTTTATGGTTTAATATATTATGGTTGACGTTATACCTATGTGAATTCGATCGATTCAATTAAAAAAAAGAATACACATTTTTTTTATCAACCTTACTATACGAACTTACTTATGGTACTTTTAACAAATCAATCTGACTCGTGTAGTCCTATATTGAAATAGTTTTCCAACATGACGAACAAAACTAAACAATCAACGAGTAATATTCTTGAAACCCCGTTTTCGAAGAAGGTTCTTTTTACGATAGAAATCTTTTTACTTCACCATTTATGCGCCAGTAATTCGACAAATTCGATACGATAAAATCTCGAATTATTTTCCTACGTAATTATTTATTATTTGTTTCTTGTTTTTTTCTTTTACTTTCCTCGTTAAATATACATACATACGATTATTAATTTCGCTATTCGAATTTGGAACAAACAAAATAAATAATCGTGCAATTTGATTTACATTAGAATCGAATAATAAGAAACGCGATAAGCGTAAAAATTGATGATAAAAAAGGAAGATAAACTTTTAATCCTTTTACTTGGATATAAAAAAAATGTACACTCACCTTGCATTTTGGATAATCCTCCTCCGGGGATGGCCTTTTCCAACCGAGCAACGGGGGTATACAAACAAGGGCGGATAATAGCCAGACGAGGGCAATCATAAGTGCCGCCCTGGCCGGTGTTCTTTTCTTCAGATAATCAACAGCTTGTGTAATGCTCCAGAACCTATCAAGACTTATCAGGCATAGGTTCATGATGCTAGCCGTACAAAGTAGTACATCCATCGCCGAATAAATGTCGCACCACCAATACCCAAAAATCCAATAACCCATAATCTCGTTAGCTAATGAAAATGGCATTATAATGAGACCCAAGAAAAAATCGGCAACAGCTAAACTGGCTATAAACCAGTTTTGAATATTTTTCAATGCCTTTTCCGTAGCAATAGCTATTATCACTAACATATTACCAACTACGATGATTATCATCAGTAATGTGGCAATGATAGATGCCAAAATGATATGCGGCAATGTATATCCGGATGGATACATACTATCACCGTAAACGATCAATGTCTCGTTGTTGCTATCATTATTATTATTATTATTATTAAATGGATATTGCATACTCCCGTTAAATATGGAATCGTTCGAGTATGAATCGGCAAAGTCTTCTTCCATCGTGTCTGAGGTTATACCAAATAGAAGATCGACGCCAAGGCTGGAACCACCTGTGAAGATCTCAAACGTACTTCTATTTGAGATACTTGAAATGAATGAAGAATCTTCTATGTCGCAGCCACAGCCGAGGGGATTTTCTCTTCCACCTCCTCCTCCACCTCCACCTCCTCCTTCTCCTCCTCCTCTCGGCTGTTCGCCGATCCTCTCAATCGGATCGTTCAAAGTACCGTTCTCTTCCGATGACACGATTTTTCCGCCAATCCTCCTTCTACTACTATTACTACTACTACTATTATTATTATTATCTTCAATAGTAGTTTCTGTGGTGTCGTTGTTCCAATCGCTGGTCCAACCGACGGCAAAATCGGTAAGACTTGTTAAATTAATTTCCGTTCTATCCTCTTCTTCCACGTTATCCACGTTTATCGTAGAAAATGATGAAGTTGTTGTCCCGGGAACCGTTGTAGAACTATACCACGTCATGTTCTCCTCGAATATGCTCCTCGTTGACGCCGTTGCCGAGCTAACGGCGTCCTCGTTAGACATAATGTTGCCGAAGACTGGCGGGATCATAACTTCTTTCACCCACGCCGTCTTCTGCGAATGCTATCTCGTTGATAACGTTAAAATTTCGTCGTAAGACGATGATGTACTCGCAATCGTAATTCTTGACGATGAAGAAGAAGAAGAAGAGGAAGAAGACGATGAAGATGTTGAAGATGAAGAAGAAGAAGAAGAAGAAGATGTTGACGATGAAGACGAGGACGAGGATGACGAAGAAGATGACGATGAAGAAGTTGACGATGAAGAAGTCGACGAGGATGTACCATCGCCGCTCGTGGAAGTTTCTTCCGATGTCGCCCCTATCGGGGAACTTGGATGACACCTTGCACTCGGTGCCAGTTCTAATAACAACAACAACAAGAGTGTGGTGGTCTCGTCGCATCTCGAGGCCAGCGCCGTCATGCCCGCTTCGGCATTATGTCATTCTTTTATCAAAAAAAAAAAAACTATCCAACTTTTTTTTTCTTTTTCTCACTCCCACACCTCTCCTCCTTATCAATTCCACCCTTTTTTACTCGACACTTATTTTTCTCAAGTCAACTGAATGCACTGAGTAAGTATTATTTATTATGTAACAAATGAGAGAGAGAGAGAGAGAGCGAGAGTGGATCCTGTTTTATCTTCTTTCTCTTCAAACTATCTTTCTCTCTCTTTTTGTATATATACATATATATATAATAAACTTTTTTTTTTTTTATTTAATAAAACCTTATGAATCGTTTCGTCTACATAAAAATTACGTAGATCATTCTTTCTGAAGCTAATATCTGGGGCTGGTACGTGACGCTAGGTGACGCGAACCATTGCCTTCGATGAAGAAGGCGTCGAGATGTCCTCGTTTTTTCTCTTCCCTTTTTTCTTACTACATATATATTCCTTCTTCTTCTTTGTTTTTTTTTTCTTCCTATTTTTTTGTGTCCCTTCGTTTTTCTACGTCATCCTCCTTCGTCGTTGTCTTAATCGTAGATTGGCCCTTGATTTATTGCTTTGCGTGAGTCGTCGTGACTCTCCTGAATTCACTGGGCTCACGACGATAGTGTGTTAAATACGAACGAATGAACAACCAAAAAAAAAAACAAATGTATTTATATATACATATATATATAGGATATAGAAGAAAAGATATAGAGAGAGAGATAGAGATAGAAAGTGAGAAAAAGTAGAATTAGAAAAAATCAAAAAAAGATTTACGAACAGCTCGGGGTTTGGATTGATTAATCGAAAAAGCGAAAGATTAAACTTTTCTTGCGTTTAAACGCATTGTAGAAATAGAAAGAGAGAGAAAAAGAGAGTTAGAGAGAGAGAGAGAGAGAGAGAGAAAGAGAAAGAGATTAAAATTTGCGATGAAAATTGGTCCCCCTTTTTTCTAACTTTTCCTTTAAATTAATCTCGTATACGAGTCTTAAACACGAACGGTAATAGTGAATTCGAGAGAGAGAGAGAGAGAGAGAGAGAGTGAGTGAGAGAAAGTATGTGTGTGTGTTTGATTATGTGTTCGTGTGAGAAATGGAGAGAGAGAGAGAGAGAAAGAGAATATACTTCGTTAATTTAAGAAAGCTTGATTGCTTATCGGAACCCTATAAGTTCCTTCTATCTCTCTCCTCTCGTAAAAGTACTTAGTCCCTTCGTGTTTAAAAGGTCCCGACCTTCGAAATTAACCCCCGTACACGCTGATTTCGCACTAACGACGTCCGCGAGTTAATAATTAATTATCGCAACGGGACTAAAAGCCTAAGCGTTGGATACCCGTACTGCTCCGACCTGCTTTCCGAATCGTATTTGGAAGATAAACGTTTCGTAGATTTATATATATATATATATACATATACATATATGTATGTATATATAAATGTATGTATAATATAAAAAAGTAAAAAGAAAGATTAAGAAGAAATTTTTAATAAAAAGAACAAAAATGATTGTGCGGGTTTTAGGATTATAAACCGCCGAAAAAGTACACTATATGTATATATATATATATATATATATATATGTATACATATATGTTAATATTGGTCGCGCGCGAATGCGCGCACACACACACACAAACGTTAAAGGGCGCTATTTATTAAAAATGCACACACAATAAGATTTTCAACGCGAAAAAGTCGAATAATTTTCACGTTAAATAGCCGCGATCGGATCGATCTTTTGAATAAAAGGGCTTTGAGAAGGAAGGGGGGAAGGGTGTCGAAATTCGACGGGCGGCAGAACAACATTCGTCGTCGTAATATATATATTCGTTTTTACGCTTTTTACGTATTAAATCTCGTACGCGTAATATTCATCTAAATACAAACGTACACATTGAATAAATGACTAATTTAATTAGTGGTGTTCTTATTTATTAAATATAGATCATCATCATCATCATCATCATCATCATCATTATTTAACGACTATCGAATATAAGGAAAAATTGATTTTAATTGGAAACGGGTTATAGAAAAATGGAAATATGTGAAGAGAGAGAGAGAGTTTATTTTTTTTTTTTTTTTTTTTTTAGACAAGTTACTATTTGAATGATTGTTTCAAGTGTTTTATTGAAAAAAAAAATAGAAATGAGAAGAGAGTTGTTTGATTTCTTTTCTCTCTTCTTCTATACACCCACTCTCATTCTCTCTCTCTCTCTCTCTCTCTCTCTCTCTCTCTTTCTTTCTTTCTTTCGTACACGCGGTCACGCGACAATGTAATAATATCTTTTACAACGTGATTCTCTCTTTCTCTCTCTCTCTCTCTCTCTCTCTTTTACGATAAACAAACTCAACCGATCGCGTGGGATCTCGTCGAACCCTTTTCCTCTCTTTTTCTTTTTCTTTTTTTCCTTTTTATCTATCTATGTACACCTATTTACACGGTGGTTACGAAGTCATTACCTCGTAACGAGCAACGTTCCCCCTATTTTTATTTTTTTATTTTTATTTTTCTTGTTTTTTTCTTTCTCTCTCTTTTCTAACGTCTTGCTTTTTCTTTTCTCTATACTCTACGTGTTGGTTTTTTTTTTTTTTTTTTTTTTTTTAGTGCACGTGTGTATTATATTACGTTTATGAATGTAGCTACTATACGTGTACCAGATGATTAGCAATGAAGATTTCGAAAATCGAATTTTACAGATCTTCTTAATTGTTTTTTTTTTTTTTTTTTTTTTTTTTTCTACGTCTCTCTAATCTCACGTATTGTACTTTTACAATCCCTTTTAATAAAAGTTTTTCACAAGCAACACCTACACCATTACCACTTCCACACCAACACCAACAACACCGGTAGGAATAATCACAACAGCGAGTTCGTCGATCCCACGTATCGAAGAAAATCTTCTCAACGATATAGTAATTTTCGATCACAATGACGATGATATTCCTCTTCTTCTTCTTCTTCTTCTTTTTTTATGCTACCTCTTCTTCCATCCAATTGCATCGTTTCGTACCACTTTCTTTTTAAGTTGCATGACTTTTTTTAACTTATCTTCAGTCAACAATCTTTCCTTACGTTTTATTATTTTCTCTTTTGCTTTCTTTCTTCTTATCAATCTTCCTCCTCTTTTTATTCGTCTTTTGATTTTATTTCTTTTTCTTTTTTCCTTCGATGATCGAAACCACCAGAACCACCACCAACCACTACCACCACCACCACCACCACCACTACTACCACCAATACCACACCGATGACCGAACGAATCCTCGTTTTCTACGATCTTTCAACCATAAGAAAATTTACTCCAAATTCACAGTTTATTGTTCCACTATTCTTTTCTTATGTCTTTCCTTCTCTCTTACCCCATCTCAATTTATTTTCTTGTCTTTCAAAGTAACGTCACTTCTTTTTTTTTTTTTCAATGCTGACAAACGCGTGCGTGCGTGCGTGCGTGCGTACGTGCGTGCTTACGTGCGTGGGTGGATACGTTAATGTCAAGTAACGCAATTTACTCGCACTTTTAAACTAAACTTGATCTCAACTCTCGTTTAATTATAAATTTTCTTTTTCTATACTCCGATAGGGGTTTTTTTTTTCTTTTTTTTTTTTTTTTTATATTTTACGAACAATTTGTATTCTCTCTTTGCTTCTAACCAGGCAAATTATCCACGTAAACAGTGTTATGTGTTTTCTGTACAATCAGAACGAATCGTTGCTTCTTAACTCGGGAACACTGAAGAAGAAACGCACGAGTTTCGATTTGATAGAAATGATAGGAATCGAAATAGGTTTAAAAAGTAACATAAAAGAAAGAGAGAGAGAAAGAGAGAGAGAGGCACACACACACACACACACGTATAAATAAAAATAATTGATTAATTAAAAATGATAGATTAAATATCTCAATTTTTAATCATAGCATACATAAAATTATCCAATCAAATGAAATATTAACCATCCTGAAAATTTAAAAGAAAGAAATCAAAGACGTGAACACGACGTAAAAATGAAGAAGAAGAAGAAGAAAAAAAAATTGAGACTTTCCTCTGAACTATTTTGCACTTGCTGCACGTAACGTGAACGTACAAAATTCGTGAACGAATTAAAAGTAAACTAAATAAGGGAAATGTGTGAATGAGTGAGAATTGAGTGATTGAGTGCGTGCGTGTGTTTAGTTACGTTTCTTACGTAGGGGGACAGTTCGAGGTTGTCTCACGGGTGTTTGGGAACGCACTGCAACCGTGAGGAACTGGAGCTAGGAACTCGAACTCCCTCTCGCGTCTCGTTTGGGGGTTGGTTGGTTGGTTGCTTTCTCTCTCTCTCTCTCTCTCTCTCTCTCTCTCTCTCTCTCTCTCTCTCATACTACGTAGCAAGGATATCGAAAAGGGGTAGTAGCAGCAAGAGTTGGTGGTAGTGGTAGTGTTAGTGTTGATGTGATAGTAGTAATGGTGGGAGTTGTGCGCGCGTGTGATCGTACGTACGTAAATGTGCGCCCTCTCGTTCCTTTCGCAAGCGAAGGGAGGTTCGGAAAGGGTTCGAAAGGGAAGAGGGGAGCAACTGTGTGTGTGCGTGTGTGTGTGAGAGAGAGAGAGAGTAAAATGAACGACACAGAGTGAAAAAGGGGAGGGGAATAGATAGGAAGGTGGTTAGGTGGGTGGTTGAGGGTGGTTGGTTGGTTGGTTGGTTTAGGTTGAGGAAAAAGGGAGGTGAGGTTGGAGAGGAGGAGACGAAGAAGAGGAAAACCAGCTGGCACTCTGTGGGAGGCTGACTGGTGTCTCTCTTCGAACGAGCGAACGATCCGTCGTCCGTCCGACGCTTCTAGCGTCGAGGCGCCGTCTGACGGAATCGTCCTTTCCTCACGCGCAAGCGTCCCAACGTCTAACACCCCCCACCCCAAACCCCCACTCTTTCTATCTTTTCCCTTCTCTAGTTTCTAATCTTTTTTTTTTTTTTAACATTCTTCTCTATTTTCTTATACTTTGGTTTTTATCAACAGTTCGGACACATTCGTACGTCGTGATAAAGAATAATAATTTATTTTTATTTTTATTTGTGTCCATAACTATGAAAGTGGTCTAAGTGAATTTTATATAATATTGAAATAACTAATGCAATCTAAACAATTAACTTTTGTACAGTGTCGTTGGAATTATATTAAATTAATTTAATTTTAAAATAATGTTGCGTTGTGTTTTTAATTTTGACCAACTTAAACCACTTTAATAATTATAGGTATATATAGTTTCAAGGATCCCTTTCAATAATCCGAAACTTATTATTATTTGATCATCAACGTTCTACGATAGGAAAGACTAATCTATTGTGATGGATGGATGGATGATGGGTTCTTGTCGTCTTTTCATATGCTTATAAAATTATTCATGCGATCTTTAAAGCTTTTTTTAATCCAAACAAACACGGTTCATAACTTGATTGAAATAGTTTAAATTAAAACGATATTTGTTCAATTAAGTATTATCATTTTAATTTATACGAATTGCATTATGAATTTACTCGACAGTTTCATGGATAAAAATTACATACGAATCGTTATCAATATATCATTGTTCATTTACAAATTTAAATTCATAATTACTTGACCTAGTATATATATATATACTACTACTTATCAATGTAATAGCATAACTCTACTTTTAATAATTGACGTCATATGAAAAATATATAATGTATCATGGAGTAGGTCAGTACCAATTTCTCATTGTAATAATAGCGTGGAACATCCGACATCTGGTAACACACCATGGTTGTTACTTCGCTTCACTCGGTTATCTTTATTGCCGGTAACCATATCGCGAAGATTCCCACATAAATCTTGTACGGCTATTAGATAGAGGAAAGGAAGATTCATCGTGATACTTGCGAGCCGTTATATCACGAACCAATCGTTTTGATGATACGCATGCTTATACGGTTACGTTATTACTCATCATGATATCCGTATATTTTTCTTTTTCTTTTTTTTTTTTTTTTCTTTAACCTAAGTATTTTTTCTGTTACGAGCAAGCACACTCGAAGTATAGTTTATGGTCATGGGAAAATATTTATATTGAAGATATAAAAAGAATTGATTCTTCGTGAGACATTAATTATTTTTTAATTTTGTTATTTGTTCGTAACTATTTAATATAATTATACTCTTCTATCCCCCTACTCTTATTTCAACGATAGTAATATATTTTGAGATAATAATACACTATGTCAGAACTAATAAAGCGAATAGAGGTAACAACGATGATGATGATGATGATGATGATGATGATAGGAAAGTTTTGTTACGCTCATCTCTTAACACAAATGAGTAAGGATTAAAATGAGAAACTTACGCTACTACTAATAGTCGTTGAGAAACCGAATCCTGCTTTATTCGTCGAATTAGTTATACTATTTGTATTGTATTAGCGATGAAACCTTCTCGTACAAAGCCTCTTCCAATGAACATCGAAATTTCAAGTAGAAAATCGAGAGAGAAAGCTTCATCTCTTCTTGTTCACTTATATCACTCTAATTTATTCACTCGTTCATTCGTTCGATTTTCGTGAGACGACTATTCTTCATTTATTCGTTTCTTGATTAATCCAAATGAGTAATAAGAGTATTAGTCAAATTAATTGTTGTTATCGCTCAAAACGATATTATTGCGAAAAGTAAAAAGAATAGGAAAAAGGGAAGAAACGGCGCGAAAAACGAATTATCCACTTCGACTGGCTTCTTATCTTGTTGGAAACGCCATTATTCATTTTTCTCGGTCTGGTATTTCATTCGTCAGGTTGCACCGACCCGCTCGAGAACATCAGAATGAAATAATGGAATCCGATGGGACTGAAAGACATTCCCTTCCAACACTAAACCTCCATCATTACCACTACCACCATCACCACTATCACCACCACCATCAACCGCTACCATTGTGTTTTCTTACATAAGACATAGCAATTTTTAGCTTACTCTCAAAGTGAGCAATAAAAAAGTATGTCATCTCTGGCATTCCCTCTTTGTATTATTTCATACTTGCAATTTCAACATATCTAAAAAGAATCTCATTTCGTAAAACATTATATCCGCTTTTTCTTACTGAAACTCTTAATTCTTATTCGACCATCACTACCACCATCATTACGTTTTACATATCTCAGTGAAATGATAAAAATTCTGAATCATCTTAAAGTTGAACAAAAAGGAAATTTTTCAATTTTCACGCTGCACCGAACACTACTATTGCATCTCAAATTATTTCGAATTTATGTAATCCAATTTGAAATTGTCTTTTTTTTTTCTTTTTCATATATTTATTACGCGAATCTTAACATCGTCCTTTATTATTATTCACAATTTTGTACGAGTTATTAATGTTTTTTTCTTTTTTTTTTTTTTTCAACATTATCATGTAAACTGATTCGTAAAACATTTCGCCACTTTTCCAATACTAAATATCACGTTTTGTTAGTCGTTTCGAAGTTAACTCAATTTGTGTGTCGTCTACCTGTCTGTCCACCTGTTGTATACTTGTTAGTTTGTTTATTTGTTTGCTTATTTGCCGTTTCGTTTATTAAATGTCTATCAAAGTAACTTAACGTGTATAATTTATTTTTTTCTTTTCTTATTCGAGAAAAAAATGAGAATAAAAAGAGTAAAAGGGGGGAAAAAAAAGAAATGAAGGGAGAAAAGTCGAAAGTCACCAAAACTTTTTACTTATCAAGAAACTCTTAGCATTTCACCCTCAAACCTAACTCTCTCACGAATGTTCTACTTACCAGGCGTCATTTTCCTTAGCGAAGATATCCCCGAACAGAGTTCGGAAATAGACGAGTTCGTTGTCGGCACGATGCACGAGAATAAGATCGTTCAAAGTTATCTAGAGAATCCGAATCGTTGATTCTGCTCGAGGAAGTTTCACTTTTCGAAACGAGTTATATATACATGACTACCTTTTCTTCTTCTTCTTCTTCTTCTTCTTCTTCTTCTTCTTCTTCTTCTTCTTCTACTTTTATTTTAAATCTTTCATATTTCTTTCCTTTCGACAGATCGAAAGAGTTTTTTCTTCCACCTGTTTTTCATAAATTATCATCTGACAATTTTTTAAACAAAAATAACATCTTCAATAAAATTAATATTTAAAATCATTTCTCGTATCATTTGTAATTCATAATTATATTATTGAAATTTGCGCCTATTATTTTGTGTATTTTTTTTTTTTTTTTAATTAGAATATTTTCATATCTTTATTTTTAAATTTGATTTTCAAAAATATTATCAAATGTCTACGTTAACGATTTAAAATACACTTTTATCTTTCATATGTTAAATGTTAAATCCTTCATCCAAAATTATCTTATACATATATCCATCCTCTTCTTATAATTTTTTTCAAAGTACAACTATAACCGTGTAACAAAAACTAAAAAAAAAAAAAAACTAAAAAATTAATCATCGTGTCAACAACACAACAACATTTGCTAGCATCAAATAGTCGATACTTAACTTATCACTTATCCTTTCCTTTACTACTACTACTACTACTACTTTCTTTCAAACACCACTTTCACCATATAGTATTTCCTATCCTCTCTTCTCTCCCTCGTCATCCAAAAGATACTCCTTGTCCCTTTTCCCATTGTTGTAAAACTTTACTTCGGTTAACTTGAGGATATCGTCGTAAACTCCGCGGTCCGAACATGCAGGCCTCTCTCTCTCTCTCTCTCTTCACGAGACAGAGATAGAAGACATGTATTGGTGGTAGAAGATGTATGTGTACGTGTATCGGCATTGTTCCTCGTCCTGGAGGACATGCACTATGGTCTGACGTAGAAACTAGTTACAAACTCCTTCCTTTCGGTTCTGTCCTTACGACAAGATACGGGAACATCCTCCCTACCCTACCAAACCCCCCCCCTTTTACTCAACCCTTTACCTCTCACATACAATCTCCAATGTCCTTTGCGAATCCCCACTTTCTCTATCTATCTATCTCTCTCATACACACGGACACACACACACACACACACACATTCGTTAGATCTGTTTCAAACGTATTCGAATTCTGTTACAACTACGACATCGTTCATGGCCGATCATGAGTGAGATAACCATTAGGGCTTACAAATTAATCGACTTTACTATTCTCCTTAGAAATGTTTGATAAAGAGAGATAGATAGATAGATAGATAGATAGATAGATAGATAGATAGATAAATAGTAAGATATTATTAAGAAAACCAGTTGCATTAACATTATTTTCTATGTATAATAAGAAAATGTATATATAATTGTAATGTACGATTATTTATATATATTTGATCATGTTAACAGTAATATTGTATTAACCTTCTCGCTACGGGCGTATTTTCCGCCCGAAATTGCACTTTATTTTCAAGTAATTTTGTTGTTAATATTAACGATTTTTAATCAAAAAAAACGAAACACTAAAATTATACGTCCAGAGTAGGATATTTGACGTGCTATAACTACATATGTTCGTCGTATGTAAAATACGCGGTATTTTATGGAGAGCCACTATAGTGATCCGTAATAACGAAAGGGTTAATAGACTAGAATAATGTGTATATTAAACGTGACGAGTATTTTGTATTAGACATAGGTGTTATCGAGATATGTGTTAATATAAATATATTTCATTTTATATCTTATGTTAGTAAAATTTGATTCGAAGATGTTGAATCAATCGGCAATTAAAGGGAATTAAATTAAATGATTTAAATCGGTGGGTGTCTCGATTGTGATCAATTTGTATTCCAATTTTCCAAGCAACTTTCGACGCATTTTTAAAATGAAACAAAAATAAATGGTTAAAAATTAAACGATTTAAAATAATAGAATATATTTTTCGTATTTATATGATTTTAATCTAATCCATATCACAAATGTTATTTAATCGTAATATTTGTTCTAATAGCAATAATTATTTTTATTATAAGTAAAACAAAATTGTTTATCTTTACGCATTAGTTATGTAACACGTTTTTATCAGTGTATATATATATATATATATATATATATATATCTAAATTATATATCATGCAACCTATTATAATATAAAATATTCATATACATGTACATATACGTTTTATCTAGCTGATACTCTTTAAAAAAAAATATTTTATACGGCCATTGAACAGTTGAAAAAGGGGGTTGGAGGAATGGTATACGAAATTCGAGCGAATATAAATTATTCGAAACGCATGTGTGTCTCTTTACCGCTTTGATTTTAATGAACGTTGAAACTTTTCCATGCTCGATCGTACGCTTGCTATGCGATATCGTTAATTCTCTCTCTCATTCTCTCTTTCTCTCTTTTTTATCTCTCTTGGGGGGAAAAAAAAAAGCATACTCGTTGAAACATTAACAATAACCAAACGATCTGACTTGAAAATCTTGAAATGAAATCAACACTTTAAAATCGATGTTTACTCGGTTTATTTTCCGATCGAGATATATTCTCGAAAAAAGATTTTTTTTTTTTTTTTTACAAACCACTTTCGAATCCAATCTTTTTTTTTTTATTTTCAAATGAAACGAAAACAAGTCGAATATTTTTTAAACGATTTTAAATTACCAAATCGCATCGCACAGCACAGTGTTAAATATCGATCGGATTATAACACCAAGGCAATGTGTCGAATTCAATATAGGTCACGGGATATAATATTCTTAAACTTTTCTCTCTTGGGTAAACTTTTTTAATGATTATAAAATGAATAAAAAAAAAAAGAAAAAGAAAAGATAATAAATCTGATCTTCCGATGATGAACACTTGAGAGATACGATACGAGATTCTATTATCAATTAAAAAACTAGGCGAATTATTAGATTAGCATAAACATTATTTAACTATTAACATATTAAAGGGTTTTTGACAAATTTCACGATCGATCTTCTGACAATCATCGTATCATTTAATAATTGTCACGTAATCCAAGGATTTTCTACGATTTTCTTTGAGTTGAGGTGTAAAGGAGGAGATGGTTGGTGTAAAAAAATAGAATCTTACAAAATTTGAATTACAGATCTAATATTTTGTTATTTTTAAATATTAATGTTGCTTTTTTGATTTGTTTTTCTTATAGATCTTATAGAAAAATTAAAGGAACATTAACAATACCGATAACTTTACCGGTTCGTTTAAGATTCTCCAGCAACAACAGCAACAACCCGTTTAAAATATCTAGGGCCACAAAATACTTGGTTAAGGGCTATAAAAGTGAGAATGAGTAAAGTAAAGTGAAGTAAAGTAAAGTCGAGATACCGATATAAAACTCGCGTCTATTTCTCTGAGCAACCAGAAGAAAAGTGGCTCTTACTTTTCTTTTATTTACAACTTCAGCTCTCCCTTCTCCCTTCCACTTCATACAATTCCACCGTTGCTATCCCATCGCACCCTTATCCCCCACCTTTTTTGATTACTCGAGTACAAACGTGGAATTTTTCGTTCTCTCTGTTTCGGACATTTCCGATTATACCTTTTCATAGGTCACTTCTTTTTTAATACGTCGACCTTCTTTGTCAGAGTTCGATGTATGAACAGATCTAAATCGAAACTTTTTCCATGATTTCTTCTTTTCTTTATTGTTACTTTTTTTTATAGTTTTTTTTTTTTTTTTTTATTTTTCCCCCGGACTGTTTTTATCCATGAACGTAAATCAAACGAAACAGGTTTAGGTTCGTCGTAAATGTTTGAAAATAAAGAGAGTACGTGTAATAGGTGGGTAAAGGAGAAGGGGAAGGTTAGTTTTCTATTCGAGAAACAAACGAGGGAAAAGTCGAGTTAAAACGAGTGCAATGAATTATGAAAAAAAAATGTATTAAAG